>OX376205.1:10793319-11133319 GCA_947363905.1 Lithophane semibrunnea
GGATTGTATCTTACCCCAGCAAAATAATGTCGGAAATAGTCATTTAAATCTTACTCCAGTGTAAGTACACACGGCTACACATCAAGCTATACATTTCCAGAATAAGCTGACCTCGCATTGTGCGGAAATCCTATACAATGCGAGATCAGCATAAACTGGAAACGTATAGCTTGATGTGTAGCCGTGTGTACAACAAATTTAAAAATGTGCGCAACAATTACAGGAGCTGGGCAACTAATGATCTATAAGATTTCGACATTATTTTGCTGGGGTAAAGCACACTCTAATGGAATGGAATCTCTCTACTGAATCTCACTATATGTGTTTAAAACTATGGGTTTAATATCCTCTCCTGCGTTCTAAGATTTTTAACAAAGGGACAAGACTACCACATCAGGAAGTTCAATTTTTTGTAGTAACCTATCCTAATCTATTTCATGCCGGCGCAGCAAGTCTTCGCCTTCCTTAAATCATAGCAGCAAATAAAACCGGCACTGACCTACCCTTCCAAACCCAAGTTAAGCCCCTGACATGGTGCAACACGGCCTTGAAAGCTATGTATTCTTAATGTATTCGAAGCCCAGAGTTTACTGCATCAAGGTCGTTTATAATATCGTGAACGCTACTGTAAAATAGCATGCAAATATCTTTTTTTATGCCTTTAAGTATGGAAGTATGATGCTTAAGACGACGCGACTCTAGTAGAACAATTTCTATGAAAACTTCAATGAAGTTATTCTACTCGAATCACGTCGCGTCGCACCTATCTGTGGGAGCCTTTATTCATTGAATATTTTCTTGTAAACTTTAACCTTAGTTACATTGTAAGCACTATAAACTAGGCCTTTTTTTTTGGCCATTTGCATCACAAATCACTGAATGCATTAAGCGCTAAACACATAAAAACAAAATTTCTGTCATCTTGAAACGATTTACAGAAACAAAACTAAGTTATAAGTAAATGCGTCTAACGTTAAACGCGTTTAGTGATTTGTGGTGCAAACCGGCCTAGTATTTTAGTTAGGTATTTTAGTTAGCTGGGCTTGAACTATGAGTTCAGAATATCCGTTTTTTTGTTTTATCATGTTTAGATCTCCATACCCATTAAGTCTGTGAAGTTTACACAGTAAAAAAAGATTTTATACAGATATTTTAAGTAACTATACTACCTAAGGTTGTTGACCCAAAAAAAATATATCATCAATTTTGTTTTGTTTTTATCATGTTTAGATATTGATACTCGACACGTCTACGGAGTTTCGCTAACCAATTTAATTTGACCCCGTATGTTCAGCAAACGTAGTGATAATGAGACTCCTTTGCAAACATTTGCAAAACCTTTGCCAAACTAAATTGACATTTTTCACAGCTAGGTCTGAGGCCCTAGTGTGAGTTTCTTTTAACTATCTCGACTTTACGCATCGACCGCGTTTGGGTCTCCGATTGGCCCTTCACCAGTGAAGGCCAGTGAAAGGTCAATCGGAGCGCTGAACGCAGTCGATGCGTAAAATCAGGATAGTTAAAAGAAACTCACACTAGGGCTTCCGTTATCTTTAGGTAGGTACTTGATAGCAGTATTCAGTAGGATGAAATCGAATCCCATACATGAGGTCAATGGGTCAATATAATTATAATGTAGAACATGATCATTAGACAAGATCAGCATAACGTTATCAACGTGGATACCATTAAGCTATGACCCTTTATATTACTTATCTCTTCATGTACACTTAGTGCAGTGAATAATGTAAATATAAACAGTTTTATTTGTCAACTTATATTTGCTGTGATACTTGAACGGGCATTTTCTTAAGGGGAATGCTAAGATAGCCCACAAATTCCAAATTAAAAAGATTTGTTGTTTGTCTTTCGCGTTAGGCTGGTTTTATGACTGCCATTGGTGCAAATGGCTCAAAACGGTAGCATGATATGTATAGTTATATTAAAGTATAACAAGTAAAGAGAAAAAAAAGAGCCTTTCTTCTTTTGCCTTTTGCCTTCTTTTTTTAGAGCCTTTCTGAATAAAGGCTCGATTCTCATAATCATAACTAGTTTTTTTTCTTTTTTTGTATAACTCAGTTTTACATTGTTTCAACATGAAAGATGTTACCAATATTTTAATTTTAAAGAGTGTCCATGGAAGGTTTATGCCCGTTCTGCTTTGGAATGGGCAAGCTTCATCTTTCTGACTGTTGGACTCTTTGACTATTCGAAAGTGCCTGTAATTGATTTAATTGAAATAAATATGCGTTGAAATAATTTATACAAAGTAAAGCGCCTATTAGGGTTCCAGCCTACGACCTAATACAACTCGTAAGTCGCGGCCGTTACCACTGGGCCACCACTGCTCTATAAAAAGCCGGCCAAGTGCGAGTAGGACTCGTGCACGAAGGGTTCCGTACCATTATCTATACAAACGGCAAAACATTACGGTTGTTGTATGGGAGCCCTTAAATATTTATTTTATTCCGTTTTTTTGCATTTTTTGTTATAGCGGCAACAGAAATAGGTACATCATCTGTGAAAATTTCAACTGTCTAACTATCACGGTTCATGAGACGGCCTGGTGACAGACGGACAGACAGACAGACGGACGGACAGCGGAGTCTTAGTAATAGGGTTCCGTTTTACGCTTTGGGTACGGAACCCTAAAACGATGCGCAATGTCAACCAATAAAGACATTTGATGCTACTACTCAATCGATTTAGCCAGTCTTAGTCCCAAACATAATTGATGAGCACACAAGTTACTAAAGCTGTCAGTCACTCCGTCTTCATTAGCACTGAGGTTACTTTCGGTCACACGTCACTCTCGAGGAAAATCCCTAGACTGCTTACAGATGTGTAAATCAACTTGTTACTCATCAAATGAGGAAAGTGATAAGTAAAAAGAAAAAATGTTAAGTAAAAAGTATTGCAATTCGAATGATTCATGTTCTAGAAGATAACAGAATCCGGGAGCCTGACTTGAACTATGTTTTCTTTAAATGGGATGAGGAAACGACTCAGAAGAAGAATGAATAGGGTAAATCATTTTGAAGCTGGAATTTGTGTGTTTCCCCTTCCACGCCAAAACATACCTAAAAATTTCCTTGTTTTAAATGACGTCACGGGAAAGAACAGAACGTAGGTAACCTATGTATAGCCCCTAATACGTGCCTAAAGGCTGGGAACATAATATATACTTTATGCAATATTGCTTTAAACTCGAAACATACGCGATATTGGCCGACGTGACTCCGAGCAGAAGAATCCAGACAAACTTGTATAAAATATACATTTCCATAAACACATTGTTTGTTATTAATTTCGACAATGAGGCTAACTGACGAAACAAGGCATGAATACACAGCTTTGCAGCCTTTTAGTCTTAACTAGGTTGAGTCTAAATCTCATTTAGAATTGTAATGGGTACGCTCCTTGTTTTAGCTTAACTTTGCGTACAATTAAAGGTTAGTGTTGTGCAAAATGAAAGGCCTTGTTTAGAGTTGAATCTCGGTCTTTGTAAGCGGTTTCTTTATGATACCTTCTAAAGTGGGAATGTTTTGCGATGCTACGCAGGAATTTATTAATTAGTTTTAGTTGATATTCATTGTAAGTTCTTATTGTTGACTGTGATTTATAGGCTTGTCTGGGTCTTGTTCTTTGGCAGTGTTTCGTATTTTTTTTAATTTTACGGGGTAGTTTTTCTCGAAAGAATTTCCCTATTTTCGTGATTCATTGAAAACGAGTTATTCGTTTATAACTGAAGGCTTTCTGACCTGGATATTGCAATTTATTTTTACTTTTAAATTGTATTCACTAGTAATGAAAAATGTGAAACATACAATTAATACCAATATTATCCAATTGGAAAATGATCTGCAAATTATTAGCAAATGATTGATCGATTTGCCGCTAGAGAGAGCCTATAGAGCCACTAGGGGGCTTATACATGAATACGTGGTAGCTAACAGTTATGCATTTGCATGATACATGGTTATTAATTATATCAGCCGTGTAGGCTGTACAACTTCATGTAGAGCGAATCTGCACTATCTACGGGCTTATATGTGTATGTTAGGGTAGATTTAGACAACGAAATTTTAAATATCGTGGGGGACTGAAAATATGCAGGTTCCTTATGTGCAGGTGTGTGGTAATCAATGTGGGTTTTTCAATGTCAGAAGAAAATTGGGCCGCAAAAGGGATGAATGAAAGGTAATTGCATGCATCTGAGATGAGAACGTTAAGGGATGTGTGTTTTGCGGGAAAGTCCGAGCACCACCCTTAAAAAAAAAGGGATTTATTGGGCAGTGGGTATATTAAAGGAAGTCTGAAAGTGACACCGGTGACTGAAAAGTTGTGTGATATGGGCATGTGATGCGGATGAATGAGAAAAGCGTCGTGGACTGTGTGGCGAGTTGACAACATAATAAAGCTTGTAAAGAGAAGTAGGTATGGAATATGAAGACGTGTTGCGTCGATCCCAAATAAATTGAGATAAGGGGGCCTAGACAAAATCCCTTTTCTGTAAGCGTTAACGCCAACGGAAAGATCAAATTGTATGGAGTTGACAGCAGCAGTCACGTGACATCTCTAAAGCTAATGTCAACTCCACACAATTTGATCTTTCCGTTGGCGTTAACGCTTACAGAAAAGGGATTTTGTCTATAGCCTCAGGGCAGGTGAATGATTATTTATGTACACTTTTACTCTTCGGCGACTACAGGCGTGGTATTATGTTATTTTTAAACGACTTTTAAAAGGAGGAGGTTCTCAATTCGACTTAAATAAAAAAAATTAACGCGATTTCTTTAGGATGTATGGATGATGTTTTAAGTTCCCGTTACTGTTATTTACATAGTAGGTAGAGTTTGTGTGGGGTAGGTACCACAGCTAAAAGTGAAAACTGGTGGCAACAACGAAAATTGAAAACCAAAGACAACTTCTGAAATTAAAGTTATTTTTCAGTTTTTAGTGTTTTTTTTTTTGAAGTCTGTTGTTTTTTCCTTTTAAGTCTGAGTCTCCTAGTCTAAACCAACCTTAACGATGCAAACTCGCTCCAGTCGCATCCGATCGATGTGATACAGTAAGGATGTCTGAAACTGTACGCTGTAGGTGTAACTGAAGTGTACACGTTCTGAATGTAACTCCAACTGAGCGAAACATTTGGAGACTTCGAACGGATTTATTCAATTTGTGCCGTTGCTTGCTTGTTGTTTCAGTTTGTGGACACAATTTAGTATTTTTGAGGAAAGCATCTTAGAATACTGAATTTATGCCGTCGTATTCATTTTGCTGAGAGATGTGAGATTAACTTGTGTACCTCTAGTTTTAAATAAATAATAGATAGCATTACTTACATTAGACATAGGTACATACTTAAGTATGTACTTATGCTTTTATTGCATTTTCCAGTGAATTATTTTCACGAAATAGAAAGGTAGATTTAGATATTTATGTTAATCATTTCTAGTTTTAAAATAATAATAACATTATTTACTTAATAAATTAGACATAGCTCCCGATTCCAATGAAGAATTTTATTGATAAAATTTACAAAGCAAATTTAGTAGAAAAGAGCAAGCTACAAAGGTTATAAGATTACGATTAAGATTATCATAAAATGAAAGCTCCCATTAAAAAGTCATAAGTCCACGAGTGCCATTAAGTACAAGCATCTAGTAACCTCATCATACAATTTACGACACCTCTAACAAAGTTAACAACACATCACATCATTTGAATTTCGAAACACCTCGTAGTGCCATAGACAAGCTAAAAAGCTTTTACCAACCTGATACGGTATGACGGGCAAAGATAATGAAACATGCAGCCTTTGGCTTCCACATCAATGTGGGTTAAGGCTGTGATAGGCAAACTACAAAGGTTAATTGCTACGATTCTACTTATTTTTGGAAGACTAATTAAACACAAGCTGATTAGCTGCTTTCTAGAACATCTGATTTGAATTTAAATTGACGCCTGAAAGGTATAGTGCGTTTCATCAAATAGTTCTTATGCCGAAATGTTGGCTCACATTTATTTTGTACGTTGCGGCGGTACCTAATAGGTCAGTTGTTAAAGTGCCAACATTACGGCATAGGAACTATATGATGAAACGCACTCTATAGGTGGAGGTTATTTGTTTATTTGTTACGCGTTCTCGTTAAAACGTCTAAACAGATTTGGATGAAATTTGGCACACAGACAGTTTTATAGATAACCTGGATTAACACAGGATACTTTTTATCCCGGTAGTACGTTCCCATGGGACATTTTCCGAAATCCAAACGGGCGAAGCCGCGAGCAGAAGCTAACTACATAATATGTAGATAACTACCTAAGCTACTAAGCTATCTACCTAAATGTTAAAATCCAAGTCATTTCAAGTCCAGAATACATTGGCGATTTATATTGTCAGACTGCAAAAAATCCACAAAATATAAGTGAATTAGTGAAATGCTGCTGTTGGAATATACATAGGTACATTGGGTTGCACGGAACCCAGTCTCCATTAGCAGTGATTAAATCCAGCATGCGATCTCTGAATTATGGTTCCAATTTATTATTTAATTCTATTGCTGACAGTAACTGAATATTAGTTGCATCAAAGCTATCATTTTGATGTAACGTGCTGCTATTTTTGAGAGAAGGAAAGGACGTTTTGTATATAAATCACTTTTTATGTGTATGATTTCTTTTTAACCGACTTCACAAGTGGGATATATTTATATTTATTTTATTTTACAGAAAGCTTACAGACAATGATATTATATTAACAGATATGTTATACACTCACAAAACAACCGAAAAAAGTGTTCCGCGCAGCAGCGGCACACATACCCACGTTTCATTCATTTTACATTTCACTACAAGTAAAAACGTTACAATTGGAATGTTTTCGAGTCTTCACGATTGCGTGCTTATAACATATCTGTTAAATATAATATCATTGCTAACAGACTAATAACACGATTGAGAATCATTCTTAGGTAGTAAAAATTGGTAATTACAAGCTTCCACATGTATACTTCTTGCTACAAATACTTTCCGACAACAGCGATTTACAAACCAAGGAAAAAAGAAAAGAACCATACATCAAAAAGTTAGTCGGGACGGAAGGGTAGGAAGGGTTAGGGGGTAGTATGAAGTAGGTTACCAATGTTTAAGCTATAATCTGTCTAAAATAATCATAATCGGTTCAAAATTTAAGCCCTGAAAAAGCATATACTTAAGTAGACAGCTTTCGAAAATACTTTTCTGTAAATCATTATTTTGTGAAAAGCCAAAATTGGCTCCACTACTGTACCTACTTTATGGCTCGCGCGTGAGAAGCTTCAATTTTTGTTCCCTATAGATGTCGTCATTTAGAACACTTTTGCAACAAGTCACAGCCAGCAAACGCTTAGTTTTCCAGAAAAAAAAATCATTAGCCGTCCCCTTCTTGTTAGGTTATTTGGAACCCTGCAGATAGAAATAGGTGCCCGCTTGGCGGGGCTCCGTCGACTACCCTTTATAATTTAATTATTGCTTGGATACAAATTTTTACCTGTCACAAAAATTATCTTATATTTATTTATTTATTTATATATACTTTATTGTACACCACAAAAATATATAACGAAAGGAAAAAACAAACACTACAAAATATACAATGGGCGGCCTTTGGATCTTCCCCACCCTTAAAACTCTAACCGCCTTACTAATAAACGTTGTATAGCGCCTGTATAGTTACACAATGTTTTGTCTTCTTCTTTTAAAAGTAATTTGACTTTTGAAAGAAGAAGACAAAGCGTTGTGTAACTATGCAGGCGTTATACAACGTTTATTATTAAGGCGGCTACTATCCCACCAATCCCGAAGGAAACTTCGGCGATTTTTTTCTCGGTACCTTTGCTTTTACTGGCTTTGGGGTATTCAAAAATCCACACAAAAAGGGTCCACAATACAAAAAAAAAAAAAAAATTGTGAAAAAACGCCGGCTTATATAGTACAGTGCTTCCCCAAAATTAAAGAAGCAATTACCTATTTTTGTTGTTGTACGTTTAGTTGCAAAAGTGAGTAACTAGGATGACAAATATCATAGCACTTCAATAGCAAACCAATTATCCTGGCTTGCCCTTTCTTAGACTGTCCTCATCATAGGCAATTAGTTTTACTCTATAATAATAAAGACTTACAGCTGTTATCATAGATAAGGCTAATTTTGTGATCTATTTCCTACTCGGGAGGTCGTTTCCGTAGTGCATAATGATAGTCTATGTGCATGCTATAAGTCATTTGAATATTGCCCCTGGCAACATTGTAGGTAGAGTAATGTATATTGTTATGGACTAGTAGCAATTACACGCATTCTTATCGTCATTTTGTTTATTATACATAGATTTTTATATTTGACTAATTTTGTAAATAAATTACTTACTAAATAACACGGAAAGCTCAAAACTGACAGGGAATAGGGTACTCTAGTACTTACTAATGCCATGGGTACTCCTAATTTTCTTCAGCTACATAATTATGTTGTTAATAGTCCCATGTGATAGAGGGCAGTGTTTATTGTCATTTATGGCTACAAATTCAAAGTCTGGTTTCCTACCCTCAGAATGTCCTGATAGAATTTTAATCGAATAGAAGCCCCAGAACCCCGCAGCAGTCCTGGTGCAGGCAGTAACACATAAAATTGCTTTTATCGTACACACAGTAAAATCTATTTTCAGACAAATACAGTTTTCCGTTACCAGTTTAAGGTCCAAATGAAACGGAGAACGAGCCTTTTAACGCGCACATTTCCAATTCTGAACCGTTTGGAAGTGCTGCCGGAGTCTGGATTTGTAAACGGTTGTTGGCAAAGGCTAGGCCCTTATTATATGCGCGGAATAGGCGAAAGTGGGTGTTCTATAGGTAGGTAGTTACTACCCTGCCTAACCCTTTGGGGGATACAGGCGTGATGATGTTGTGAAAGCAAACAGCGAACTTGCAGGCGTAGCATGAGCACCGTTTTGTCGACGGAAGAGTAGACAAAAATGAAGTTTCCTGTAGACAGTACGAGACGGCAGCAAAATAGAAAGAGTCAACTGCATTTTTTACGAAATTCACTCTTTTACATAATTCGACTCAGAATTCTTAGTTTTATTATAGTATTTATCGGTTGTCAGTGTGATTTTGACAGTAAGGATAGAAAACTTTCTTCCGAAATAGTCTACATATAAAAAGACCTAGACAAAGATCGTTAGAAATGAAAGACAAAATGACAGATTGTAGAAAGATTTCTACGGTGGATGTCTAAAATGAAGAAACGAACTGTCACTTTGTATAGAAAAAGCTATGTCTATTCTTCTTAGAGATAGAAAGCGCCATGCTACGCCTGCTGGTTCCTAATAGATGGAATGCCATTTAAAGAACCATTCGAATTTTAAAAGTAAAGTTTAAAATTAGAATTGTTATTTTGCAATGAAGCGATATTTTTTTTTACGATGCAAAATACAGGTAATAAAATCAAAACGGCTCTAAAGTCCAGACTAGAGTTTGAAATTGGCGAGCTATTTTATTGGGCTAATACTGAAATAATCCTTTTACCTTATCTATACTACACTTTAATGGACGATGATGGCTACAAAGTAATTCACGTGGATACCAATGATATTATTGTTTCTAGGTAACGTTGCCACGTGGTGTATCAATTGAAAATGTTGCCAGATTTAAACTGAATGTCTGTTTTATCGCTCACTTTAAGCTGGCGCCATACGTATATAATATTAGAACCTATGCCAGTTCTAATATTAGTTAAAGTGCATTGAATACAAATGTTACAAAACATAATTTAAATGTAGTTAAGTATGTAAGTATTTCAACAAATTATTATTACCTAAGTATGTTTATTATGGTGCAAACAATTTCTTAGCACACGTAATTTAGACAATCACTTATTTGTAATGTAAAAATCCTAACTAATATTCTAAATGCGAGTGACTTGTTTGTTTATTTGTTTGTTACTCTTTCACGCTAAAACGGCTGAACGGATTTAGATTAAATTTGGTACATGGGTAGACCTTGACCTGTAATAGGACATAGGATACTTTTTATCCCGATATTCCCACGGGATCGAGATTTACGCGGGAAAAACTGCGGGGCGCAGCTAGTAACTATATAATGTAATAATTTATTTGTTACATAAAGGTATCAGAGGTAAAAATCACCAAGTGAAGAAGTACCTAAAGGTAAATAAAAATGTTTTGATAACTATTTAAAATACGTGTTGCAATGATTTGAATAAAATGAAGAATGTACAATGGGATCATGGAATTACCTACTGATTGATTTATCTTGACATAATTATAAAAAATTACCGTATTATTCCTTGCCAGGGTTTTCACACGTGTATGAAAATAAACTGGCAAGCATTACCTACCGTGTTATCACCAAGCCGTGTCCTCATCAAAGCGATCATCGCGCAAAACGCGCAGCCATCGCGCGTAGCGCTCATTTTGTTACGGGAGCCCGAACGTGTCGTCCGCGCGACACACCTTCTGGTTTTCCGATCAAAATGACAAATGCACGCGAGGATCGCGTAGTCGCGCGACCGATTGCTTTGGTTAGGACACGGGGTTAAGGTAAAATAAAATAAAATGACTGATATATTTAATTAAGCCCTGCATGTTTATGGTGCATGTGGGGTTAAGTTGCTAACCTATCAGAAATTGTTATGCTTGGGTACCATAGATTTTAGTAAAACATTATTTTATAACTTTAACAGTGCAAGTCACTGTTAGAGGGCCATTAAAAAAAAAATTAAAAGCTTACCAATGGATTTGCAGTGTCCGACCTCTAGTAGATAGAATTATAATGTTTACTATGAGTTTACTTAATTATAATGTTTACATTACTGATAAGTTTTAGAACGCAGTGCTTAATAAACCATTGCAAACTACAACGATAAAAAAAATAACCCTTCAATTTGAAAGGAGTTAACTAAACTCCTTTCAAATTGAAGGGTTATTTTGTTATTGATTATCTTCTGTCTTGTCATACTCATAAATTACCTTTAGTACCAATATTTCATGAAAAGTAAACTAGCAGTTTACTAGCAATTTTTATGCATGCAGTTTGTGCATTTTCCCCGTGAGTTTCAAACGGTACCATTCCGTGTTGGTACAGGTAAGATTCTAGTATTCCGTCATATACTTATGTGGCTTTGGATTTTACATACAATAGATTCGTATAGGTAAAAGGTAATAATTTTTTGTTATTATTTTTCGAAACACATTTGATTGACTGACTTGTTCCAGGAAAATTGGTTGTTATTTATTAGCACCGAGTAACATGACGCTACCTAACACGGATGTTTATCAATTGATAGGTATTTTAAAAAAGTCAAGTTTGTATTCATTGCTCCATTCTGCTGCAATAGGTATGTACCTACTTAATGCATGTAACCTAACTCATTCGATTTATGTAGGGATCTGTAAACGATTGACTTCATAATGATCAATTGCTTAGAGTAACATTGCAAAGTTGCATACCTTAGGTAGGTATGCAACTTTGCAATGTTACTCAATAACCATTTTTGAATCATGATACTTGAAAATAAAAATAATTATATTCTATTCTATTCTACAATCAGCCTATCATTGTTCCCACTGCTGCTGGGACAAGGACCTCCTCAATTCGGGAGGGAGTGGGCTGTAATTTACCACGGTCCAGTACGGGTTAGTAAATGTCACATTATGTCTTCGATTTTTTGTTTCTAGGACATGTCGGTATCCCCCACAATGTTGCGTAGTTGACTAGTGGGGTAATTAATTACCTCGTTGAGATGGAATTACTACTACATAACTTAACACGCCTGTATTCCCCGAAAGGGTTGGGCAGAGGTGTAAAATACACCCACATGTCGCCTGTAATGTTTAAGTCCCATGTTATAGGGGGCGAGCCTATTGCCATCAACCGGGCACAAATCCAGACTCCGGGCTGCCACTGAGAAATTTCTGATGGAAAAACCCAATAACACTTTGCCCGACCCGGGAATTGAACCCTGGACCTCATCCAGCAGTAGCGTTTGTGACCACTAGACCAACGAGGCGGAGATTACTACTATTACCTACTACTACATTAAAATGTATACTATGAAGGGAGGTATAAAACTAGTTCTACTTGGGTATTGTTAAACCTATTCTGAAAAAGTAGCAGGTATAACAAAATTACCTAAGTTAGTATTAAGTATCCCTTTCCAAAAACTTTAATGAAAAATCTTTATCTATTATGCTAGACAGTTTTACATTAAAGATTCTAGAGTAACTCCCAACAGATTCTATCTAACCATCAAAAAAATTGCGGCGCTCAAAATTAATATCAAAATCTTTCAGCCGATAAAAACTAAGTCAGCCGCCCCTTTAGTTATCGGTAGACGACGTAACCCTGAGGGCCCAGGTAGGCACGCGACCTCGGGGTCAGGGTCGATACTGTACCACTTTACGGGTGTATCTTGTGCCGACATCGATGACTTTCGCAAACAGCTGCTGTTTTCACCCCGCCGTTACGTCACTGCCCCATTTTAGGGTTGAAAATTGGAACAAATATTTTAAAAATCGCTGAAATTGTCTTTAATTAATTTTCAGCCATTTCAGTATTTAGTTGGTGTATAGTACATAATTTCAAAGGCTTTTGTATTCAAACGAAAGTAAAAAAAAACATCTTTTTAGCGTCATCTAGTGGCTAGTAGCTGAACTAAAATGTTCAGGTGCAGCGCCATCTGTACTGCTCAGGTAGTACTACGTATTGCGGAACTTGCACACCGCCTGAAATCATTTGAATGGCGCCACTGTGCTGTGGTTGCCCGCTACTCTAACTATTTTTTTGTGCTTAT
Source organism: Lithophane semibrunnea (assembly GCA_947363905.1). Classification (NCBI taxonomy): domain Eukaryota; kingdom Metazoa; phylum Arthropoda; class Insecta; order Lepidoptera; family Noctuidae; genus Lithophane; species Lithophane semibrunnea. Next base: position 10,806,167 of record OX376205.1, read on the forward strand.
TACGCTTAAGTGCACTTCAAAAAGCTTTTGCAGTGATAAATCTACTTTAACTTCAAAGCTAAAAGTACTTGTGTACTGGAAACATTTTTTATTCAGTACAAATTAAGTTCATCAAAAAGAAAAGCTGGCAAGTGAGATTCTTTGAAAAGAAAATTGCGCTGCGGTGTTTTCAAACTTGCACAGCTTTGAACGGTGATAACTGATAATCCGTTTTAAATGTTTATTAGCTTTTGCAAAGGTATGGTCCTGTTTTAATAAGTGTGTTTTCGATGTGAAATAATAAATTGACTTTATCAAGGCGTAAGGTTATTATTACCTTGAAAGGACAGGTACAAATTAACTTCCATTTCGATATTATGTAGGTATGTTTTCTTTTCGAAGAATTTGCGAAGGCTACTTCGTAGCAACTTACCACGTAGTTAGGTATAATTAACTAATGTACAATCACGATTAGGTTTTTACATTATGAGTTTAATGGTGTATTTCTATATATAAATACTTATTAATATTATGTATGCACAGTCATCTGATGTAGTTCTGTATCCTACCGACAGATGGCGTACAGGAAATGCGTACATGTTTTTTTTTTGTATTCGTAGGTATAATAATACTGGTATTCAGCTGCATCCGGTTAGACTGGAAGCCGACCCCAACATAGTTGGGAAAAGGTTAGACAAATGATGATTCTTAGGTATAATAAGTTGCATGGGTGGCGAATTTTAACTCTATTTAAAAGTCTTGTAGGTAAAGGGGATGGCCAGAAGCATCCTTGTGTTTACCATCAATACCTATATACTTATTATAATATTGGATTCTCTCTCACTCTCACCCCCGGCCTCTGAAGTTTTTAAGTTTTAATTTTTGAAAATATTTATAAAGTATATTTATTTATTTATTAGATAATGATTAATTTTATTTACCCACTAGATTACCTATTCGAACAATCCAATAACAATTCCTAGAAGACTTTTAGCCTAAAGGGCTTCTCAATCAAGCTTTAAAAAAAATTCAAATGGAAATCACGCAAACGCCGATGGCGGCGTAAAATACTGCAAAAATTCTCATGCATTCGTTCTCTATGCACCATCGAACATAATGGATGGATTTTGCGACGCGATCCGATCCATCAGCTGCATTCTATAGTGCATAAAGTACATGGAAATTATTGCATACGGAGTTTTTGTAGTGGATGTGTGTGACGTGAACTGCTTTATTACTAGTCGTGCTGTAGAAGATACTGGTATTCAGCTGCATCCGGTTAGACTGGAAACCGACCCCAGCATAGTTGAGAAGTAAGCAGTCAGTCTAGTGTTTATTCGGACACCGACACGATGTTTTTTTTTTGTTACGGAAAGCATACAGTAATACGTATAACCGTAAATATTAAAAGCGTAAATAGCAAAAGTTACAAGCCAACACGTTCACAAGTTACCTAGAATATTAATTTTCGTTAAATTCATAGCTTATTTCCATATTCATAACCAGCCTTAATAATAATAATAATAACATTTATTTCAGGCGACACAGGCCCATAGAAAAATACCTTAACCTAGACATACATACTTTTTATGATCCTGCCTAATTTAGTTTAGTTAATGTTCCTGCCTTAACTGCTGGGACACGGGCATCATCTCTCTCTTTTGACCACATTTTAAAAAAGAAAATCGAATTTTAACATTTATTGCGGTACTAAACACAACACATGTAAACTTGTAAGAACGAATAGAGAGTCGCCAGACACTCTCAGGATTTTTTATGATTTTCTACAAGTTGTTACAAATTAGAATTCTTACAAATTAGAGAGACACAGAGAGATACAGGATAGAGATATGAACTGGATAGATTTTAAACCTATTTCTAATTTGGTCTCATCACTCGTGGCACAATAACAACTGCTAGATCGTGACGGTACCTATTCGTGTGTAAGTGTAATAGGGGCAAGCCTAGTGTCATTATGATAGCGCACAATTGTAAGCCCTAAGGTGAAGTATTTCCTGTTGGGAAAATTGAACCGGATTTTCCCGGTTTTGGTTGGATTTAACGCTGGATAGTTCCCACGTCCGAAACAAGAGGTCCGAAAACTAGATGGATTGACGATATCCGTCTAACCCTAGGACCAGACTGGACCAGAGTTGTAGAAGCCAATGGAGCCGAGCTCAATGGAGAGAGCTAGACGAGGCCTATGCCAAGAGGCACGCCGAATTGCGAGATATAATTATTATAAGAAATAAAAACTCATAAAATCAAAAATGTTAAATTGTATGTAGTTCGGAATAAAAGGGCTTTATTATTATTATAGTTCCCACTTACGACCATCAAGTGAAAATAAATTCATCTTAGTAGGTAGGTTTTTCGGGCTGTAGTACGCAGCTTGTCGTGTCAAAGCGCGTATTTTCACCTTAGTAGTTGATAATCAAAAGATAATGTTAGAAAACCTCATCAATTGAATGAAAGAAAGAAAGAAAGAATAACGTTTATTTGGACACAGTTCGTGAAACACAAAATACAAATAACAAAATAAAAAAATGTTTTGACAACAATAGTGGGCTCATCGATCCGATGCCAAATGCCAATCGTGTTGATAACGCAAAGGCAAAAGCTTTCCTAGAATCAGAAGCGAGGCCCATATTTACGACTATTATGGTCTATTATTATGGTTAGTGTACCCATTTTTTCCATGCAAAACAGGTGAAAGTATTCACGAGAAACCTTTCAGGCTAATGTAATATTTAGACACGCAAATGAGACTACGTCTATTAATATTTATTGTTTTGCCCACTTTTTCAAATAACTAAGTTCCTAGAAAACTTAAGTTGCTATTACACAAAAAAACATGCACGCAAGCATGTACTAAACAAGGTGCTACGGTGGAGGTAAAATAATTATGTTATAAATAAATTATTTCTGCGAATATAAACACATTGTTTTTTTTCATTACATCCGCAGTGTGCTGCCAATTTCACGAATGCACAGACACACATGTTACAGCCGACGGAGAAGGATGGCGTGACATCGTTAGGCAAACACGGCTGTCCGAAATCTAACTGCAACTTGATGACCACGACCGCTCTGTCAAGAGTGCACCGACAAAGAAGAATTAAGTTCCTAGAGCAGGACAAAATATTTTTTTCAGCCTCATCAAGTAAATAACTTTACAGGTAGAGCCTCGGGTTGCATAATAACTTAACCCTACAACTGATTTAAAGCTCTCCCACCGATAACCGATTTATCGTAATTGAAAAAGTTTGAACAGACAAAATAATAGGATTTATTCGAGACCTGGTAAATTAGCCGGGCCGGTAACGGAGGCGGCATACCGTGGACGATCCGCCCCTAATTGTAAGGGTTCCCTCCGGTTTATAGCAGGTTTTATTAGCCCGCCTCGCTCGTTGCTCTCAAATACGAGGCTAATAGCTTACAATGTAGGGCTCTATGATTATATTTGTCATCATTTAAGATTATTGGTAGCGGTTGAAGAGTTACGGCGTGGTAAGCTTGGAGTTTGAGTTTATGAAAGAGGTGAAAATGTAATTTAATTGTAAGTTATAAGTTTGTGCTAAGTAATAACAGCTGCACGGGTCGATCCATGAGGTTAAGCTACGCTTGCCGGTGTTGGTCCGCGAATGAGTGACCATCGTTACATACCGAGACTTCTCCGTGTCTCGGAAAGCACGTTAAGCCGTTGGTCCCGGCTGTCATTCGTGGATCTTTGACGTGAATTCGTCAGAATCCCGAAAATCTGACCACCTGTCTTACCAAATGGTATCGTATTACCCAGTTTCTGGGTTGTGGAGGTCCGATAGGCAGTCGCTCCATGTAAAATATTGGTATTCAGCTGAATCCGGTTAGACTGGAAGCCGACCCCAACATAGTTGGGATAGGGATAGGCAGATATAAGTTTGTGTTCTCACTGCAAGAAAGTAAGAGTAGCTCTCAATTTATCGCATCCATTACTTCAGTTTTAATGATGATTATTATAGTTAAGGATCATATAAGGAATAGTTTAAGGGAGCAGTGGTGGGCCAGTGGTAACGGCCGTGACATACGAGTTGTAGGTCGTAGGTTCGAACCCTGACAGGCGCTTTACTTTGTGTAAACAATTTCATCACCACTGCTCTCAAAATGGTGAAGGAAAACATCGTGAGGAAACCGGCATGTCCTAGAACCAAAAATTTGGAGACATGTGACATCTACCAACCCGCACTGGGCCTGGGTGGTGGATTACGGCCCACTCCCTCTCGCAGAGAGGAGGCCTGTGTCCCAGCAGTGGAAACATTATAGGCTGATTATGTATAGTTTAAAAGCAAACTTTTGTAAGAAGATGACGAGTGACGGCGTGGTTAACTTTCATAATGGCTGAAAGATTCCAAACAAACTCGTTTAAATAAATTCTATGTCAACAACTCTACAACATTGATTGTCCATTACATTATCAGTCCACCAATCAAATCATAATCGCAATAGCAATAAAGCCCGCAACACTGTATTCGAGACAGCGTGTCGCTACTGCTAATCACGCGACTGTAAACATTCCGCAAGCCATAAAAGCGATCGCTTGATCGCTTAGATTCGCAGAACGTTCGCTTCTAAATTTAGACGGTTCAATACCACGACTGCCGCCGGCGGCGTCTCGTCGCGGGCTCACTAAACACCCTGTGTGTCGTGTTCCTATTTACCGCTGCTGTTTCATTTTCAGCTCAAAGTATTAGGTTTAAATAGGCAAGATTTATTTTCGCTTTGGGTATATTTGTGGTTAATGTAGAAGGCAAAAGGTCGAGAACCTTTTGAAGTAATCGATTTTTTAGATAGAAATACTTTCATGGAAAGTACATAGTAATTTACCTAGCCTTTTCCCAACTATGTTGGGGTCGGCTTCTAGTCTAACCGGATGCAGCGGAATACCAGTATTTTACAGGGAGCGACTGCCTATCGGACATCCACAAGTGTCCACAACCCAGTAACTGGGTAATACGATATCCCTTGGTAAGACTGGTGGTCAGACTTTCGGGCTTCTGACGACCCGTAACGACTGTCAAAAATCCTCGAATGACAGCCGGGACCAACGGCTTAACGTGCTTTTCGAGGCACGGAGGAGTCTCGGTATGTAAAGATGATCACCCATCCATGGGCCAACCCCGACAAGCGTAGCCACAAACTCCTTTTTCATGGAAAGAACATATCTTACAGTACATAAATTATATACGAAAAAGTCACATGTAGGTCATGCTTCAGTGGTGGTCCCATATATTAACTTTGCTTGCGTAGCACTATACGGAATTTTAATTTACTCCGTCACTGTTATTTACATAGAAGGTAGTGGCATTCGAATTTGTTTGGAGTAGGTACCACAATTATAAAGTGAAAAATAATAACTAACAAGTAACTTTAATTTCGGAAGTCGGTGTCTGTTTTTGAATTTTCGTTTTTTGCCACCGACTTCCGAAATGAAAGTCACTTTTCGCTTTGTAGCGTTTTTTTGGAAGTTGGTTTTTTTTTTGTAAAAAGTTTTATTTATTGAAATAAGCGCTTAAACTTTAATGTGATTTACAATTTGTTATAAATAACCATGATTTATAATATGTAAGTTAATCGTACCGTCTGACCTATCCAAACGTTGGCGAGGACACTGCAAGTATAAAATAAGGCTACATTTCTGGCATAACATTTAATGTGTAAAACTGATTGTGAAAGAGAAAATGTATAACAAAGACGACCTAAATAGATGGGTCAGTTGTGTCATTAGGTCTTGAAGAACTCATGTAGCTTTCTCCCGAATTATGTCACTGGGTCGTGACAAATAAATATGTCGAGACAATTCCATCTCACGCGATAGAGGCTGCCATGACGTTATGTTGCAATTGGCAGGGTAAAATACTCTCCTTGAAACATAAAATGGGAGCAGTTCAAGAAAAGTAATGGCCTCGATTTAAAATGGCATTAGTGTGAGCTTTAGTTTACATATTTTTGTCGTAAATAGAGATAAATTCAGTAGAATAAAATCTTGATTTTGGTCTCGTAGATCTGGGAAAACAGTTTGACCTTTTGACTTTATTTTTGGATAAATTAGGTTTGGCTAGGCTTCGTACCTTTCGCCAGTCCTAAGCTCGTTCGCTCGTTGAGACCTATTTTTTTACTGATGCCCTGAATACTAAGCAGTGTTTTAGAAGCTTAATCTTGACAACGCTTCGTAATAGGCGTAGATGTTCAAACCCTAATAGAAACTTTTTTGTTTAATAGTGGATGTTTTAGCTTTTATTTTATCAAGGCATTAAGATCTTTCTGATGACGTCATGTTTTCAAGAGATGACGAATGTGGAGGGGTCTAGAACAATGAACTATGGCGGTTTTGTTCCCGCAATGAATCATTGAGTCGTGTTGTATTACACACATAAAGGGAACGTCACGCACATAATTGCGTGGGAAGTCTTTTGATTTATGTTCTTTATATATTATAAATTAAAGTCGCTTTTCGCGTTTGACGGTATGTCCGCGTTGTGACAGATTTTGATGAGGTTTTCAGCATCGTTTAGAGAATTTATTCCGGAAGGTTTATGTGTATAGTACGTTAATATTAAAGTTACTTATAACTAAGACATCTCGATATTTTGTCACGTCCAAAAAACCGTGCGAAGCAGGAGATATTATAAGCATATTCACTGTTATTAAATTATTTATTTAAACTTTTCGCACTTAAAAAAGGTACAAAGACGGATAATTTAAAATGGCAGTCAAGTCCTTATTTACCTTTTAGATAAAGCTTGTCTTAACGAACATGGAATATGTAACCAATCATTTGTAGCAATATATTTTTTGTTTGAAAGGATGGACTTTCATGTCTATTCATCTCCATAGAAACATAGTTCGCTTTGGAATGGGCAACTACATCTTTCTGACTGACCAACTCCGTAACAGTTAAAACGTGTCTGTAAGGGTCAATTGTACCAATGAAGCTGAACACGATCAACACATCTAAAGGTCGATTTAGACCAAGCGAGCGAATGCACATTCTACCCCCACTCTACCACATTCTTTTTGTGTAAACAGGGACAGAACATTCATTCGGTGGTTTCTCCATACTAAAATGTCAAGAATATTAACAAGAGAATGCTCTAGCTCTTGTTCTGGTTCTATGTTCGTTTAGTCTAAACCCACCTTTAACCGCGTTCAAGAACTGTCGTTGTTTTATTTTTTAGTGAATATTGACACTGACAGTTGTTGAACGCCTGATGTCCTGATCGCGTTAAGTTTCATTGGTGAAATTGGCCCTAAATGTTTTAATTGAAATAAATGCTTTGAGTTTTTGAGTTTGAGTGTGATCCTCACATAATGTCTTGCTTGTCCACCTCTTTGTCACATGCCTCATGGTCAAAGTTAAACTTGGTTTTGCAGTCAATCTTCAAACCTGCTTGTTCTTTTCTTAGTGACTAACCTGGTATCAGAGTTTTAAAGCAGCCCATAGGCCTCTGACTTGGCTTCATATGCCATTGAGAAATATCTCAGCAGATTAACAGTAACTGTAGTGCAAACAATACCTGACAGTTCAACATCATAACAGGATTATGTTGAACAAATTCTATATTCCTGTTACAATACGGGCTGTTTAAAGGGTTTAATTCTCAACGTTAGCCCTCATTGTGTGACGTCATGCCTTTGACAAACGTTGGCGTCACACATTGTATATTTACATCGGTGGTCAGACTGGCATCCTCCCTCGATGTTTATTTACGACGTGCCAGCTGCCTAATGAAACTGAATGACACGTTTGTTGCTTGTTTCAATCAGGAGAGGGAGTAACGATGTAATTTAAAGGTTTGTTAGTAGTGGCTGCGATGTGCAGTATTTGAGAGTGGAGTTGACAGTTTTTGTTATTTTTAAAAAAGGATATTTTTAATCTGTGGTCGAGTATTTGCGAGAGTGACAGTTTAGCATGGGTTCCTAGGTTCGATACGTGAGTGTTTAAGTTTAGAAGGCTTGCAGTCTGACTTTGTGCCCGGTAAATTGCAAAAGGTTCGTACCCTACTAGTTCGTATTCGTTCGAAATCCTACTAATATTATAAATGTGAAAGTGTGTGTTTGTGTGTTTGTTACTCAATCACGCAAAAGCGGCTGAATGGATTTGGATGAAATTTGGCAAACAGATAGTTTATGACCTGGATTAACATATAGGATAGTTTTTATCCCGATATTCCCACGGGATCGAGACTTACGCGGGTGAAACCGCGGGGCCCAGCTAGTATGGATAAAAGCACATCTCTGCCTACTCTTTGGGTGGGATATTTTCTCAGAATATGACGCGCAAACTAATCAAGAAATATCATTTACAAAACCAATCTTGAAGTGAGCATTATTTAAAGGTTTTTTTCTGAGTTCATTAAAATCATCCCTTTTAGCTCCTATGGATGGATCGTCTTTGAGTAAGGAATCAAATAGAAAAATGGCCGTCATTTATTTCAACCTAAACGCGTGCGTGCGTGAGTTTTGTAAATTCCAATTTATTACTTGTCTTAAACACGGCAGAACCTTTGCTTGTGAATAATTGATGGGTAACCATTTGTATCGGCTGGCAGTGCTTCGAGAAAATAGTACAAGAAGGCTAATTTTAGCTTCAGTGTTGAGTTGATGATCTGTTGGACAGGCTAATATTTAATTTTGCTTTGGCTATAAGGTAAGCTGACAGGCCCTACGTCTCGCTTTGCTACGGGCCGAGCTACGGCGTAGCACTACGGCTACGATGGGCAGGGCTACGATCATTATGTTCAAGGATCGTTTTTGAAATAGTTACCTACACATTTTGACTGACTTTAAGCTAACATCATTTATCTATTTGGATTTCCACAAAACACAGACAGTCCTCCATAATGGGCATCAGAAATAAGCCAAACTTACATGTCTCATCAACTATTTATGACTAGCAATCAGCTGTTAGCAACTCATCGGTTAAACCAAGGCTAGGCCTTTGCAAGAAGAAGTTCTCTATACTTATAAAATAAAACTATGCTCTATGGTCCTTGACATGGCGAATTTCAAGGTTTTACCAAGAACTATTTCTATTTGACTTTCAAATGAATATTTTAAATGCGTGGACAAATATAAATGGTGTTCACGAACCGTTTTATCGCTTCTACGAACTACCTAACAAGTTTAAATTATTAGAGGGCTGAACTTTAACACCTGATCAACCTACAAATATAATACACTATCTCGTCTCGTGTAGTGAAAGTACAGCTAAAAAAGGACACTTCGCCTTTAAAAAGTACAGGGCATAAATCCGTTTGGGTTGCGGGGAAGTCCGAAAGGGATACCAGGACCCGAAGGTAACAGGCAACTGAAGGAACACGGATGGGTTTTAGTCAGTAAAAGTCTGACAAGCCCTTCCGCTCCGCCCAGAGCGGGGAAGTCATTGGATGATTTCCCACAATCAAAAAAAAAAAAAGCTGGGATACAGGCCTCTTCTCTTCGAGAGGGTGTGGACTGCAATCCACCACGTGGACTCAGTGCGGGTTGGTAGATGTCACATGTCTTCGAACTTTTGGTTCTAGAACATGTCGGTTTCCTCACGATGTTTTCCTTCACCATTTTGAGAGCAGCAGATGATGGTTGATTGATTTAGACGTGACTTTGCGGAAATCCAGTATAAGATACAATAGACGTAGATATATTTAGTAACCTATTCCGCTTAACTATTCCTCTAGAGTCATATAAAACCCTGTAAGAAATCGATCCGTGTTTCACCTCTCAACGAGGTATCCTCAGGATGACGATTGACCAGTCCTGACCACACAATGTGTTGCTACGCCGAGCGCTCCACGCAGAGCACTGGGCGTTGAGATTTTTTTTTAGCAGATTATGAACTAAATAAAAATATTAACATAGTGATAGTCTGTACCGAAGTTGTCTATCTACGGTACGGTGGCCAATCACATGTCTTATGTAGGAGATCATGATTGTCTGCAAGAGTAATCAAAACAGCAATATCACCTCCTCCTAATCAAGAGTTAGCCAACAATCGTGCACAACACACGTAACAATAAAGTCTGCCGAACCAACTCATCGGGCCTACTTTCCCTTTCAGAACTCGCGTGACTGCCTTCGTGTAATCACTAAATCAATACAACACCTTTCATGCAACCTTGCGATCCATTGCTGGTCTAGAAGGAAATTAGAAGGCTGTGCATCGATAAGCAGTAATTAGGGGTGAAGACAACCAAGGTTACGTCATTATTGTACCCCTAGACAATTATTGGATACCGAGTTAGCGGTTTTTCACACACTCCGGTTGCTAGTTGGCGTTGGATAACCGGTAAATAAGAAAGCATGAAAGCTTCACACGTACAAGTACATGCCGAATACTCATACCTACATTCTTCAATGGACGCTCAACCGATATCTGGACATGTGAAAAGGCACCAATACACTAGACCGTTACAAATTTTTGTCCACGCGCGGACTCTGTGCCGCGTGAGACAAAGGCGGGATGCGGGGGACGCGCGGCACGACGAGGCGCGCGAGACAATCGGCAATGATAGACGCGGAGCACGACTTGACACTTCCTGTCAAAATCGCAACCGCCCTTTTGCAAATAAACCTATTAATATTACAGTCCACTAGTTTTAATTGAAGTACCAAGAAAACATCTCAAACAAAATCAAACTGGTTGCTAATCTAGTTGTATAATCTAATATTTGTATATCATAGATTTTTTACATTTTATGATTATTACACTCACACACTGTCCTATTTGTATTACTTGTAAGTTTGTAGGAATATTGTGATATCGTATACTTTTACAATGTTTGTAAATATGTGAGCACCATGTATCTATCACATACTTAATTTATTTATTTGTCATTGCTCCATTTTTAACTTTTTTTTTACCTATTGTGGTACAGTAATTGTATTCTCGGTGCATCGTCTTCACATGTAATTATATAATTGATGTATACCAAATATTGTAAAACATTTTTTTTTTTAAGAGTAACGGTGTAGTTTCTTGCCCATTCTTCTCCATACGAAAACTACCTTTTGGAAGGGGCAACTAGAGTCAGTTCTATTTCTATGTATTTGACGTTCAAAAGTGCCTTTAATGTGCCTAGTTGAAATAAATTATTTGACTTTGACTTTAACATTGTTTATTTATCATCAATCATCAGATCATCACCAATGATAATTATATAGCAATCTAAAGAGTCGAAAACGACATGGTATAATAATCGAAGGATGTCGTATAATACGCTCAGGCTATGTCCTCCTATCAGATTCAACTGTCATCACCATGTCCACACATGTGTCTGCCTAGCAAATACTCCTTAGACCGTTCACATTGTAAATGCTAGAATGCCATTGTTGTATACGTCAACTTTCTACATTATCGATATTCTAGACTATATCTCACGGTTGAATCAACATGCAAAGATCTTGAAGGTAAGACGGAAGAGTTTCATTTGAATATGATGAATTTTCCTCATTTTTGGCCAGCAGCCAATAAAAATGGTTCTGAGTGCATTGTACATAAAAGTGAAACATAATATCAAAATGTTTGCCATGATTTCAAGTGTACTGAACGAGAAGTAATGGTTTACTGTTTACGTTTAGTCAAATGTTAGAAAATATAGCTGTGCGGGTGTTTCAACCGTTGCCGGTACGTTATAATTATACGAATAAAAAAGCATAAGTATATGCATAAGTGTTCGAAGAAAAAAACTCATTGAAATATTCTGTAAAGTTGCATGCTGAAGTGACAGCTCCTTTCGGAGATACTTTCTTTAGTATTTTTTTTTATACATTTCCACCATTTTACTATATTGTACTATACATTAGTATTCAGTAGATATGCTCAGCCAACTGTTGGTAAGTAAGTTATTTTTAATCAGTACAATGTCAAACAATACGATCAATTTGAGTTAATTATTTAGTTAATCCGACTGTTAGGAATTAATTAATACACATTTATTTGTCTTTTCTGAAATATAAATAACTGCTTCCAATATATTTTGACCCTTATTGTACTAAATACAAACGATTAACCCCTAAAAAATTAAGTTTTAATACCACATAACGCCTGTATTCCTTCCAGAAGGGTTAGGCAGAGGTGTACCTACCTTAAGTACACCCGCATGTAGCCAGTTATGTTTAAGTCCCATGTAACAGGGGTCACAAATCCAGACTCCGAGCTGCTACTGAGAAATTCCAGATGAAAAACCCAATTTTACTTTTTCCGACCAGCAGGCGTAGCATGAGCACCGTTTTGTCGACGGAAGAGTAGACAAAAATGACGTTACCTGTAGACAGTAGATAGTACGAGACGGCAACAAAGTAGAAAGAGTCAACTGCACTTTTTACGAAATTCACTCTTTTACATAATTCGACTCAGAATTCTTTGTTTTGTCATAGGATTTATCGGTTGTCACTGTGATTTTGACAGTAAGGGTAGAAAACTTTCTTCCGAAATAGTCTACATATAAAAAGACGTAGACAAAGATCGTTAGAAATGAAAGACAAAATGACAGATTGTAGAAAGATTTCTACGGTGGATGTCAAAAATGAAGAAACGAACTGTCACTTTGTATAGAAAAAGCTATGTCTATTCTTCGTAGAGATAGAAAGCGCCGTGCTACGCCTGCTGGGAATAGAACCCAGATGCCCATACTCAGTAACGTTAGCGAGCACACACCAATCATAAGTCTTTTAATATGAATTAAAACTATTTTAAACCCATTTAAAAAATCACGTATTGCAAGAACGAGTATTAAATCTTCAAGAGTCCGAAGTTCCCTTCCGAAGTAATATAACTTCATAACGCGAAAGTTGAAACGTTATATGAATAAAATATCGCCCGCGCTACTTTATATAGTTCTCGCTAACACTGGATCATAATTATTATCATACATAATAATATAGAGGGTGTCCTATAATTACACTTGTCATGTTTCATGTTTGTAAGTTCTATCAAAATAGACATAAAATATTTAGGGCAAATTGGAGGGTATCGATATTTATATTGGAACCTATCCTATTAATATAGCATTCCCCAAATTAAATTAATTTTAGGGTTAATATTTTATAATAATTTATATCGTTTAGCCGAAATTTTAGCGTATTTTCATCAAGGTCTGCTAGAAGAAATTTCTAATGAAATAAGCAGTACCTACCTTTGTGCTTTCTATCGATAAGTAGTCTTCTCAATTAAGTATTTCGTGTGTACATAAATAAATATATTAATATTATTTTGGATGACACTGGCACTGGACACCCAGTTAATTTCATCTGAAAACCTTTAACCACAATAAAAAATTATTAGCAACCAACCAGAAACAGAAAAATGTGCCATTTAAAATGTGCTTCAGTTCTAACTTCTATTCAAATGCCCGGATACAACTGTATGAGCCGCTACGCCGCTACGTCGCTACGCCACTCGTAGACGCTGCTACGTGAGCGGCCTACGCGCCTAGATGTCGTAGCCAAATCATTTTTCAATTCCGTCTCTAAGCCTCATTTGCATGAGTCGGTAAAAGTGGTATTATATGTTTATACGCGTCCGATATAAGTACTTGGTGGTTTTATCGCGGCCATTGGCTACAATTTTTATGGTCCCGTAAAGAGAAAGTATTTATTTACATCGTTTTCCTTAATATCTCTCGTGTTTGTGTGAATATCTCGATAATAGACAAACATATCTGTTATTGTTAGGCTGTATGGTAAATATTAGTGTTTTCTGTTTATTTGGATATTTACGTTTAATAAATCATACAGATTCTCTCAGAGGGATGATCTAAAAGTCTAGTCAAAATCTAACTAACTTGTATTGTCCCACTGCAGGACATAGGCCTCCCTCTCTCTGTTCCACACAATTCAGTCTTTTACAGTACTGGCCAGTCCTGTCCGATCGATGTAAATTGACCTAATTTTAATTTCGGAATAAATTATATATCTGTAGAGACATTGCTTGAAACAAAAAAAAAATATAAAGTTGGCAATTGGCTTGCTATATTCTAAAAGCTGCTCCTATAGGCAAAATATTCTTCCTTCGGATAATAAATTAGGTCAGTAACATCCACAAAGAAACCTACGTGAAAATTAATAAAACAATTACGAGAACCTTACGTAAAAGTAAAAATTGTATTTCATACCAACTAGATGCTGAAGTCTGTAGCGGGGGCGCTGGTACCTGAGTCGATTGCGAATACTACCCCCCTCCCTCCTTCGTCCCACTTCTTTCTCCCCCCCGCCCACGTCCTGCCTACGCCTAAAAGGTTTTTATAAGAACTTTTATATTGCCTACTGTAGTATCAAGCCTACATATTGACTGGCTTGACTGACAGCAGCTTATTAAATATTATATCTGTGGATATTCAGGTCGTGTTTAATAGCTGTATTATTGTTGGGAGTTTATTTTTAGTTTAGTTGCTTAGGTTATTAATGCTTAATTACTTTAATTGTTGTTAATTTATATGGGAGACTGAAAATAGTGTTGAATATTTATTCCTTTTATTTATAAAAGTTGCTTAAAGTTAAGAGACGTTAAAACGTCAATTTTTTTTTCAATTTATGGTTTATCTATCGCTAATTATTACTTAATTAACACCAACAACATAAGACACGTTTCTAAATAAACCCCTAAGAGCCCACCGATCTATACATCATTGGTTAAACAATCAAGCAAATCAAATCTTTTTATAGTAAAAAATTATCTGTACCTTGTGGCTTTCTATCAATTAAAAGATTTAGATCAAGAAAATATCAATTTTGAACTCATCATCTGCGGCCTCCAGTCTAACCGAATGCAGCTGAATACCAGTATTTTACATGGAGCGACTGCCTATCTGACCTCCACAATCCAGTTACTGGGTAACACGATACCCCTTCGTAAAACTGGTTGTCAGACTTTCGGGCTTCTGACGACCCGTAACAACTGTCAAAGATCTACAAATGACAACCGGGACCAACGGCTTCATGTGCTTTCCGAGGCACGGAGGTGTCTTGGAATATAAAGATGGTCACCCATCCACGGACCAACTGCGGCAAGCGTAACTTAACCTGATCGATCGAACCATGCCGCTGTTTTTACTTAGCCCCAAAACACTGATCCATTTTAAACTAAAGTATTTAATTAAACCGATCGCCTAACTTTGCTGTTCAAGGAGTTCCGAACTTACACTAGTCGATAAAACTATCGATTCCTAGTCGATAAAACTATCGATTCCAAATGTCATCGCCCTTACTTTAATGTTCACCACAATCGAAGTCACTCATATCGACCGAAGCCATAATAACAGTGAAGCGAGAACACATGTAATCCATTTTCTGTTATCTGATATTTACGAATAGTAGTCGTAGTGATAAACTCGGCTTTATGAGTTATTTATGGCACTAAAACGAGTGCCGTAAAAACTCGGAAGTCCGAGGAAGAAGTTTCAGGTCTTTTTCAATATAGCGATAGATTTTCTATGCGCTATTTTTCCGATTCTTATTATGGTAATTTTAACCTCATTCAGTAGGAACTAGTTACCAGAAAAAATAAATGGAACAACATTTGTATAAAATTATCTGCCAGTTAGATTTATGGCGGTGGCAAAAAAATCCTTAAGTATTGATTTGTATAGAAAATTACGTATTATTGATCTTTTACATTTATCTATTTATTTATTATACAACCCCTTAAATCTATCTTAACAGGTTTCTCTAATGCGAAGTATGTAATGTATTCATAAGTCCTAATAAGTCCTAATGTACTGCCATATTACATGTTTTCTGTGAATCAGTAAGAGCCCATATTGTATCTCTGTTATCGTCATCAGTCATCACCAATAACTATTGTATTACAAGTCCCCGTAGTCAGCAGGCTTCCGATCACAAGATAAGATAACGCATTCCTAATGAGTGGATGATATCGTGGTATGTTTGTGCCTCGGAGGAGATTTTATTTCTTTACTTCAGCTTTATAAAGACAGCATTGTTCATTATCACCTTAAAGGCGTCCCAGCAAGCAATAAAAATAAATTGCCGTTTAATTTTCACTTACTTTTATCAATTTGCTTTTGATGTTAAAATTGTGATTTACTTTCATGTTTCACAAGACAGTAAATATACAGAGTATTATATATTAGAAAGTATATAGGTTTGTTTTCCCAATGTCAAAAGGTTTTCCTTTGAATTTTGATACTAAAGCAGATATTCTGAGAACCAAGTATAGATCTGTTTTCTGGCACAAGATTCAAATGGTTTTCTAAAGCTTCAACAAGTGAGTTTTGAATTGGAATTTGGTCATAAGAATAATTCAGCTAAGGACATTAAATGAAATAATGTCGAAGCTGCAAGAACTGGGTTAAGTATCACGTCATTACTATTCCTTTCAGTCTTGTTGCTATTGCCAAAATTTATGAACGTAGACGCCAACAAAAAATATGCACTACAAAACATTTAAAAGCCAAGTTTCAAACATGATACCATTGAGTAGGCTTTGGAGTAGTAATTTATTATTAAAGACCATACATGTGTAAATACGAAGAGGGTAAAAATCAAAACATATTTGATCAGGAAAAACCTTTCAGAAGAATATTGGCGTATCCCTGCAAAACTGTCCCGTAGAGTATTAAAAGTGGACTGGTAAACTAAGTATGAATGATCCAAACCGATTAAATATTGATAGAATCCCTTGCCCTTTTAGAACGCCCACGAAAAATGGAATCGGTTTATTTTTAGACAAAACGAATAGTGGTGAATGTTTATTATTTGAAATTCAATTAAATTACCAGCCATTTAAATAATGTTGTTTTTGTTATAGGCTAGAGCTATTATGAACTTTTCTTTTTTCTTTATTTCTCAAATACAATTTAATGTAGATCCAAAATTTGTTGCCCCACTCTGGGCGTCATTACTGTTTTTTTCAAATGGGTTTTAATAACACGAAGCTTTAATTTCATGCTAGTTTCAGTCAAACCCCTACTCGAAGCTAAATTTAGATATCAATTTCACGCATTCATAGCCGCAGACAAGATTTATAAAATTTGTCCATGCCGCCTTCTAAGACGCCCACGAAAGATGAGGTCCCTTTTATTTTTAGCCGAGTAAAAGCATCTCTTTATAATAATAATAATTCAATCTTGACCGAGTAGATGTCCAATTTATTAGTAGAGGTCTGTTTTCTGTGGTAAAGTAATAGATTTTCCCTAGAATAAGATGTATACAGGTACATTATTTTTGAGTCCCGTGTTGGGCGCCATTTTCATATGCAATTTATTATTCAAAATGCCAATTTAAATAGAAAGAAGACTGAATTAATCACAATAAATACATACATTCTCAAATCATTTCAGTTACATCATACATTTTTAATGTAGTTTATTCTTAACGCTTTCAATCTAGTAGAGCCAATGTTTACGACGCCCACGAGAAATTGCGCGTCCATTATTTTTAACCGAGATTACAGTGACCTTATCTATTATAAAAGGCGCATGAATCACTTTTACCTGACCAACTAACAAGAATTAACAAGAAAGAACAAGAAATCGATTTAACATTATAATAACATTTACTTGGTCCCATGCTGGGCGCCATTACTGATTCAGTACATTTATTGAAACACGGAACTGTTTACTAAATCTATCACTCTGAAGTACTAGCAAGTCATGCGAGTCACATCGCGATATCCGAAAGCTCGTAATCCAAACGCGTTCAGTTGAAATTTCTGGTCAAGGTCAGGACAAGGACTTACTTTTATTAAATTACACTTTTTGGCTCGAAAGTAACGCCGATGTCGTGTTGCATCTTATGGTATTAACGGCCTTTGGCCTATTTTCTCTATATATTTGGCTGCAGTCAATGAGTCCGAGGTTGAAACACAATTTTAAAATTCATTATCTTCTATTCTTTGGTCGTAGATTTGATGACATCATTCCTTTTTATATTAACATTATAGCATTCATGTATTTCTTTTGTACTATTTTTAAATATGTAATAATTGTGTTCTTTAGTTATTCATCGTATTAAAAGCTTACAATATTACCCAAGGAAACAACGTATGGCTATACAATTATTAATTTAAGTGACTTCTTTATAATATATTAATAATGTTTTCATTTCCTATCATGTCTGATAAAAATACCGTTCCCATTATTTTTTAACCCTACAAAGTATTAATACAAAACAGTGAGTCAAACGAGTACAAAATAGGCCCACGTCGGGCGCCATTACGTAACAAAATCGACTGGAGCATGAGTGAATTTGATGAACGAGTATATCATACTGAACATGTAACATTGATCAATGAGCGTCTACATAATACTTACTTCATCTAAATATCGATCGCATGGTTGTATACATAAAGCTACAATAAGCACAAATGGGTACCCAAACACTGCTGAGGTGGCACACATCAAAATGCAAAATAAAACAACAATTTGTGGGAGTAACATTTATTACAGCAGGCATTGCATTATGGCCGACGATGCATACAACAGACTGGGACCACAACTCTAACATGAAATGGGAAATGTGAAAACTGGAAATGTAAAGCGGGTGAGCAGCTGGCAGCCGGAGCAAAACAAACTTAGTGTGAAAGAGTCGCCGCGGAAATAGGTCTGACCGGACTCTTTGCACAGACGCTTTGCTTATTTACCCACTTTTGTAAAACGAGTGGCGCTCTTTGAGCTTCATACATAAGCGTCGCTATAAAGAATAGAGTTAGTTCCTTTTGAAACTTTAATGAAAAATACTTAAAAGAGGTTGAAATAAAAAAATAAACACAGTGAAGGCAATGATGGATCATGGTTACAGAAGCTTGCAAGACAGACATTGAGAATTGAGATAGAAGAAGAAACGTACAGATGGTTGGTCTGTTCATGGTCATTGTTGTCTTGCGCCGGCTGCGAGCCGGAGCGCCGCAGCCGCCAGATGGCGTGGCGGGCCGCCACCAGCCGCGCGAATCCGTGACGAGCCACACTCGGGAGCGCTACGCGCGCATTATCACCCCACGATCAACAAGTACCGCGCGAACACCGACGGTATACCCACCCAGTGCTCACCATGCGACCAGGAACACGGGAACAAGGAACCGGACAGGAAAAAACACAATCAACAAGTTACAGGATAACGGGACCAAAAGGATCCAATTTCCACAACGTCAAAACGGCGGCTTAGACGTACACGACTCCGTTACACGATCAAACTTAACAGTGCAATATTATCAACATATCACTAGCCCTATGATACTACCTACGAGCAAAAAGCTAGCCTAAAGGAATATATCACAACCGAATATCACAATAAAGCGGTGGCAAGCGAAGCTTCGTGGACGGCGGCGGCTTACGTAACGCTAACCTAAACTACGCGTGTAAAACGTGCTAAAATTTATTGATCACAGAAAGAAGCCTTAACACTATGAGGTTTTTAATGTGCCCTTCGGGGGTTCTTATGTAACGGAGTCGCGTTGTGTGGAAATTGTATTGAAGGGGTATGTCGTGGGGACATGCGCGCGGGATGGGGGCCGGGCGAGCACTGGTCGAGGCGGGCAGCCGGTGCGCCGCCGCGCCCCGCACCTGAACCGCCGACCCCTTCCCTCCCGCGTCATACTCTAACTTTCACATTCGTGCGTTCCTGTCCAGCTGATCGTAATTATACTAAGCTTCCGGGATAAACATCTTACATTCCTGATCCATGTTAGGGTATAAAAACTCAAAGGGGCACGAGTTGATCACCCGATCCTTCAAAATCTTGCGCTAACTGACCCTCTTGCGTTAAAAATTATACTCTTGAGATTACAGAGCTATAAATTTCATTTTCGTGGTTTAGTACCGTCCGTAGGAATTGGGATAGGCATTTTGCTGGAGTACCTACGAATGAATTGGTCTGGAGAAGAAAATTGAATAATGTGATAGGAAAGGTATTCCTATCACATTAATCATGTATCTAATATGTATGTAGTATAATAAATGGTAAAGATATGATTTATATACCTATAATATATTACTTACATTCAGAATTGGTTTTTAGGTTGTATGTAGGGACATAACTCAATTAATAACAGGTTCAGTAGAACAAGGACTATAAAGAAATAGTGTGTCAATGTAGTTTCCAAAAATAATGGATTTCTTACTTCTTTTATTCTAATCTAGACTCATTTATTTCTAACCTAAAAACCAGGTCTTTCTTTTAAAATTAAACGCACAGCTTTCAGGCTTTATGCTAAATTAAGTAAAGAAATTGCGTACCGCACTGATTGCCATTTCAAACGTATAAAGTAAATGAGTGCGGTAGGGAAGACGAATGGCGCGCATAAAACTTTAATCAATAGAAATCTCTTCGAATGAATTTTAATTTTACAACCTTTGGAATACTAGGGCATGCGGTGAAGACTTAATTATAAGTTATAGAGTGTAATAGAAAATATAGCCCAGATTTATATCGTTAACCAGGATGTCAAGAATATAAGACAACCGGTAGACAGTTGTTACATAAGATATAAACTTGCGACAATCTATGTAAGAAGTCTGATTTGACGGCTATAAAAATACTTTGTGTAGCGATGGAAAAAAAAATGGTTTCTTATAAACTGATTCTCGAGACATATCGATTGATCATACTTACTTAGAGAGTTT
Organism: Lithophane semibrunnea; assembly: GCA_947363905.1. Lineage (NCBI taxonomy): Eukaryota > Metazoa > Arthropoda > Insecta > Lepidoptera > Noctuidae > Lithophane > Lithophane semibrunnea. Next base: position 10,826,758 of record OX376205.1, read on the forward strand.
GTAATCGACGACTTCTCTACATTGCTTAAAACTGATTCTCAAGGCATAACGTTTTATTACATGTACGAGAACGAAACGTCTAATCAGACTTCTTAGATTGTCGCGAGTGTAGCTTGTGTCATTTGAAGCCTGAAAGTCGGACCAATGGACTTACTTTGGGATATAAAATATTTTCAAGAAATTGTATAAGTGTTGATTTTGGCAAGACGACGACTGCCGCATGACGTCTGGCAGTCGCTCCGTGTACAGATATTTTATTGTATCTAGTAAGATTGAATGTTGATCCCAACATAAAGGAAAAATATAAACATAAAATACTTAGATTTCATTTTACACTCTGTAACAAGATAAAAATATTCTGCCATTGTTCGTAATGGTGATTGTAATTTTTTATATAAAAGTCTGTACGGAATTGAAAAATCTTATCGTAAAGAACCAACCAACCTATTTAGAATACCTAAAGTTATTACCGAAGCCTTATCTATGGCAGCTATTGACAATATGTTTTGCTAAAAATTATGAAAGTTTATGGAATTATCTGGCAATTATTTTATATATAATGGACATAATAATATTATAAAGGAAGCTCTACTATTTCACTTTACACACAAAAAATTAATAGCGCCATCTACCAGCAGGCAGCAGAACTACAGCAACAGTCAGCCCGGTACTTTCAATATTACGTTTTCTATAGACACTTCAGGTAAGCGGGCGAAATGTGGATCACGACCTAATCCGCAATATCGGTCGCTAAACAAACATACAGCCTTCGAGGCGTCCTTGAACACTGCCCTTTGTGACCGACACAAAAGAAAATAGCTTCTTTGTAAAGCTACTAACAATCGTACGATTGTATAGCTATGTTTCTTGTATTGTGTTGTCGACATCCGGCTCACTTTATGTAACAAGGGCTTTAGAATGAAAACTAATAAGTAATGAAAACTAAGAAATGGAAATATATTTTAGGTTGATTTCGTTTCTACGTTGTGGAACATTACGACAAAAAAAAATTGAATTTTCATGTATAGGTACGTAACAACCGTCAATATTTGATAAAATTCAACGGAATCGAATGACTAATCTTTAGAGATTAGTATGACCTAGTTTCAGTTGTGTGAGTATGTTCTGAAAATGTATGTTTCCCAGTGGAGCTATACGGGACTATTACATGAAGTGACACTGTAGGCTTTTACGGCAGACACTGGAACTAACAAAACATTTTGAGCTTTTGTGCTAAACTATTCGCTACTCGACAATAGATGGCGCTATAAGCACAATGAGAATTCAGAAGGGTTTGTCATAATTCCTTTGCGTCATATTTCATACAATTGATGTCTGAATTGGTAAATCATCTATATAATTTTAAAAGAACTTAAAGAACCTAAAGTATTGTGAAAAATTCTGAATAAAATTCGTTGGCAAGGGAATAAATAGTCGGTTCTAAATTCAATTTTTTTTTATTTTATCTTAGTCAACTGGCAATACAGAATGTAATTATAAAAACAATTAAAAATAAAGCTTTGCATTTTCAGCCTACGATAATTTTAAATCAGTTAGCTCAGTCACGAATTCCGGGAATTAGATATAAAATATTCTATTAAGTGCTTTTTAATTATACAATTTTCCTGTTACAGCGGTATTGTATTGGGCCGATTAAAGGATTATTTCAGGACCTTATTTTAATAACCGTTCCATAACGTTGAAAATTGACATTTTGTAGATTGTAGTGACATTTTTGATAAATCATACTTTCGCTTCATAAAATTAAATCCATTACAAACTTTCTTCCTATCGTTGATCATAATTAGCAAATAAGCGATAATTGAGGCTTAGTGTGAGCCGTTATTGGCTTTTCCGTTCACCTCAACGCCATTTCTTCTTGTGGTATTGATTGGGGGATCAAATTAAGAATAGGGTAAAACGTGTTATTTATACAATACCTATACCAAAAAAAAACAGCCCTAATCTTACGTTACATACTTGTTCGGGTCGGCATGACACGAAACAGCTGACTGGTAAAATCGAATTTTTATTTTGTCACCCGGTGCTGAATCGTGCCGAATCATGCCGACCCGCACTAGTGCAGCACGCCTTACTAGGTCAAAGAAGGATTTTTTAGTAGTAGAAGTTTTTCACATTAGTACATTAATTTTTACATTTTTTCACTAGTAAATTTTTAGAGTAATACATTCATTTTTACATTTTTTCACTAGTACATTTTTACAGAGTAGAATCACTAATTTTACATAGGTACCAATACTGTTACTTCGCTAAAAGTAAAACCGTTCGTAAGCACCAATATTGTTCATTGTACCGGTTTATAGGGGGCGCTCACGGTTAACGGCGGGGTTTTACGGTCTGTTATGATGACTGATTGACTGAATGGCTCAGTAATTTGATATGTCCAGTAATTGGAAGGGACTTGCCTCCTTGGTAGCATAGTTAGTGGCAGCTATATACTATACTGGTTGTATAATTTAGTTATAAATGCTTTTGCTTTAAATTATTCATACATTTTATTTTTTTCATACATAGGTTTTCATATTAAGAATTTGTAACGGGCAGCCGGTTAGTGGCAATAATATCTTTGCCCTTTCTAGTCTCCACTCTGGAACTCGGACCTCAAGCCCCAAGATACAGACTAACTGTCTAGTTTTGAGTTCATAGCATAATCAGCTTATAAAGTTCCCACTGCTGGGACACAGGCCTCCTCTCGGTGAGAGGGAGTGGGTCGAAATCCACTACGTGGGCCCAGTGGGGGTTGGTAGATGTCACGTGTCTTCGAATTTTTGGTTATAGGACATACCGGTTCCCTCTCGATGTTGGGCTCACTGGCAAATAATATATTGTAACCTAGCTGTAAGTGCTACTCAAATCGTCTCAACTTGCTGTTAACCTGTGAACTGGCTAACTGTACCTGTACAATAAACCAGGGGGCCAAGGGGGCCTAGGCCAGACCAGGGGGCCTACTAATTTACAAACGTTACAATGGTCTCTCTATTAATCTGTCAAAAACTCATAATGGCCGACTATTGAAACGTTTGTAAAATTAGTAGTATAAGCCCCCTGAACCTGGGACCTGGACAATAAATATTTTCTTCTTCTTTTTTCTTTTTAAATGTAGGAAAGACTTTAGACAGAACTCTGTCTAAAGGCTCGTACAAACTGGCGCGATATCGTGGGCGCGACAGGTAGTGCAAGCCTTGTCGTGCCCACGATATCGCGCCAATCTGAACGAGCCTTAACTCTACCGGGAATATAAGCTCGATCATATGATGTTTAATATTTTTCATCCTTATTTCGCAGGCGTTAAGGCAGAAATTCCTGAAACTTCTTTTACAGGTTGTTAAGTCAGTTAAGAATTCCCCGAAGAGCTTGATGTAAGACCGTAATTGTTCAGTATTCTCTTTGTATGCTATTGTTAAATCCCTGGCTTGCTACTCTCAAAGCGAAGTGTGTGGGATTGAATTTGATTGCTTCTCAAGAGATTTTACGAATAGAGATTTCGATAGCCCGCAGCTTCAGAGGTTAAGGGTCTGTGGATGTAGTAAAAGGTGTTTTTGAGATTATGTAAAAGAGTTTAGAAGCAGCACCGCCCTGTCTGCCAGCAACAATACATTTACTCAAATATTTAAATCTTTAGATTCGCGCCATCTGTCAAAATATGATCGCGTTTCTGTTTTGACATCTCTGACACACTCATTATTGCATGCTACCATGGAAACGACTTATACGCGATGTGTGGGGCTCACTCTTCTCAGTGTGCAATCTTTTCGCGCGACACTAGTTTATGTATAGGTAGTATAAGTTTATAGAGGATCAGTTAAATATTTCCCAATTAGAAATCCCATAATCCTAAAACGCTTTGTTGAGATAATTCTCAATTAACTGCCTACAATGGTACTGTGAAACAGATTACGTCGAGACCAGACTGGTTTGTGTTTAGATTTCAGTAAGCATTACCTAAAGCTCCTCCGTGTTGTACAAATAGACGTTTGAGCGATTAGAACGTCTGATTACTTTAGCTGTTTCGTAGAGAGTTCGGTTTTATTGTTATATGGGAGAATTATTGAGCATTTTTGCACGACTCGGTACCTAAACGTGTTTTTTTTTTGTAGGGTATAGTGAGAAAATCTTTTAAAGCCAAGTAGGCAGGTCCGTATGTTGCGAGTTATGTTTAGTTAACACTTTTTCTACTCCCGGGAAAAAGACAGCCCACGATTTTGTGATTTTTATTTGAAAGCAGCATAATAAAAGAAGGAAAGAAATTAAATTTATTTGATCCAGGTTAAGGCACACATTATTCATTTAAAAAAAATACTTAAAATATATATAGTCCTATACTATTGGCTATTCTAAATGGTAATTTTTTATTGGTAACTAGCTGAAGCCCGCAGCTTTGCCCGCGTGGATGTCGGTTATTATAAACTAAAACCTTCCTCGAGAACCACTCTATCCATTGGTGAAAACAGCATGAAAACCGGTGCAGTCGTTTTTGAGTTTATCGCGAACAGGACGACATACAGACGCGGCGGAGGACTTTGTTTTATTACCGACTTCAAAAAAGGAGGAGGTACTACGTTCGGATGATTGTTTTTTTTATTTTTTACTTTTTTTTATTTTCACCGATTTCTCCGCCGTTTGTGAACCGATTTTAAAAATTCTTTTTTAGTTCGAAAGGGTATACTCCCGAGATGGTCCCATATAAATTTTATTAAGTTTGCTTGCGTAGTTTTTGAGCTAGCTTCAATATTACGTATTTTTCCTACAGTCTATGTAGACGATATAATTATTTGACTCCTTCACTGTTATTTACATAGCAAGTAGTAACTTGTGTGGGGTAGGTACCACCACTAAAAAGTGAAAAATAAAAAGTTTCTTTGCTTTTTAAATTTCGGTTTTAACCACCGACTTTCGAAATTAAAGTTATTTTTCACATTTTTAGTGTTTTTTTTGAAGTCGGTTGTTTTTTTTTGTAAAAAGTTTTATTATGTAAGGATGTGGAAACGAATTATCTTAATATGACCGTGTATGAACGGAAACGAGGCAAAAGGAGTATTTGACCGTACTTTGCGATTAGCGGGTGGCGTTCTGTAGATTCTGCCTACCCACATGGGAAAAAGGCGTGGGTGTATGTATGTATATAATTATCACAAACGGACAAGAGAAATGCGTCTCTCGGATTAGTATAAAAGCATATATAGGTACCTAATGGATTTCGGAAAAATCTCAAATTAGAGCCTGTCAGGAGGCTTTTACCAGCAACGGATTATATTCGATTTTGCATAACATGTAGATTATAGCACTCATGGTAATGTGATTGCTGATTGTATTATCAGTGGCGTAAATTGACATGAGGCAGCGTGTGTCCAAAATGGCGGCTAGGAAATAGGATGCTCCTGTAAGCTAATGTCAGCGTAATTGGAATTACTAACCAATTTGCTTGGAACATTGATGGACATTATGCTGTAAATCTAAGGAAATTTTGCGTGTCTATTGATAACTCATTCTTGATTCTTGATAACAAGTAAAAATAGCAAGATTAGCTATCTTTCTCAAGAGTCTTGTCATTCTTATAAAGGACACTGGGCTAAATTGTATGGGTAGCGGTCTTTGCACCAAGAGAGAACTGATTCTTGTACATTGTAAAAGTAGATACGCAACATGTAGGTATGCTACTATTTTTATGATGACGTCATCAATCCATAAACTGGTTTATCCAACTTCTTGAGTAGATGAACATCAGAATCCTGGCTACGGTCCCACATAGCAACAGATCACGCTCACCGCCACGGGCCAGCGCTCGATTACACAGCTTTATTAAACGCACAATCGATACGCGCGAATCGATTAGATATGCCACTCACTATCTAGGAGCCGGTGTCAGTGGGGCGCTTATTGAAAAATGTGGAAGTTCAAGCAAAAATATTAGGGCATTGATATTGGTGAAGGTTGTTAAATGTACTTTTTACGCGAAGTAGGTATAGGTAAGTACGATTGGATTAGAGGAAAAAACAAAAACAAAATGCGTTTATTGGCATTACAGCAGAAAAATACACCTTAAAACTAAACAGAAAATAATGATTTCACATTTTTATCAGATCAGCACCTCGTGTGGAATCTGGAGGGTAATTTTAATGCTGTAGGGATACGCTAAGGTAGTCCGTAAAATTAAAATGTTCAGGTTGTCTGTACCAGGTAGGTCACGGTACCAAAAAAAAATTACGCGCCCGTAACTAATGTGTTCACAGAATTAGCACTGGGCCCGCGTGGTGGATTATAGCCCACTCCCTCTCACAGAGAGGAGGCTAGTGTCCCAGCACTGGGACATTAACAGTATATGTTAATTATGCCTAAAACCCTTAAGTGTAAATTAATCAAACTGGCCTCCAACTGTATAAGTTTGATAGCTCTATTTATTGAACCCAAGGGAGTTCTTTAAACAGTTCAACAAACGGCATACAAACGAGTTACAATATAATATATTATGTGCCTTACGAATAACCTAGCCAATATGATTTATGTCTCTACGGCGCTAGGTCTAAATCTAAAGGCGCACTTACATGAGCCACTTAGATTGCTCAGGTTTGAGCAATCTTGGTCACATGTGATGTTGTGATCTTCAAGCAATTTACTGCGATACCAATGTAGTGGTAGTTGCTAGACCAACTGCCATACCATATTCAGCATACCATGTTGCTCCATAGCAAATGAATAAGCTATAGGAAGCATAATCAGCCTATAATGTTCCCATCGCTGGGACACAGACCTCCTCTCGATAAGAGACAAAGAGTGTTCTAGGACATGCCGGTTTCCTCACGATGTCTTCCTTCACCGTTTTGAGAGCAAAAAAAATCCACTAAGTAAAAAGCCTATCTGGGCTCGAACCTACGACCTAGTAACTCGTAACTCGCAGCTATTACCACTGAGCCATCAGTACTCTCTGCTATAGGTAGACAATACATTAATTAGCCGTACAGAATTATGGAGCAATTAAAAGAACCATTACCGAAACCATCGAAGTATCGAACCAATTTTCGGAATTAAACAAGATCGATTGCCCAACTGTTGCCGGGCAATAATCGGTGGAAAAATTGCCCGTTGTAAGCACAGCTTTACAGTAAACATAACACATCTATCCAGGAGATATGATCTGATATCGTACCGCCCCCTCCCATTTACCCCGCACCCTGCACTCGTCAATCAATCCATCTGAGAACTGGACCAAGTATTTTTTGCTCCTATTGTTTCAGCGGGTCCGCCGAATTGATGGCGCTATGCCGAAGAAAAGGGTAGCCTTTATTATTCCTCACGAATCATCGCTGACGATAATTGAAAAAAATAGTTTTACGTGGTTGGCTGTCCTCTATGGATCTTATTTGAGCTGAATTTGTCTATCTCTAAACCAGAACTTTGATTGACTTTTGACTTTGAACTTTGACTGACCGACCCCTTGACAATTCAAAAGTACCTGTATTTGAAATTGGTTTATTTGAAATAAATGCTTTGAGTTTTAAGGCTCTTACATACTGGCGCGAATCGCCGCACGACGCGAAGCTGCCGCCGCATTGTTCGCCGTGAAGTTTTCTCAGAAATTGTTTTGTTAAAATTCGTTTAGAAGTTTATTCAGATAGGTAAGGTACCTTCGGACTGCATTTGGGGCAATCCTTTAGACCTAATAAGAAAATCGTATTGTTAAACTGTTGTTCAGAATTATTGTTTGTTGAATCTGGCCTAAGAAATTTCGTATATGCACACAGTTTTAGGTTTTAATTAGACACAAAACAAAACAATACGCATAAATAAGTCTTCTGATGTTAAAACGAAAAACAAAACAATACATTTTGGTTGTTCATTAATATTCTTTTGAACTCGATGCCTCAAGACGGTACCTACATTCCGTACATTGATTCTTTCTTTTATGTCCCTGTAGTTGTCACATTGAGGAAGTACAGGTGCCATTATTATGAGGTATTAATGCCAACATTTTTTCAGTGTGAGAGAGAGACGGAGCTATACAAGGCCGCTAGCACCATTCCGTTTTCGCAGTGGAATAATGATGGCATTAATACTTCATAATACTAGCCCGAAAGTCTGACAACCAGTCTTACCGAGGGGTATTGTATTACCCAGTTACTGGGTTGTGGAGGTCAGATAGGCAGTCGCTCCATGTAAAATACTGGTATTCAGCTGCATCCGGTTAGACTGGAAACCGACCCCAACATAGTTGGGAAAAGGCTAGGCAGATGAATACACTACCCCAGGAACCTACTAGTTTTCATTTAAGTGCGTTAAAGATCCGATCAACCACATTTTTTCCTTTCTTTGTACTCGCAGTCGGTTGAGATCCCGCGTAAGTCGCAGGATTTTTAAGTCGGCCGGGTCAAAAGGCTGAGGATTGGGGCACACCTTGGTACTTGGAACAAGGCTTTATATAAAAGTTGAAAAGAGGTCATAAAACAGCTGTACCACTAAATGTACTGGTTTTGTACTATGTACATACAAGTTTAAAATTAACCTATTAGCACGTTTAGCTAAGTTGGAGCAGCGTGAAAACAGCTTTGTAATGTAAACTTTTTGATGAACATGTAATAGATTATTTAATAAAAGTATTCCTCCTTGGATTCCCAGCCAATGGCTTCCAGTAATAAAATAGCTGCACTTTCATATCAAATCATAGACTTAAGTCATGAAATTGTTCTTCAATAATTATATAAGTACCTAGTTATATTACTATTAGCAAAGCAACCACTAATTAAAAAATGGTGACGATGAAAACGTAAAACAAACATTACGAGCTTCCATAAACCCAGGTGCCAATTAGGAACAAGTAATTTAAAACGGTGCGAGTAATATTCACAGTTGTTTCATGTTTGTAGTAGAGAGTCATTAGCGCCATACTTTTGCGTCAACGGCAGACCCACTCCACCTGATATTACTCCTCGTGATAAGTGTTAAATAAATACTAAATACTGCGCTGCCTTTAACTAGTAATATTTTGGAGCAGCTGTGCCCCGGTTGGACGAACGCGTTTTGGATTAACTGGTGTGAAAATGATTCTATGTCCTTCTCTGGGAACATAGCTTCCTATCTTCCAAATTTCATCAAAATAGTTTCGCTTCGCTTTAGCCCGGTTAGTTAACGACAACGGACAAAGGTCTGGATTATTATAACGGACGACGGACCGACGCGCAGTGTTCCATAGGCTGTGGAAGTGGAGTTTATGGAAATGTCTCGAATGTGTCTCGGGATGGTAAGACCAACAAGAGGTCTTACCATCCCGAGACACTTCCATAAACTCAAACTATCGCAGTTCACAGCTAGACATAGGACTCTCCCTGCAGGCGTAGCATGGCGCTTTCTATCTCTACGAAGAATAGATATAGCTTTTTCTATACAAAGTGAATTCGTTTCTTCATTTTTGACATCCACCGTAGAAATATTTCTACAATCTGTCATTTTGTCTTTCATTTCTAACGATCTTTGTCTAGGTCTTTTTGTAGGTAGACTATTTCGGAAGAAAGTTTTCTATCCTTACTGTCAAAATCACACTGACAGCCGATAAATCCTATGACAAAACTGACAAAACAAAGAATTCTGAGTCGAATTATGTAAAAGAGTGAATATCGTAAAAAGTCCAGATGACTCTTTCTACTTTGCTGCCCGCGTCGTACTATCTACAGGAAACGTCATTTTTGTCTACTCTTCCGTCGACAAAACGGTGCTCATGCTACGCCTGCAGGCGCTGCTGTCTATTCCAGTCACCTTATTAAGGTCGTCTGTCCATCGAACTAAAGAAAAAACCCTTACATAAAAATTCACATTCACGTACAGTCACGGACTTTAATTGATGAGCCACCTGGTACTGTTCGCATTTTAGCCGTGTAATGCAAATCGGGTTTATTCGGTTCCCGACACGCAGTCATATGACTTCATATTAGAAGAAGAAAATTATACTTCATATCTTTACCGGTTGGCTAGCCTGAGAGCAGAACTACAAACTTGACAGCAGTGACTACTCAAAGTCAACCAATTGCAGGTCTAGCAACAGTAACCTAGCATCGATAAACAATTGTTGCTAGGTTACTGCTGCATAGTAACGTTAGCGTACGGAGAAATTCTCTGACATCGATATTTCAACTGTCACTGTCTTCAGTTAAGTTTTCAGAATTATTGAGTTAATGAGCTATGATTCAAAGGAGGTCAGTATCAAATAGATTGGATAAACTTAATGCAACATTGTATTTATTTTTATCATTAAGAACTTATTAGTCAACCTCTATGGATAAGACTATTTCCGATTAAAAGTAATTTATTTGTCATCTTGATATTTCAACTGTCACTGTCTTCAGTTATGTTTTCATAATTATCGAGTAATGAGCTATGATTCAAAGGAGGTCGGTATCAAATAGATTGGATAAACTTAATGCAACATTGTATTTATTTTTATCATTGAGAACTTATTAGTCAACCTCTATGGATATTTCCGATTAAAAGTAATTTATTTGTCATCTTGATATTTCAACTGTCACTGTCTTCAGTTATGTTTTCATAATTATCGAGTTAATGAGCTATGATTCCAAGGAGGTCGGTATCAAATAGATTGGATAAACTTAATGCAACATTGTATTTATTTTTATCATTGAGAACTTATTAGTCAACCTCTATGGATATTTCCGATTAAAAGTAATTTATTTGTCATCTTGTTTACGAGCTTGCGTTTTGAGTTCGTGTTTAATCGTGTAATCTCGTGAATGTATGAAACTGCAAAATTGAAAAGTTTGAAGGTGGCTCTTCAATTAAAGTCCGTGACTGTACATATAAAATATATAAAAGTTCGTTTTGTGCAGGAAATCCAGAGGATACAAAGCCAATATTTTTCAGCTTCTTAGCTTAGCTTAGCTTCCCTATAACTCACAGGGATTGAGGGAACTCGAAGCTGCCCTAGAGGCATAATGTCGTAACATCCGAAATTATGGGATAGGACGGCCACCCCACTCTTGAATAAATAAGTAACGACGGCGCCTTAAGCGTTGAATTAAAATGAGATTATTATAAGAAAACATTTTCCTAGAAACCAACATTGTTTTTCGTAGTTCGTTTTTTTGGTTACGGTATACAGGTTGTTGAATATTATCTCATGACAATGTTCATTCTTTTAATTTGTTCTCAATTTTGCCAATGAATTAGTCCTCAATGAATATTTAAAACTTGCAAATAAATCCTAACTTAATATATTCTAAATGCGAAATTGAGTTTGTTTGTTACGCTTTCACGCTAAAACGGCTGAACGGATTTAGATGAAATTTGGCATATGGGTAGACCATGACCTGGAATAGGACATAGGATACTTTTTATCCCGATATTCCCACGGGATCGAGACTTACGCGGGTGAAACCGCGGGGCGCAGCTACTATTAATGTAAACCTACATAATTATTGTAATGTAGTACTGTAATGTGTAACCGTTCCCAAATAAATAAAATAAAATATATTCTTTGGAATATATACTAGCTTCAAACGCTAGAATTTGGATAAAATGAATTAACTTCTTCAAAGTGTTAATGTTTTTTTTCTGACATTATGACAGTTAATAACACCTAAGTGTCGAGTAAACGAGAGATTAAAAATATTAATAAAACCCCATTTCCAGTAAAATGTTACGAAACATTCTGTTCCGAAATTATTAATTTTGCGGCAGCTCTTTAAAGTTTTTATTTGTTTTAAGTGCTTTAGTAGTGATGGTTTGATTAAAATATTTTTTATATATTTTTACACACATAACATAACATCACGTCTGTAATCCCAAAAGGTTAGGAAAGGTAAGTGTTCCTCAGGAGTGGCACGGAATCTGAATTTGTGCCCGATTTTGTAGCAATAGTTTCGCCCCCTATTACACTCATGTAATAGGGGGCGAACCCTGCGCAAAACCCACCCAAAAAAATACGCTTAGTTCTCAGAAAATAAATACATAACATAACATAATCAGCCTATAATGTTCCCACTGCTGGGACACAGGCCTCCTCCCTATGAGAGGGAGTGGGCCGCAATCCACCACGCGGGCCCAGTGCGGGTTGGTAGATGTCACATGTCTTCGATTTTTTGGTTCTAAGACATGACGGTTTCCTCACGATGTTTTCCTTCACCGTTTTGAGAGCAGTGGTGATGAAATTATTTACACAAAGTAAAGCACCTGTCGGGGTTCGAACCTGCGACCTACAACTCGTAAGTCGCGGACGTTACCACTGGGCCACCACTGCTCCCTATACACAACTAAAATGAAGTTTTAATTTGATTAGGTCTTAGATATCCGTAAACGAACGTGAATACAAAGACGTTATAATAAATCACCATTCCTGAATAGAAAGGTACCCTCATAAATTGTGTGGTGGGTCAGTTTCGACTTGTGTCATCCACTCACCCCTCACCCCCCGACAACCCCTAGCACCCCTACAGTTAATCAGTTACATTCCATTTACAGGTTGACGCTTTACAAAGCGTGTATTCAATTAGAATACTATAAATAGTTTCAATTACGATTGTGTGTTGTCACTGTGATTTTTGAATCTATCTGTATCTATACAAACATAGTAAAAACAAAATTTGTTTTTCATGTCTGTCTGTATAACCGCTTAGACCTTTTAAACTATACAATGGACCTTCATGCGGTTTTTCCCATCATTTAGAGCATTTATTTTGAAAGGTTTAATGCATACTACTTTAATATCAATGTGACAAGGGGCTTATGGCTAAATAATAACTGCCGCTCGGGTCATATTTGCCGCGTTCGGTTCGTGGATAGGTGACTATCCATTAGATATCGAGAACCCTCCGTGCCGGAAAGCCGTTGGTCGTGACTGTCATTCGTAGATCTTTAATAGTCGCTATGGGTAGTTAGAAGCCTAAATGTCTGACACCCAGTCTTAACAAGGTGTATCGTGTTACCCAGTAACTGGGTTGTGGAGGTCAGATAAGTGTCTTCTTCGTCATCCTTATCGGCAGAAAGCTCGTAAGATAATTGAATTATTTTATAAACTATAACGACCCGCCTCTGTTTTGTATTTTTTTTATGACTTGGCAACACATCATGATTTCTTTACTTAATTGTAAGTTAAATGTCAATTACAGTACTCATAAAACTTTCGGAATAAATTCTCTAACTGATGGTGAAAATCGCATCAAAATCCGATACGAAAACACGAAAAACGACTTTGAGTTATAGTTTACATAGATATATATGGATGTAGATAATTATGTAAAATTATAGAGTCGTGTCTTACTCGCGAATGCCATCGTCCCCGTCGCAATCCCCCAGTTAATCAGCTAACGTGCCATTAACAGGGTGTTGCTTTATCAAACAACGTTTTCAATAGGGGAATTGATGTATCATCCTCTTATCTGCTGTAGGTTTAAAATAGATATAGTACACTATCTAAAAGGTTTTGTGTTTGAGTTTGATTTAGATGAAGAGAGTGATTATTTTTTATAAGTTCCTAGTATTATTGTAGATTATTGTGGGACGAGTTTCCTACTCATCCTAATAGAGATATATAAAACTTGGTTATAAGAAATCTTTGGACATGTACAACATGACGAACATGTCCAAATACATACTGAAAATAAGTATTTAACATACATACATCACTTATAATATGTTTATAACAGTTTTGGGTCGAAGAGATAGTTTTCGCAAATTCTATCTGCTGCGAAGCACTTGACGTCGATGCATGTGTTCGTTACGTTGTTTGACCAGGCCTTATCCACGTCTACTCAAAAGTAATGTAACAGGAAATTATTACGAACCGCTCCCGCGACAATCCGTCCGGCCAATGAAAGAAAGAAAGAAAAATATTTTATTTGGGACACGCGCAGGAAAAACAAGCAGTAATATAAAGAAAGTATAAAATTAAAATAAACGAACAATTAAAATTAACAAAATACTTAGGTGACCTGTGCGAGGCCAAAAAGGCCCCTACCTCAGCATAATGCTGCGATATTTAAAAAATAAATAAATACCGCAGCGCTGGTGTTCTGATAGGGCCCGCTGTGATGCCACGGACCGTAAAACGGTTAAAAACCGTAACTATTAACATTTGTGCATGAATCGACTCACGCCAGACGTTCCAACATCACATGGTGTTATCTGTGGTGACAAGCGAAGGGACGCCGCGGGCGCATTCACGCATTCCGAAACTGCGGTGCGTTTAGCTGTCAAAGTGTCATGTCGTAATCAAAATAACTAAAATATGTAACTAAGATAAGAAAAAACAATACGTAAAATACACTAACTCTTCTATTAATGTTCTGTATAAACTACACCACGTATTAATACGAAAAAATGGCAAGAAAGTGGTACAACAAATATTATCTAGGTGTTTTGAGTGTTGTGATTCACTGTATTTTGTTGTAAATCGGAAGAAGGGTATTCAGTGGAGTAAAACAAATCGATTTAAGCAAAATCGTGCTGCTAGGAACATAAGACTCCGCTAAGGTCTCCAATACCAACTGCGTGCAGTCCCCGGTTGAGTTTAGAAACTGTTTTCCTTTTGCAATCGCATCAAATGTTGGTTATATTTAGTACTAAAAGTCTTAATTGAATTTATAGCACGAAAAGGAGGTGGCAAGTCGTTCCAGCAGCGAGAGGCAGCGAATTTAAAGCTTCCACGGAATGCAGCAGCTTTGTGCGTTGAAGCCAACAGAAGGTAGGAAGATGCTCTTGTTTTAATTTTATTTATGTCCTGTGACCAAGTCAATTTCCTATAGAGATATTCTGGTTTTTTTGTGAGAATTGTGCCAAAGAGTAGGGTAGCCAGATGAAGCTTTCTGCGATCTGACATTCTCATCAGATAACCCTTATTTAAAAATGGAGTTATGTGAGATCGGGGAGGAACATTGAAACAAAATCTCGCACAAGCATTCTGTATCCGCTGGATCAGCTTTTCACTTATACTGAGAATGCACGAACCATACACAGTGTCAGCGTAGTTCAGCTTGCATAAAACAAGTGACTCACAAAGCATGACACGCATATCCACACTTATGTAGGGCCGTACACGGTACGAAAGCTTTAACCGGTAAAAACAGTTGCGCACAGCCTCCAAGATATGCGTCTCAAAATGCAGTTGCTCGTCAAACACCACCCCAAGATTACAGGCTTCTTGCACCCTATCAATAGAACACGCGTCAATCTTCAAGTCCAGATTATCCCCTAACATCTTATTCTGAGAGAATGTACTTGAACTTAACTGGGTTCAGAACCAGGGAGTTTCTCATTGACCATGCTGAAATCCTATCTAAATCCTCGTTCATTTTTTTACAGCTTCACCAGACTGCTGAGGGCGGAATGAGAGATACATCTGCAAATCATCAGCATATAGTTGGAACTTGGTGTTGGTCAGACATTTGATGTTGTCGGCACTGTACAGAATGAAGAGAAGAGGGCTAGGATCGATCCCTGTGGTACGCTGCGGTTCAGCGGACTAGAAGACATAACATCTCCAAAACTATCACTTGTGACCTGGACAAACTGAGAACGGTGATTCAGGTAACTCTGAAACCATTGGACTGTTTCTAGCTGAAATCCGTAGTAAGACAGCTTGGAGAGGAGAAGAGAGGTATTACTTGAGTCGAAGGCACGTGAAAAGTCCAGCAGCACAAGCATGGTACCCATGCCCCGCTCTCTGGCTTCCAGGATATTCCCAACTACGTCAAGAAGAGCTGTGGCTGTGAGGCAATGAGGGCAAAGCTTCTAGAATAATCTAGAAGTTTCATAAAAATACACAGCGCGTATGACATTTATATTGGTCCGATTGCGAAAACTATCTCTTCGACCCAAAACTGTTATAAACATATTATACGTGATGTGTGTATGTTAAAAGTACCTATTTCCAATTTGATTTCTAAAACAAAATCTCAAATGGACCTCGCACAACTCAAATTTCTCAATCCACTCCACACATAAGCGGTCGTTAGCTCACTTCCTCATTCATTTCGATCTCAGCGTAGATGGCAGAATGCATGTAAATTAAGTAGACCGCGTCGGTGTACTCCGGCAAAGAAACTCTTTTGCCTTAGAGCGAGGGCCCTCGGGTGAAGTGGCTTCGTCTAATTAGTACGACGACAGACCAGACACTATCGCGCCGGAAAATAACGGTTTACATTTCTTCCGGCAAAAAACGGCAATTTTTTTAACAACCTTTATTTAAGTGATTAGAGCTAGTACCTAGGTGTTTTTTTATTATTTATTAACTCATCATCACTATTATTACAGGAATTTCCTAATTCAATATATTCTTTATTTGTGATTTGTTGAAATTACAGCAAGATGAATAGTTATCGACGCTAATAAAATCTGCCCAGCCTTTTCCCAATTATGTTGGGATCGGCTTCCAGTCTAACCGGAAGCAGCTGAATACCAGTATTTTACATGGAGCGACTACCTATCTGACCTCCACAACCCAGTTACTGGGTAATACGATACCCCTTGATAAGACTGGTTATCAGACTTTCGGGCTTCTGACGATCCGTAACGACTATCCACGAAGCCGGGACCAACGGCTTAACGTGCTTTCCGAGGCACGGAGAAGTCTCGGTATGTAACGATGGTCACCTATCGGACCAACCCCGGCAAGCGTAGCTTGCCCTCCGACTATAATACGCGAAAATAAAATTACATGAGTTCAGAACCATAACCTCTACTACCCCAACTAACTGTCTGAGCAGTCGAAGGTAACTGGTATAATGTTTAATGCTTTACACAACATGTTTGTACCTGAAGGTCGCTCTTCTTTCGACTTTTATTTTTCGTCTCAGACACATCACTAACATCACCGAGCAAGAGGCTATATGATGCAAGTATACCTAAGTTTTGATACAAGTGGGCGTAGATATGCCTAGGTAGGTATACCTAGTGCCACAAAATAAACTCTTCGCTTTTTTAAACACTCATTACTTAGCCAGAATTCGCAGAACATGTTAAAAAGCAAAAGTTATGAGACTCATAAGGCCACAGTTATCTTTCTCTCGAAATAAAAGAACCTTCCTAACGAAATTTTCCATTCCATAATTATTATCACTATCTCCCTGTCTACAGACACAGTTATAGAAAATTACCCAAACACAAATCGTGCCCTTTATCCCTTCACCGGACAATAGGTAAATAATATATCGTGGTGACCAACTTCCTGCCCTCTTCATTATTGAGTCGGGTTCATATTTGTATTACCCTTATTATTATCCTTTCTCGGGATATGGGGATCACAGACAAAATGTCAGAACATAAATATTTTAAAGATATTTTTGTTTTTGTCATTATAGCTTTTATGAGATCTCGATTTCGTGGTTTTTAGGATTGGATGGTGGATACAGATTATTTGTATCCCTTGGGACGCTTTTACTGGGATAAAAAAACTGTACCTAATTGTTTCTAGATCAGACTGTGTCTGTGGGCCTTTCATCTAGATTTTTACAGACATCTTGACTAGATTGAGTATAGTGATACAATTTTTTTTTAGTTTATATCCACTTGACTACATTATGTAGTCACTGCTGCATTATGCATCGTAGTTGCGATGCCCGCTTTGAGGAGCTTTCCAGGTCTTAAACTGAATAACAGTATAATCACCAATTTTTGTTGCCTACCTATAAATAAGAATAACTAACTTTTATTAACTAATATAATATTTATATTTATTTATTCTTCAGAAACAAGAAAAACGTATGTTATGTACAATAGCGCTGACAATTGCCATTTAAAAGCTCCCACCAATTAAAAATGATGTACTTAATATTTATCTTAAAAAACGAAAAGATTCATACAAAAAATATATTATTTATATATACTTTATTGTACACCACAAAAATATATAACAAAAGGAAAAAACAAACACTACAAAATATACAATGGGCGGCCTTAGCGCTTTCCGCGATCTCTTCCAGGCAACTTTGGCAAAAAATATATTATATTATTAAATAAACACCTGTAGATTGCTGTAACTGTAATTAAAAAAAAACCTTTGTATATTAGTGGACAATACAAAGATGATAATTATTTCTATTCGATAAATCTCCTAAAATGTCGTAAATAACAAAAAGTACCTAAGCAAAAATGCTCTTACGTTCGTGAATAGATTCAGGAGATAATCTATAAAAATATGTAAGGGATTAGTCGCGTTGTCAGGAATGTTCGAGTCTACTAAGTAATTAATGTAGGACACTACGTGTTCCATTATCGTAAGCCACTGCTAATCTTTGCTGCTAACCGTACTTCGGCTTAACATAGTTCGGTTCTTTGGTTTAAGGTAGGGTCAGATAAGAAAAGTGTATTGATGTGGTATCATTTTCTGATGTTGTTTGAATCCTTGTATTTTTCCAGTGTAAGGTTTGACTGATTCCCAGCTCAAAAATAAGATTTTTTTTTTCTTAAAAAAAAAATACTATTCTATGCATGCGTAGATTGATCACCGTAGAAATTAAAGACAAAATAATAGCAGAGAGTTTTCTCATTTCTCAGCGTGATGTCAAAAATGAAGAAAATAAATGGTCACTTGGTTTAAAAGAGATAATGTCAATTTTTTTTAGAGTAGAGTTATAAGTGTATGCTTGTGGTTTGGACATGTCCGATAAATGCCAATAAACAAACCTCCTGTTACATTTGAAATATTTAAATCGTAGATTCCAAAGATTTAAATCGTAGATTTTAAAGATTTCAATCGTAGATTCCAAAGATTTAAATCGTTTTGTCCTCACAGTACTAAGTCGCGCGAAAAAGTGTCCATACAGAGTCTCTGCGACATTGTGTGTCTGAGCTGTCAAAACGAAACAGCGACCATCTTTAGACGCGGCAGGGCCAATCTACGATTGAAATATTTGTTTATATCAATGTGATGTCATGTACCACATATCTGCTTAACTTCATACTGGAAAATATTTAACCAAATAAATTGTAGGTAAACCATTCAAAATGCTGCTAGCAAAATTGTTTTCCTACTGCAAATTGTTATTGACATTTACACGGTTGATAATGAAATGCAGGACACATTTACATATGTCTACCTACCTTCCCGGAAGGGAAGGGGGAATTCCAGGTATAAATACAACAGACAGATTACAGTGCCAGACAAAATTCCTGAGACACATGGTTACATATCAAGCTATACATCACCAGTATAAGCTGACCTCTCATTGTACGGAAATCTAATACAATACGAGATCAGCTTATACTGGAAATGTATAGCTTGATGTGTAGCCGTGTTTACCTGCACAGTATTAGTGCTTCATTTTATTGAGTCTCGACGTCTATAAAAACTTTCATTCAACGTTGGGTTTATGAATGCTAACTTGTATTTCCAGGAGGCAGGCAGGGTTGTAGGTACTGCTTAGTTTAGATGATTTTGAAGATAGAATGTGGTGATTCATTTCATGCTATAAATAAAATTAAAATTGAGGTGCGGATAGCTGAACATTACCCATTTTTGATCTGACTACGGGGTCGCAGGAGAAAGAAAGGATTATGAATGTATGTAAGTAAGTTTAGTCCCTCGTACAGCCCAAACAACAGAACCGATATCAACAAAAGTACCGACACTTTACACGACACCGAATTCAGTCCCGGGACTGACCTTCCTAGCTTAACTTGAGTTAGTAGAGTAACCTACTTACTTATTGGTAAATATTAAGTTATTCTCACAAAATGCTTACGTTCGCATTTTCATTGCAAAGTGGCAAAGTTCACTAAGACGGTGAAGCCAAGTCGGGTAAGCCGGAAATCTCTTAAGGACCTCCGAGTAATCTTTAAGACTTACCTCCCGTAGAGGTAGCGGACCAAGTAAGCCCATGGAAAAAACATGGCGACAAGAAGTTATCAATAATTACATCTTACATAATGTAGGTTTTCGTAGCAATTTCGACTGCAATGTAAAAAACACAATGTCGGCTTCCAGTCTAACTTATGCAGCTGAATACCAGTACCTAGTTTATTTGGAGCGACTGCCTATCTGAACTCCACAACCTAGTTACTGGATAACTCCACAACCATAGAAATAAAAAAAATATCAATGTCCACAACCTAGTTAAGGTTCAAACAGGCGCGATATTGCGGGCACGACAGACAGCGCAGCCCTTGTCGCGCCGGCGATATCGCGCCTGTTCGTAGGAGCCTTATCTAGGTTGTGGGCATAGATATATTTTTGCACGAGGCTTTACTGGGTAACACATTACCTCTTGGTAAGACTGGCTTGGCTTGGCATACTGTTTTTGCTTCTAAAGTTGAATGGTATCATTTTCCTGATGCGTTTTTATTTACGTACTGCTAATTAAATCATTAAAAAGTGTTAATCCCATTCAATCAACCTAAAGTAATACCTTGAGTGACAGAAGCGTAATTATAAATCATACAAATTGATAGTACGTGAATGAAATGAATGAACATGTCCAATAATACAGTAAACGTTGAACGTAAGGCATTGTGGGTCATAATCCGTGTATAATGAACATTACTCACAGACTGGTAAATCCTTTATGGACGATTTATTATTCTTAATCTTTTTTGTGTTTTTAAGCTGAAACTAACTGCTACACGCGGATTCGCCCGCGTGGTTCTTTTTCTAAAATATAAGTGTAAAAGAATTGCTTTTTGTTTTATGTACCGTATAATTAGTCATTAGTGATAAGCCCTGTTGCACCATTATGGCGCATTGGGTGCATGTACATGTGCATGTACCCGGTGCGTCAGGTGAGTGCAGCAGGTAAATGAACTAATTTCTGTTTTTGTTTTTATTATAATTGTTACTAACATAGTTTTTAAGTAGTGTGTGTATTACTAACATCATATTATGGATCAATGGTCTGAATTAAAGGCTTTTTATTTTATTTTTTATTTTTATTACCATAAACATTTGAAAGTTTTAGTAGAAAGCTGTTATTTTGACACTTTTCTCATTTCTCTGGCCTGTACCTCAATGTTTCTCAGTCACCTAGCGACCCAAATTCGGCCGAACCTCCGTGAGTCTCACAAGTCTTATATACGGAAGGCAATTTTGTCGGATAATAGGTAATTGTGAGCGATTTCAGCAAAACACTGTCAACTTGGGTTAGTTGTTTATAGGTTAAAATTGTTTTATTTTTCCTTTATCTTTTAAGGTAAAATTAAAAGATAATAAGTAAATTTTAAAAGGCACACAAAATTTACCCTCACTTCTTCTTTTCGTGTGGTAAGTGACTAACCTGGTGTCAGAGTTATAAAGCCGCCCATGCATGCGCCTCTAACTTGGCTTTACATGCCATCGAGAAATATCTCTCAGGCATGCCCGTTTTCTTACGATGTTTTCCTTCACCGTTTTTTAAGCAAGTGATAATTATACAATACGCACATGAATCCGAAAAGTCAGAGGTGCGTGTCTTGGGTTCGTACTCGATACCTATGACTAAGCAGTCCGACTATCACACCTCTAGGCTATCACTGCTTCTATCTTAACTAAAAGTCCTGAGGCCCTAGACAAAGTGAAATTCTATCAGCAATAACGATAATGGAAAAGACAAACTGTATGAGACTGACATAAGATATCGAAAAGCTTATGTCAATCTTGTTGAGTCGTTGTAGAAATATGAAACGCTTTCGAAGCAATTGTCACTTGTCTAGGCCCTCAGAGGCCCTAGACAAAGTGACATTCTATCAGCGATAACGATGATGGAAAAGGTAAAAATTTATAAGACTGACATAAGCTGTCGAAAAGCTTATGTCAATCCTGTTGAAAGTCGTTGTAGAAATACGAAACACTTTAGAAGCGATTGTCACTTTTTTAGGCCCTCAGGTTTCTTCACAATGTTTTTGCTTCACATTTATTTATACTAATGTAAAATAATGAAAGAAATGTAATGCCTACACGTAATTAATTAGTGTTTGCTTTAATAATTCCATATCAGCTGCCAGTAATATTTATTTAGGTAACAAAGTATAATATCGCATTTACAAAGAAAATGATTAGGTACGGTTTTAATAAAAACCAATTAGAGAATATTAAATTAAGTTTGATCAACCTTGGAACCAAGATATGAAAATTCAGTTTGCGTAATATGGATTAAAATATTTACTTAGTTAAACTTTTTTTTTGTTAATATACCAACACTACACACACTATGAATTTATTTTATAGTGTTCGTTAATCATCATACACATCCCAAAAGTAAAAAAAAATCAGTACCCGACCCTTTGATTAACCACGTCACAATCGCTAACCTCTTTTGAATTGAAATTCAAAAATAATCCATTTCTCCAGCCAACCACAAGCTGGATCGTTTCTCACTACTCTACATACCCCACTACTTCAGCCTATGTATTGAGCTCGACCTTACTTCATTCGCCTCTCCATCACCCGTGACATTTTCTACCCACTTCACCTGGCCCACCCTATTGATAACCTCAACCTAAATCTTTTGTATCCCTTTACAACTATTTTTCAAAGACAAATTTTGTAAAAAGATAAATGTATTTAATCTGTAAATCGTTTAAAAATAACTATAACCAGACGAGGTCTGTATTTCTTGTTTACTCTGAGAAGAAATACCGAAAAAAACTCAAAGCTCTTTTGAAGTCCATATATTTTTTAATCCCGTAGAATAATTTGACATTCCAAATGATTGTTTTTTGTTTTTTTCAATCTGAAGTTTGACATTTCCACCTGTCAAATTGGTCTACGGGATTAAAAAACGAACTTTAATTGTTGGGTCTTTTAAGAGAACCATCAAAAGAAACTTCAAAATCAATCGTGTGTGCCGGCCGTTTTTCCCGCGCAGTGCAGCAAAAAAGTGACATACCATTCGTTACCGTGTCATCAAACATTCATTTTTTCTCTTTTATTCATTGTAAAATTATAATCTGTCTAGATTTTTCCCAACTATGTTGGGGTCGGCTTCCAGTCTAACCGGATGCAGCTGAATACCAGTATTTTATATGGAGCGACTGCCTATCTGACCTCCACAACCCAGTAACTGGGTAATACGATACCCCTTGGTGAGACTGGTTGTCAGACTTTCGTGCTTCTGACGACTCGTAACGACTGTCAAAGATCCACAAATGACAGCCGGGACCAACGGCTTAACGTGCTTTCCGAGGCACGGAGGAGTCTCGATATGTGAAAATGGTCACCCATCCACGGACCAACCCCGGCAAGCGTAGCTTAACCTGATGGATCGACCCGAGCGGCTGTTATTACTTAGCCACGAGCTCCTCCGAGCGGCTGTCATTGTAAAATTATAATTAAAAACAGTAAACAACACAAATCAAAAGGCATACGTTATTTAAGTCCCAAACAATACATTACGCGAAAGCGAAATACAATGTCATGCTGGAGCGAGTGCAGAATAAATTTACAAGGCACTTGTATTTTAAACTTTATGGGGTTTACCCTTTTTACCCGCTGAATTATCCTACACTGTTTGTACTGGGTATGGTGGGGTACAACGAACTCAGAGTGCGCCGGGAATTTACGCTTGCGGCGTATGCGCTTAAGCTCCTGCGTGGAGTAGCTCATAACCCGGGTGTGCTGCGTCACCTGAAGCTGTGCGTGCCAGACCGGTACGTGTGGAGGCGGCGGCGACCGCCACTGCTGGCCGTGCCTGCTGCCAAAACCAACCTGCTGTCAAAAACACCCCTCACCCGCACAATATGTGTACTAAATGAAGTTCATGAGAGAATTGACATATTTTCGTGCAATCTGAGTGAATTCGCAAGAGTTTTGTTGAATTTTGTTAGTTTTATTTAAATATTAATATTATATGTTTTTGTATTTTAGGTTAAGTTTTAAGTTTAAGTTTTAAGGTAGGCACTATTGTATTGGGGTCATCCTGTAAGGATAGTGTTTGGTTTAATAAATAAATAAATAATAATAAATTACATAACGAACAAAAATAGAAAATTTGAAACCATCCGGACTTTAGTAATATCAAGATATTATATATTTATTACTAGCGACCCGCTCCTGCTTTACCCGGTTTTTTCGACTTGACAAAACATCTAGATTTCTTAGTTATATGTAACTTTAATATGAACGTATTCTACAAATAAACTTACTAACACTAGTTTTTTTAAGTTTTGTATGTAATTACTAACAAATTGGATTTTATGATCTGATAAATACATGATTTTGATTTTGATATACACCTTCCGGAATAAATTCTCTAAACGATGGTGAAAACCTCATCAAAATCTGTTGCGTGGTTTAGAAGAACAACGCGGACATACAGACAAACACGAAAAGTGACTTTAATTTATAATAAGTATAGATACGTATGTTGTACCCTTATTTCTTAGCGACGCATGCACAATATAAACAAATAACATGTTAGTTGGGTGCAATAAATACATAAAAACTAGTTACCAAGCTGGTATTAGCTATTTAGTTTACAAGCTCTAATAGGTAAATGATAAAACTTGATGGCTTAGCAATTATCAAGTTAATTGGACGGTTGCGTACGGGGCATGGTGTTAATTTATGGTTAGTGTTCCGCCGGGACTTAATTCCCATAGATTTTATTGTGTCATGGCACTTTAAACAAGTACTTTTAGTACTCAATAAAAAAATCACATAAGTAAAGGTAATTGTATCCTGACGTATGTGACGAACATGGATATTGGTAACGATTTTAAGTAGTGAAGTGAAATTTGTCGGCGTTTTGGACACACTATTTAGGAAATGTTCTTGCCTGGGACGGCCTACACTTTGGCAGTTAATTCCAAAAGTTAATGTATGTTAAAGGGTTGAATTAGGTTTTTTAGTTAGATTTGATTTTGTTCTGTGTGTCCTTCCAATCATCCTTTTTCCAGGGCCATTATAATATCTACAAAAGAGAAAAAACAAATTAAAATCTTGGACTAATTCATTAAAAGGACACAGAATCCCTCATCGTCATCAACCGTACCTTTCAGATATTGCCCACAATAGTAAGAAAATTAACATCACCCAAACTCAACAAGTTCTATAAACCGCAAAGAAACAAAACAGTCCACTTTATTTTAAAAACATGTTTAATAAACAAAACGCAGAACATTCAGTGGAAAAAGAGAGAAAAAAACATAAAAAAGTAGGCGTCGGTCGTACAAACTTGTAGGCGACACATTCACACAATGCGAGTACAGTCGACGCGCGACGGCGCGTAAAAATGATGTACAAACATACTTTTGTGTGTTCTGCTTGTTGTACTGCACCCATTTTGTAACTGAATTAATCAGAGGCTCTGGTGTAAGTTACAAGAGGTGCGAGGAAGACAGGGTTTTAAAAGAATAACTTTGTGGATATAAGAACAGTAATTACGATTGAATATAATAATATATAAGGAATGGGACCAACTCTGAATTTGTGAAAACATGTATTTTATTTATTTAATTTCCTTCATTTATTCAACCACAGCGATACATATAAATAGTAGGTATGTTACAGAGTATATATATTACAGTAATGTATGGCCAATAATAGGTTTCCCTGTATAAATAGGACTATAATAAAAAATGCTAACGTTATACTCAAGTATTAAAAACGAAAAAACAAAAAACATGCGCAGTCTTTGGGGCGTCAATGCGTATCCTCAACGTAATTCAAACGGTAGATGGTAGATGGCGCTAAAAACATTTCTTCAAGCGTGAAGGTGACGATGACCCATGGTTTTTGTTCACCCAATAAAGTGCACAACGAACCAAAAGAAGTTTGCACTTCAAAAAACAACAAACGAAAGAATGACAATTTGTTTTTGTTTCCAGACTCCTATCATGGTGGTAGAGGTGCTTCAAACTTGCATGCTCATTGTGTAGGCCTCGCGAGCTATTGTAATACCTAACTTATTTTTTTTAAGGAAACAAGTCCTGGGTGTTATACATTTTTACAGTCGCTGTTCGCGAATTTATAAGTAGGTATAGTGTACTACTATATATACTATCTTCTTACTACTCACTAACTGAAACGAACCTAAAAATACAAAAAGAAATGATTATTACTTCTTAAAAAATAAACAAAATGATTTGATCAGTAAAGCGCGCCTACTGTTGTATAATATTCTGATTGAAGCGTCGACGACGCAATGAATTTAGAATTACCCTCGCGCCACATATAACTTTATGATGGAAATAAAATTGAGTTTCATGAAATTATTCTAACTTAGTCATACGTATCGCGTATTGGATATACTTGTTATTGGTATGCTATATGATATGTTATTGGTATTTGTTTAATGGAGTTTTAACTGTATTTATTCAGCTGCATCTGGTTAGACTGGAAGCGACCCCAAGATAGAAAAAGGCTAGGCAGATTGAATTATATTTGGTCCTGAAACTTAGGTGTGAAAGTTAATTAACTAAACCAATGTAGGTACACTTGTTGCTAGCTTAAATAATAGTTGGTAATAATTATTTTTAACTAATAGAGTATGTAGCTGGCGAATTCTTAAAATGGTGAATAATGAAAAATTATAATTGGTTCCTCGGCACCACAAATAAACATTAAAACTAATTGATAAACACTAGTTTTTTTTTTACAAATGGTTTAGTTAATTTAATTCTGTTTCGGAAGGATCCAATTATAACAATTCATTGTTAACTTAATTAAGTTCTGTTTCCAGTATAAATGAAATAAAAACAGACCCACCACTCAACAATTATAAGCATGTGCAGTTATAAAAGCATTCCTCGTTGAAATATTACCTCTTACTTTGTGCAAGTTATGAAAATCAACTTAAAATGTGCACTGAATAACATTTTCTTAAGTTAAAACAGGAATTCTAGAAGCAGCATATCGCGAACTAAGCTCTTTACAGCAGTTTAGCTTTATTCGCTTCTTTACCTCCAGCTTAAAATTAAATGCAGCTTAAATTTTATTTCATCATCATTATATAGTTAGTGTGCACTGTTAAGAGTTCATTATTAAGTTCATTGTCTATTAGTGTTATAGAGAGATCGTTTGATGAAAATATAATCCTGAATAAAATCGTGTCTTTTTCGGAAGATTTGATACTTTTTATAAAGATAACATGTTACACGGGGATGGTTAGTAGCTTAGCTGGTACCTAGTGATGAATATTATATTTAGATTACAGCAGGCGTAGCACGAGCACCGTTTTGTCGACGGAAGAGTAGACAAAAATGATGTTTCCTGTAGACAGTAGACAGTACGAGACGGCAGCAAAGTAGAAAGATTCAACTGCACTTTTTACGAAATTCACTCTTATTTATAATTCGACTCAGAATTCTTTGTTTTGTCATAGGATTTATCGGTTGTCAGTGTGAATTTGACAGTAAGGATAGAAAACTTGCTTCCGAAATAGTCTACCTACAAAAAGACATAGAAAAAGATCGTTAGAAATGAAAGACAAAATGACAGATTGTAGAAAGATTTCTAAGGTGGATGTCAAAAATGAAGAAATGAACTGTCACTTTGTATAAAAAAAGCTATGTCTATTCTTCGTAGAGATAGAAAGCGCCATGCTACGCCTGCTGAATCAACTCTGCTATGTCAAATATTTTTTCCGATAAAGTCTTTGTACATCTGCCGATTACATAAAATAAATTAGAATTACAAAACTTTCGATACAATCTCGAAACCTATTCGAATTTCACCACGTTATGATAACAACCTACGATGTTATTCATAGGCTTGTGTATTAGTTCGCCGCGGGCAGGATATAGAGAAACAAAAACATTTACCTTCCAAATCGCTAGCGTAAACCTCTCATAACTTACCACACTCCAATGTTGGTGAATAATACAGTTCTAGGTACGTAACAATCGCGTGACAAACGTCCTAAAGCTCGCGTGTCTGATACGCTGTTTACACCGCGATACGGCTATCACACCGCCAAACTTACACTATTTACCTCACTACAACGTTTTTCTGTCACCTTTCATTCAGTAGGGAAAGAGATAAAATCAACAGAATTGTCGACACAATTGCTGCAGCCTTTTGGGAACACTTTGGGTACATTGAGAATGGAATTAATGGAACCACTAGATTATTAAAGGTTTTCGTGCGAATGGAGGGCGAGTCTCTAGGGTGCGTCCGTACGCAACGTTTATGTTTAAAAATTTTATAAGGTGGAGCTTTTAATTTTCATGATAGTTACGTTTTTGTTTCTGTTTGTTTTGGTTTATTTTTCAGCATTTAATTGCCAAGAAAAAAAACACCTACTAGGTACTACTTACTATAATATATTATGTTCGAATAACATCTACAATGTGGAGATTACAATACTACAATAAATGAAAACACTGGCAATACTAATGCATAAGAGTATTTTGGAACTATCAAATAAATCCTAACATCGAAATTAGAAAAGTCATTTTTTCAAACAAACTAAATAGTAGTGATGGGCCGACTATGGGGTTTGCCGATCTTTGACTAGCTATCGTAACTAAACTATTGGATATATTTTGATTATTTTTTTGTATGTAGACCGAGAACGTCATTAGATATACGGAGTTTCATTTTTTGTTGTATTGTCGTCTCCACCTTGTATATGTTATAGATGTTATTCGAACATAATATATTATGGTCATCTGTATTCCCCGAAGTGTTAGGCAGAGGTGTACCTACCTACCTATACCTATAACTATAGTACAGCCACATTACGTCAGTTTTTTTTAAGTACCATGTAATCGGGGGCGAGCCTATTACCATCAACCGGGTACAAATACAGACTCCGGTCTGCTACTGAGCAATTCCAGATGGAAAAACCCAATAACACTACCCGATCGAACCGAACCCAGGACCACTAGACCGACAAGGCATTTTCTAAGAAGAAACATACGTAATGGGGTTGAACGGTGCATAAAATTAAGTAATGACTAACTTGTACCACAAATAGAACACCTATGTAACAGACTGAGTAAATCTGCATACGCACTCTATCAATTATCCAAAAAAGTAAATATTAGCACGTTACTGACAGCTTATCATGGACTAGTCGTTTCAGTGCTACGGTACGGAATCATTTTTTGGGGACAATCAACTGACAGGGAACTTATATTTAAGATGCAAAAACGCTGTATAAGATCTATGTGTGGATTAAAGACTACTGATAGCTGTGTACCATCCTTCAAATCACTGAAAATACTAACACTACCAGCATTGTATATTTTAGAATCTGCAGTATTTATAAAAAGCAACCCCCACTTGTTCGCAAAAATGTCTGACATAAAAAGAATGCCAATACCTTCTCAATATTTGTCACAGTTATATAATATAAAATGCAAGACATCTTTAATGCAAAAGAGTTTTTTTGGCATTGCACCAAAAATTTACAATAAAATACCTGACAATATCAAAAATATGCCTCTAGTAAAATTTAAAAAAGCTCTCACATTATTACTAATTGACAAATGTTACTATAAAATTGAAGACTTTTTAAATGATAATAATTTAATACCAAAGACGATTTCAAGTATTGTAATTTAATGTAAACTAATTATTCTATTCAATTCCAATATGTTATTAATTTCATATTTAAAGTTCATAACTACGCATGCATGCATATTTTTTCTATAAATATTTGTATGTCAAAATTGACAAAACATAGCGCGCTATCTAGTTCTTAAGATCACTCTAAAATGTTAATACCTATGTTTCACAAATAAATTGATTTGATTTGATTTTGATTTGTGCTTAACCATTTGGACGTCTCTTATTATCTTTAAGCGATGTATATTCATAAGTAACCCATACATATCTTGTTCCCGTAATTGAAACTGTCTTACGCTCCTGTCATGCTACTAAAGTCGGGCAAAGATGAAACTGATATTCTGAAACTATATAGTGCTTGTGGCGACGGAAAAATTGTAAATATTATACTTTAGTTTAAACGTCAAGGAAGGAAGTTGTTACTGTGAAGATTATTTTTCAGAGCAACTTAGTTTGGTATTATAATAAAGGCTTAATTTCGGGTTTTTCTTGTCTGATATACGGAGGAAAAAATACAATAGACGTAGATATAGGTATTTAGTAACCTATTCCGCTTAACTATTCCTCAAGAATCAATCCTTATCCTATTTTTATCCTATTCCTTAAATAAACCCTGTAAGAAATCGACACGTATTTCTCGTTTCTTGGACGCAGAGTAGTCTGCGTCCAGCGCTCGGCGCTCGGCGTGGCACCACGTCATGTTCTGGTTCGCGACTGGTCAATCGCTATCCTGAGGGTGCCTCGTTGAGAGGTGAAATACGGTCGATTTCTTACAGGGTTTTTATGACTCTTGAGGCATAGTTAACCGGAATAGGTTACTAAATATATCTATATTTGTTGTATTTTATAATGGACAAAGTCTCGCCTGAATCAATCAACTACATGGAGGAAAAGGAAAATGGGGGCTTTTGCCCAACAATGGGACAGTGTGGGCTAAATAGATAGATAAACATTTGGAACGAAACGTATTATGGTTATTAATTATGTTCTCTATTAAGTAATTTACTGACTAAATCAGATGGGACTTGTCGACGCTTATCAGCGACGATTCGCGCTGATTTGGCAAAATGTGGGAAAACTTCCTGCGCCAACCATTGTTGATAACGCTAATCGGCGCCGAGAAGCGCTGGCATATCGGCACCGGTACACCTTAATTTTGAAGAATCGAATTTTAATCTAAAAATATTTGGTCCAAATTTTCTCATTCGGTACCCAATATAACTATTAGTTGAGCCAATAAAAACACCATAAAACCCTTTCTGTGCTCGGTATCTAGAGATCCCTCACAATAATGTTGAGATCTCTTATTGGCAAAGGGATGCGAAAATATTTTTTTTAGCTATCGATAATTTTTATTTCTTCTGCAACAAACAGTTGAGTATCTGAAAACAAGAATTTTAAATGAGGTTGCATAATTAAATAAATACTGAATTACATCACGCCTTGTTAAGTATTAATAATTATTCCATGCGTGCTTTCGTTACCAACATTTATTAAGAATTCTTCGCTCGCAGGGAAATGTAAATACATAATTACATATGTAGGTTAAATAAAGTGTAAACATAGTTCCATAAACCCAACGAACCGCTGGATTACACGCTGTTTCATATTTTGTTACAAAATATACGTACGTGATATCAAATAATATTTCATTGTGAACAGTTTAGCCACAACGTTTACCGTTTCATATTACAGTCGCTTATTGATAATTATTGTTAAAGCCCGTGTAACATTTCATAAATCGCTGTAAAATAGTGTTTTAGGCTTCAGCTGTTACAGATAATTTATTACCTAAATAAATACGTAGGTAATATATAATACCTATTTTTGTTTTGTTTTCAATCCTACAAAAACCAAGAACTGTAATCGTGAGATAGTTACGGCATAATCGATAAACCAATTATCGAATGCACATCACTAATGAATAGAGTCGTCGGTATAGTAACAACACGTAATCTATGCGTCGATAATGATGAGAGCAACCCTAGAGGCTGTGTTCAATATTCAGTTACAGCGTAGGTAATCGAGTACAGCTACGCAATTTCATATATACGAGTACACGGTTTATTCTTGATCTAAGTTGAAACAGCATGGGTGTACCTACATTATCTAATAGTTACAATATATTACGAATCTAATAAATAGTGCATCAAAGTGGTACCTACCTTTATTTGCAATGCACATTCTTTTTTACCATAATAGTCAAACTATTGTTGACATGGCCGCAGATATCGTCTTTAAAAAGCTGAAGTCAAATAAAATTAAGCATCATATCCCTAAAGTATTTTTCCGTAAGTCTTTTGATTTACCTTACTTTAAAATTCATAGAATTTAAAACACAAGAAGCCAGAAAGCAAATTCTTAAAGCATTTTAAAGTATATAAATAAACTTTACAAAACACTTTGTCTTTTGCCGCAAACATAATTCTTAGTCAAGAGCATTAAAAATATTCCTACGACAAATAAAACCGTTCTCGGGAGGAAATTTCAGTTTCCCAAAA
Organism: Lithophane semibrunnea; assembly: GCA_947363905.1. NCBI lineage: Eukaryota > Metazoa > Arthropoda > Insecta > Lepidoptera > Noctuidae > Lithophane > Lithophane semibrunnea. The sequence goes on from OX376205.1 coordinate 10,858,693, forward strand.
CCGTTCTGCATTAAGTATAGGTAATTACCCGAACAATAGGTCTTTTTGCCCCTTCGTTTTTTTCCGCAATGAATCGTTGCTTTTCTTTCGCGTTTTTATTTTTTGCGTAAAAATGCTCATCTTCTTTTACTCGGTGGTATAATAGGGAGATTGTTTTCCTTGACATAATTACTTTTTTTTTATTCATGTTAATTTTAACCTCATTTTATTTTATATGCCTGAATACGGGCGTCGTCACCTTGGCAAGCCTAATTCCGAGATCCGACGATCCGCGATTTTGCGGACGGACTCGCACGGCAGATGACCACAGACCACCGTCTGCGTCAGGATGACTGGACCAAGGAAGATTTTGGAAGTTTGGGCAATACCAAGTTTTCGTACCTATTTCGTACTATTTGGTACCAGACATCAAATAATTGGTACCTCGCTAAAGAGCAAAATCTTTTACGAGGAAAGTGGCCAGCCATTCTGACTTCAGAATGGCTGGACCAAGCAGGTTTCACCTAGTTGTAGGCGTTATAAGTAGTTCATCTTTTCGTTAAAATTTAGTACCTTATTGGTTACCTCAACATAAGTTTTTCCTAGATTTTTTCGATAAGCCAAAAAAAAGTTAGACCTAGAAGAAATTTTGCATGTAATCTGGAGCACGTTGATTTCACCTAGTTGTAGGCGATATAATTAGTTTATCTTTTCATTAACATTTAGTACCTCGTTAGAACCTCCACATATGTTTTCTTAGATTTTTTCGATAACCCAAAAATAACACCTACAAGAAGCTTTGTATTTTTTTTTATATAGTGATTTTTTTTTATACTCAAATAAGTTTAAATATTACATTATACATCCATATTTATTGAATGATAAATACACATTAATCTTTGAATCTTTGTAAAATATTTTTATACACATAATTGTACGTTTTAATATTAGATATAAATCCATCTTTATTGAATGATAAATAATGGCATTTGAAAACGTGATATAATTAGGGTTCCGTAACCAAAGGATACTAAACGGAACCCTATTACTAAACCTCCGCTGTTCATCCGTCTATCTGTCAGCGGGCTGTATCTCATGAACCATAATAAGTAAACAGTTGAAATTTTCACAGATTGTGTATTTCTGTTGCCGTTGTATAAAAAAAAATAAGTAAAGTAAAGAATTAAAGTATACCCATACAAAAATCGTGTTTTTTTAAACACAAGTATTTTTTATTTATGTATGAAAAAAAAAATGAATGTATCAAATATCAATCAATGAATAAATATACGTAATATTTATGTGTGCTATGATTTATTTTCGGTAATTTTCTTTGTACAAAAATAAGCATTATTATATATGCAAAAGTTTTTGTAGGTGTAACTTATTTTTGGCTTATCGAAAAAATCCAAGAAAAACATATGTGGAGGTTCCAACGAGGTACTAAATTTTAATGAAAAGATAAACTAATTATATCGCCTACAACTAGGTGAAATCAACGTACTCCAGATTACATGCAAAATTTCTTCTAGGTCTAACTTTTTTTTGGCTTATCGAAAAAATCTAGGAAAAACTTATGTTGAGGTACCAATAAGGTACTAAATTTTAACGAAAAGATGAACTACTTATAACGCCTACAACTAGGTGAAACCTGCTTGGTCCAGCCATTCTGAAGTCAGAATGGCTGGCCACTTTCCTCATAATAGTTTTCGCTCTTTAGCGAGGTACCAATTATTTGATGTCTGGTACCAAATAGTACGAAATAGGTACTAAAACTTGGTATTGCCCAAATTTCCAAAATCTTCCTTGGTCCAGTCATCCTGACGCACACGAAGTTTCGCTAGCTAATTTAATTTGACCCAGTATAGTCGTCTACTAGACTAGCGACTATTACGATGTAAGCAGGGACTTGATACGTTAAAATAGCGTAAAATTAGCGTATAGTTTCAGTAACGATCATTCTACCATCCCATGCAGCCGGATCGTAACGAAATTAATAGTTGAAGATTTCGTTATACTGCCAAGAAATTAGTTCGTAAATGGTTACTGGAACTATACATAACGTTATCGTACCCCTATTTTTTGAGTAGCGTTTCAAGTCCCTGGTCGCCTTGTAAGTGCCCGACATTTGCCAGTCCATGGACAGACCACCTTGACCCTTACCACCAACGTATTAAGAGTTATGAATGTAAACTTGTTTTGTTTACGTATGTACTACCTACGTGTTAGTTACTTTGTGGAGCCCGGTAGAGGGGATTAAGGGATTACGTCAGGTCAAGAGGGAGAGCGTTGTCCCGTCTACAGCCATCACTAGTTAGATTAGCAATCTTGATTGGTGATTTTGTCTTTGACTATTCATACTAGTTGCTTATTCTTTAAAGTGAAGGCACGTGAACATATTCGTAAGAATTTGGCAGAATCATCGTAGCGTTAATTTGCTGGATTCGTTTTCTCCCCTACCTGTCGTTATTTCTCCCAACTAAGTTTATTTTGTTCATATGTATGTATCTATACATGTTTATTATGTTTATGTATGTACCTATGTATGTTTATTTAATTATTATTCATTATTTTCAAGTTATATGTATTATCTTATTGCACCTGCCATGTCTGTCTCTGCATCACCCTAAGGTTGACTGGTAGAAAATGCTTCAGGCATTAAGTCCGCCTTTGTACAGTAGTTTTTACTTGTGCATAAAGTTTTAATAAATAAATAAATAATAATACATTCATACGAGTCCATTCATCCATACTCCCATACCTCTAAACAACTGGCCAGGGCGCGCGCGCGCAACCTATTAACTAATTAGTTATTTAACAAAGATGTTTACCGGCTAATAATATAAATTCGAAAGTAACTCTGTCTGTCTATCTGTATGTTATCTTTTCACGGCTGAACGACTGACGAACGGATTTCGAAAAAATTTGGCAAGGAGATAGATGGCATCCTGGGGAAGGATAGCATAGGTTACTTTTTATCGACATTGTAGGTATCATATTAATAAATACTAGTAGCAATAGTAGTAATATTAATATTAAATGATAAATATTATAAATGTGAAAGTAAGTTTGTTTGTTACGCGTTCACGCTAAAACGACTGAACGGATTTGGATGAAATTTGGCACGGGGCCCACCTTTCCTTATAAGGAACCAAACAAACATTTATTCAAATAACAACAATTTCACCAAAACCAAAGCTTTAAACGCGGAAGATACCACTAATTCAATAAGTACTGGGGATTGTGTGAACAATCTACAAACAGTCTACTACTAGCACTGTTATTTCACCCTCCATTGTTTATGTACGGATCTAAATTCTAGTAAAAACAGGTGGAATGTCCGAGCCGATTGATTTTTGAAAGCCCTCGTTTAATGAAACCCTTAACAATCTGAAGCTCTTACATTTTTTCTGTAACCTATCCGAGCTCTGAAAATAGGAAATGTTAAACTTTTGATCGAGGAAAAGTTGTTCCGTTTTTATTTTTCTCGAGTTTGAACGTTGTTGTAGGAAGAATCAAGACGAAGTATTGAAAATTAAAAAATGTGATGAATGAAAATGCTGATCCGACTTTTCAAAAAAGATGCCTCACAATCGTATAGTCATAAGTACTTCTGTAACTTACTGGGGCTGTCTCAATTTATGTCTGACACAATGTTTACGATGAAATAAATATTTTTGTATTTTGTATTTTTGTATAGGATCATCAATTCACGTAAATAAAGTCTTGTAATATGAGAAGTTTTGAACAGACAGAAGAACATTAGTGAACAGACAGGCACTATACTATACTTAGAAAGAAAGTCTAAAGATTTTCTAAGTGTTCTCTCAACGACGCATCCTCAGGATGACGATTGACCTGTCGCGAACCTGAACACAACGTGTTGCCACGCCAAGCGCCGCCGGACGCGGAGACTCTGCGCTCGGCCCTCGGCGTGGCAACACCACTTTTGAGGAATAATTATGTGAAATAGGTTACTAAATAATATAATATCTACGTCTGTTGTATCTTTCCTTATTTGTTGAATCTGGCAATCGTCTCGCACGTCTAATAGCGCCAACAGGTCCCATCATAGGAAATACGGTGTATTGGTTTTAAAGTTTGCCAAATTACCCGAACAGATGGTGCTTCTTGCCAAGATGACGCTAACAAGTTTTATCTACTACCGGCTGCCTCGTGGTTTGCTTCCAACTGCTTTTGGACGTAAATAAGACTTTGATCGCTGATATATGGCTGGAGAAATGGGCGGTATATTTTTACGGTCGGTTCCCTGAAAATAACAGCGCAATCCTTTAGATTCTTAGCTTTTGATAAACTTTCGATTAAAAGTTTACGATCTCTTGTGAACTATTTAGTTGCAATGAAAAAAGAAAGAAAGAATAGCTTTATTGAAGTGAAAACTTCTTTTCGCGCGTTGAGCATTTTTTGGGTGAACAAAAATCATGGCACTCGCGTCATCGTCACCGTCACGCTTGAAGAAATGTTTTTAGCGCCATCTACCGTCTATCGTTTGACTTACGTTGAGGTTACGCATTGTTGCTTAGTTTTCACTTCTATCGGGAGTCCCCAAAGACTGCCCAGCATGTTTTTGGACACAACACAACAATACTATACACCTCTGCATAACCCTTCACGGAATACAAGCGTGATGTTACACCATTTTCTCTTTTTGACCGATCATTATCCGGTAGATATAGGAACGTACATAATTTGGGCTAATGGGGACATGAGTAATGGCTGATTATGATTACTGATTGCATTTAGATTTCAGGCGCAGCAAACTGTCTATACAGAATTTGAGGCACTATTACCTACTCTTAATATGAAGGGGTAACTCAGACATACTATATTCAAAGCATTATTACATCTTAAAATTAATCAGTGCAGGCAAAATGACAGTGCCTTTCCACATAAAAAATGCACTATTGTTAAAAGTATTTTTCCAGTTCATCCATAAGTTAGAAATCGTCAAATATTTTTAACTTCTTCGGAAAATACCGGTTAGTTCTACGGCATTACATTCCTAAATGGAGATTCAGAGACTGTGATAGCAGTCGGCACGTCGTCAGACAATTTTAAACAACCCCACACCCACTGAATTTTATTCACATAAATATTCTAAAGCGGAAAGGATACTCCAAACTCTTCATTGAACTTCCTAAATTAGTGCTTTGAATAGCCCTATTAGTTCTAGTCTTTGTAAATAATGTTTCGTTCGGAATATACGGTTAGGCGAAACCTCATTTTCTCTTCAAATATTAAACCAGACATGATACATTGTGGTTTTTGGTCGAACGTGTTAAAAACTATGAATATTTTAAAGAAATATCGGTCAGAAAAGTTATTGTAATTTTAACAGCGTTTTTATATTTATGATGAATTTTGGTCGTGATAGAGTCTCATAGTTTTAATTTTTAACTTGCTTTTCTACCAAATAAACTGAATCTCAACTGTCGAAGAACTGTTTTTAAAGTTTCTAAAATCTCAGCTGTTTTTTTTTTTTTTTTCTATGTGCAGGTTACATAAAATAGGTATGTTGCGCTCAAAAATGACTCCACCTCTAGCCAAATATCAATGGCACTAAAGTAAAAAAAAAAACAACACACAGCCTACTAAAATGAGTACGTAAACGACCAGAACGAAAGCCAAAAACAATATTCTCGCACATCTACGAACATTTTCAGATTTTTACGAACAATCTAAGCAACACAGCGAGCCAAAAGGCCTCAAATGATCACAGCAAGTGTGTCTTCGACATTAATGTGTGTCGTAAGTCGTCTCCGCTGGAAGCTCGCCACGCCACGACGCGCGACCGCGCATCGCCCTATACAAGGCCTGCGTCACATGGATTTATAGGGGACGCCACAGCTTAACAAAATTAAGTGGGTCAAGATAATTTTTGCAATAATATTGATAAGTAGTAACTTTTCCGTTACATAAAAATCATGGTGTTACGAAAAGTGCGCTTCTCTCGAATTTTGGGTACCTACAGCTTTTGCCTGCGGCTTAACCCGCGTGAATGTCGGAAAATATTCCACATGAACGTACTATCGGGCTTGCGTTCCGCGATCCGTTATCACAGGTTATAAACTATCTTTGTGCCAAATTTCACCCAAATCGGTTTAGCCGTTTTGGCGCCAATCCAAAACATACATCCAGACAAACGGACAATAATACAATTCTAAAGACTATATTTTCGGCATCAGACGCGTTCCCCACAACTAGCAGAAATATTACTTTTTTCAAAAATATTTAATGTAGTTTTGACTTCGTTATGATTTTATTATCCTACTAATATTATAAACGCGAAAGTTTGTAAGTATGGATGGATGAATGTTTGTTACCCTTTCACGCAAAAACTACTGAACGGATTTGGATGAAATTTGGTACACAGATAGTTTATAGCCTACATTAACACATAGGATACTTTTTATCCCGATATTCCCACGGGATCGAGACTTATGCGGGAAAAAACCGCGGGGCGCAGCTAGTATAACTATAGTTATAGATTGTTTACTAATGAGTAATGAGCCTTAAAAAATATAAACAGCATTTGCTTAAAGAGAATAGTGGATAAACGTTGCAAAGGCGAAGCAAATAAGTATAATTTATATATGGTAAGCTATTCCATTCTAATGTTTATACGAAAGCACACTTTTAAGCAGCTGTGATCGACAGGATATAAAAGTACTATCAGGGCAAGTGTACCTAGTATTTTCTGGCCGTGATAAAAAGTGGAGTCTCGCAAGTTGCCGCGACTTCTTTAGCGATCCAGGATGAAAAGTAGCCTATGTCCTTCTCTAGGTCATGGTCTACCCACGTGCCAAATTTCATCCAAATCCGTTCAGCCGTTTTGGCGTTTCGCATTGCTTTTTTCCGTGGCTTCGCCCGCGTGGATGTCGGATATCGTCCCACAGGAATGTACTACCGGGGTACTTAAGAAATGCTGGGTTTCCTATAAAAACGTTCATCCCCTTTATCACCCCCTATAGGATTATTTTTGAATCAAAAAGTAGCCATCCTTCCCCAGGATGCCATCTATCTCCTTGCCAATTTTTTTCGAAATCCGTTCAGTGTTTCAAGGTAACATACAGACAGCCAGACAGACATACAGAGTAACTTTCGAATTTATAATATTAATTATGGAAGTATGGACAGTTAGGATTATAAAGATATTACAACATCCCTTATGAAGCAGACTATAAATTGTTCGACGAAACCTCATTATTCTGCTGCGTTTTACGTTATATCATAATATACGCTATATGCCACGCTTTACTAATACAGGCTGTACGGGTAAACAGTCTTGTCATTCAAACCATGGGTAGTTGACTTAAATATACAAATAAATGACCGAAAACAATAAAAAAAAAACGTTATTTTCATTAAAAGATTTTAAAAAGTTTCTATCCGACACCGTGATCGCTAGCGAAACAGCTGACTAACTGACGGAGGGGTCGCGCTCGCGGCCGGTCAAGTCGCGTCCCGCACCCCCCGCCCGTGTTCGTTGCCCTAGCACATAGGGCAACGAACTTGCGTCTTTTGTGGAAAAATTTAGTTTAAAAAAAATGAAAAAACAAGTTGTAATTTTCCATTGAGTTTACGTTCTATAAATGAAACCAAACCACTGGTTGCAAGGATAACGGTATTTACCCTAACACCCCGTATAATTTGCATGTGAAATATTAGTTCAACTGTCATTAACGAGACACAATAGAATTTTAATTGAATTGTTATATATCTTAAAAGACTTTTTGACAGTCGGAAGGTTATATAAGCCCTCTTTTGTCAACAAACGTTTTGGTATGTTCGACTTTTTAGACATTACTAAAGCTGCAAGTAATACTCGGAAATAAAATATGGGTTTAGTTATTGCATGCATGACCAAAAGAATAAGGAACGCCAGTGCAACGATAACGCATAAATAGTTCTACGCAAAAACTCCGGTTATGCAAAAAAATATTGAAAATATTCTAACAAAACTCCAACAAAGAATGTAATTTTATTTCCAACAGAGACCTAGATAAAAATGCAAAATGCCCACCGTTTGGCGGACAGGCGAGTAAATAAAATAAATTCAAAAGATTGACTGTCGCGTTAAGCCAACCCCCAGAGCTGAGTCCCAGCCTAACAAATCCACAGAGTTGGAATATTTTCAGGTTGAAATACCTAAACTGTGTCAAATATTAGCAAATAGAACGATGCATGTGAATGAAATGAATAGTATTTTGTACTTTTTATTGCTTTGTTTTCTATTTACGAACGCATATAATTTACATTTATTGTAAACTAGCTTCCGCCCGTGGCTCCGCCCACGTTTTATGTCGATAAAAAGTAGCCTGTATTCTTTTCCAGGTCATGGTCTACCCATGTGCCAAATTTCATCCATATTCGTTCAGCCGTTTTAGCATGAAAGCGTAACAAATAAACTCACTTTTGCATTTGATACTATTAGTAGGATATTGGTTTTGTGTAATTGTAATATTCCTACTTAACATAACGTTATACAAAGTGGAGACGACAATACAACAATAAATGAAAACACTGGCAATACTAATGCATAAGAGTATTTTGGAACTAACAAATAAATCCTAACATCGAAATTAAAAAAGTCATTTTTTCAAACAAACTAAATAGTAGTGATGGGCCGACTATGGGATTTGCCGATCTTTGACTAGCTATCGTAACTAAACTACTGGAAATATTTGATTAATTTTTTGTATGTAGACCGAGAACGTCATTAGATATACGGAGTTTCATTTTTTGTTGTATTGTCGTCTCCACCTTGTATATTACACCACGGCTGTATTCCCCGAAGGTTGGGCAGAGGTGCACCTACCTATATAGTACACCCACACTATACCAGTCATGTTTAATTCCCATGAACAAGAGGCGAACCTATTCCTACTTGTACTCACAAAAGGAAGGAAAATCAGTGAGAAAGAAAGTCTGGGTGGCAGTCACCGGATACTTACGGTAATGAGGACTGTACCTATTATACCTACTTGTGCTGTTCCAATAGAATTATAAAAATTAAAGAATTACACAAGTATACAATTAAAGATTTTTGTAAGATACGTTACGTCACACCAAATATGTAGACCACTTTGGCAGAATCATAATAGGAAAATATTATGTATCATCGTAAAATGACACAAACTGATGTTTGAATTCATAAAATGATCTGCGTGTGATTCCTACTAAATAATTAATAAGTTTGATAGTTTTCTATGGAGATTCGTAAAATGGTCCACACATTATGAATTGCTTTTGTGTCAAAATAGAGGAATTGCTAATGACAGCTGGAAATTCAGGAAATGAATTGCTTTTAGAGGAATTGCTAATGTGGCCGTGTTAGGCCCTCAGAACCCAGCAACAGACAGTCTAGTATATAATTGAGCAAAATATTGGACAGAAAATCGCAGCTTTTCATATTACCGACGACATCCTAAATCCTCCATAAATCATGAAATCTCGGTAAACTGTCACAAATTTTACATAAACATCTAAACCAAAACGAGGCCAAACGACATACAAATCAAACTATCACTTACTCAAATTCAGACAACAATCTGAAGTTCAGCAAGCATCTATAAATTGGAGCTTCGGAGACATCTACTAAATGTATGTACTCAGCTAATAACTATTGCCCGGAGTTTGCTCCAGTTCAGAAATCAAGAGACAATAGTTACGACCTTAGAGTATGAATTAGACAAGCTACGTCACGTTTACGGAAACGGGACCTGTTAAAGTGAGCAGCGCGCAATATATGGTAGGCAGTTTAGGTCTAAGTTGGTATACAGGTTTCAGTAACATGTTTAGATAGTTTGGAGCTCTATCGATAAAGACAGCTGCAAGTTATCAAGGAAATGAAACATGTTAAAACTTTGTAAAGTCAGTTAAATTAATTATCAAGGAAATTGACTAACAACTTAATTTGTTACGAACATTCAAATCACAATTGTCCTTCTTTGACAGTTGTATGAGATAGCTATAATGCGGCAAATTAACGAAGGGTGTCCATCTTCTTAGCAATTAATTTCCCTGACTTTAAGTCAAAGACAGAAAAAAGGATACACAAGAGCCTCATGCGTGTGACGTGACGTTATTTTTAAGTGATCAATAAATTGGATCCTGTTTCTTTGCACCTACCGACAATTTCCAAATGTGTCCAGGAAAGCTCTGCTAACAATTTTGTATGGTAACTAAACGGAAACGCTCTATTTGTGTTGTCCATACTCTCAGGCGCCGAGAGCAACACGGGAGCTAATTGCAATCGTGCTCTGGTGACATTTGTACTAACATGTCCGAAGTTAGCATCCTCCCGCCCATTGCACGGCAGTTACACTAAGTGCATAAAGTTTAGACTTTACCTAACTTTCTTGTGCCTAAATTGTAGCAGAAGAAATGTGTAATAAAAAAAAAATGCGAAATATGCCTGCTCTCAATCTCGCCTGATGGAAAGCGACGAATGAGGTCGATGGAACGACGGAGCCCAGAATATGTCTGTTCACTTTTGCTGTGAATGCTGACGGGTTATGTGGAATCACACAGACGCTGGGTGCAAAGAGTTCCACACTTTGGCTTTGATGGAAGAGAAGCCTGAGTACCCGATCGGGACTTTATGGGATAGGAATTTGTTTTATAAATATCGGATAACTTACAAATAACTGTGGAAATCAACACTTAGTAATTTTGTTGGTTAAATACGATACCATCCTAGCTCGCAAGATTAGATCGCTTTAATTAGGTTTGACTTTATACGTAGAATACAAAGAAATCGTGGGAGTAGCTTTAATTTTAGTTTGATAAATTCTGAACTAAAATGTCTATGTACTTATCTATTTAAAGACCAAGTTTTTCAGAAGAGTCGTGGGTTATGGAAAGACAAACTAATTTTCTCAATGGAGCATTGTTAAGTAATTGAATGGCATCTCCACAGCAAGGCGGACCACCCGATGGTAAGTGTTCACCGTCACCTGAAATATCAGATTTCATCGTCTTATGTTGCAGTACCTAATTCTTCATACCATCCTAGACTCGCGACAATCCAAGAAGTCCGTTTTGACAGCTATAAAAATGCTTTGTGTAGCGATGAAAAAAAAATTGGTTTCTTATAAACTGATTCTCGAGACATATCGATTGATCATACTTAGAGAGTTAGTAATCGACGACTTATCTACTTTGCTTAAAACTGACTCTCAAGGCTTATCGTTTTATTACATGTACGAGAACGAAACGTCAAAAGTGACTTCTTAGATTGTCGCGAGTGTAGTCGCAAAAATACCAATCAACCTTTTCTAAAATCTTAGTTGCAAGCACAAAAAATGGGCGAACATAAAGCTCCCTATACGTGATTCAGTTACGAGGAACATGACGGTACTGACAGCCCTAATGTCAGTTGTGTCCACTTGCATATTCAGTTATCGAGAACGTGTTCTCATTGGCTGGCTTCCAAATTGGCCTCACGCTCGCTGTATGGCCGTATGGACTACATAATTGTTCTACGGTGCAAACCTAGTAAACATCAGGTCTGTTGTTGCCGATTTTCACTTTCTAGAGTCTAGAATAATGAAATTGCTCGCCAAGTCCGGGTGAGCAGGTTAATGAAAAATAGTTCGATTAACTGTTTATGGCTGTTTTTGTGTTCGGTGTTCGAAAACTTATTTTTTGTTGTTTATCGAATGTTTTGGTCAAATGGAGATTCTGTAATTAAAATAGTGTTTGCAAGTTTTGAATTGGTCCTAATTAACTAAATAATAATTGGTTATATTAACTCACATTAAAAAATCCCAGAGACAGTAATGAAGACAACGAGACTTACCTGAAAAGATAAATTAATAATTAAATTACAGATAAAAATATAAATTACATACGCATTATCATTTTAAAATCATTTAGGAATACTAAATAAATTCACTCTCAGATCCTTAATTAAAATATCGCTATCAAAAAACGGATCATTATAAAAATCAGAGACACAGTGAAGTGCCCTACAATTAAGCGCTTTAGTCGCTGCGCCGTTCGCTTCCCACTGCTTCCTCGAAAAAACAAATAATGAGGAGCTCTGCCCTAGGCGAGGTATCGATACCACCGCACACCGAGAATTACTAACGATGTTTTAAAGCCTCATTAAAAAGGCCAATGCGTCAGAATATTACGTTTTAAGTAGTTACTGGCCGAATCCCGTAACCCTCTTCTGTAGAGGTTTTGAGTTAAGGCTCTTACATACTGGGGCGATTCGTCGCGCGACGCGACGCCGCCGCATTGTTCACCGTGAAGTTTTCTCAGAAATTGTTTTGTTAAAATTCGCGTCGCGCGGCAAATCGCGCCAGTATGTAAGAGCCTTAACATGTATTTTTTTTTTTTATTCCCTATCCTGTTTGCAAAGCGTCGCGTTGAAGGATGCCAAAACACACACAACACACACACAAAACACTGTGAAATTGTTTTGTAATTTTTTTTTGTTTTTAATTTGACATAAATAATACTAACTTAATCATAATGTATTGCATGATAATTTGATGTATCTACTGAATTTTAACCATGTGCCGGACTTTTAATGTGAATTTTGTATGCATCAATGGCGGGACCTAGCAGACTTACCTGTTACTAACACAACATCTTATGAACCTATGATCCACAATAAAATGATTTGATTTGATTTGATGAGTTTTGTTGCCATGGAACAAATTATGGGTGATTTTTAACTTTCATCATAAAGGAAGATTTTTTCTAATCTGAGGGCCTAGACAAGTAGCAATCGCTTCGAAAGCGTTTCGTATTTTTAAAACGACTTTCAACCAAATTGACGAAAGCTTTTCGATAGCTTATGTCAGTCCTATACATTTTTGCCTTTTCCATCATCGTCATTGCTGATAGAATGTCACTTTGTCTAGGGCCTCTGATAAACATAAACCTAATTGGATATTAATCAAAGCAGCGTCCAAGAGTAGGGAGGTTATAATGCTAAAGTAAGCTACCAACAATTTAATTGTGCTGGCTGGTAATATTACCATATTTAATAAATATTTTCTACTACATGTGCGGTGATAGGCGAAAATACTGCCGTAGAAAAAAACCATAAGATTGTTGTCTATAGGTAATTACAACACTATTAACATAAAACCTTCCCCAGTCAATGCAAAACAATAGGTACAACTCACAACTCGATTGGAAATCACACATACGCCACCACAAATAGACGTTTTCTCCTCACAATCCTTGCACGAGGTGTCGAGAGCTACCCTCGGGATCTGTCCCCTGTATTTTAAATCACACCGCGTCTCTATGGATATGTCACAATCGTGTGAGATAAGTCGCAATAGACGTGGAGATATTGAGGTTTCAGAATAAACCTGTTTTTTACGATTTTCGCGTAAATCGGTCGTGTGATTTTGTATATTTGTTTTATGTTTGTTTTGATTATGGATTTATGTACATTTGTTTAGAAACTGTGTGAAATGTGTTTTCCATATACATTATATGGAAGGGGATTTCGGTAATGATGATATTATTTTGTTCTGACAACTGTGATCCACAGGTTAGTTAGTTAGGTACAAAAAAAATAAAAGCTATATAAGTGTGTTACAATAAATTATAATATTACTAAGCTCACATTGTGCATCTACTTTTACCTAATTTACGAACTGCAAGCGGATCACACTGAGAGACAGACTTCTAGCAAATCTCTACTGGAAGAATCACGTGACGGTTGAACGACGACTGTGACGATTTGATAACAACGGGTATCAACGAATAGCGACCCACCCCTGCTTCACACGAGTGCAATCTACTGATTTCGCAACTCTATCAAAACATCGACATTTCTGTGCTATATCAAAGTTAAATATTAATTTATTATACACATAAACCTTCCGGAATACATCCTAGACTGGGAGGGTAGACTGGAAGCCGACCCCAACATTGTTGGGAAAAGGCTAGGCAGATGATGATGACTCTAAATTATGATGAAAACCGCATCAAAATCCGAAGTTTAGAAGAACGAAGCAATCACACAGACAGACAGACACGAAAAGCAACTTTGTATAATATGTCTGAGATACCAAGAAAGAAATAAAGAAAAAATTATTACTTATTTGCGGTTAACATGACACAAACACAAAAAATTACAAATTGGTGGAAGATATGAGTCACATCCACGCAAAACGGCCATCGCTCAGCGTAATGCAGTGAATTATTACAAAAAATAAATGTGTAATACAGTGCCTATCAATCCTTTGACATTAAAATCAAGGACAACGTATCAAGTTCAGTTTAAATAAATAGGGTGTAAAAAGACGGATTAATCAATAAAATACGTTCCAGACAATAAATTACTCTATGACAACGATCGTTCAAAGGGCAAACGGTTTGCAATATTGGTATAAACATTTTCTTCGGATAATTTTATTAAAATTTTCACCTTAGACACCTTGACGTTCTTTCGTTTATCTACTTTGCTGAATAGAACAGTTTGCAACTACTCAGTGTTAGCAAGATTAAACTTTCTATTATATTGGGTCCCCACTTATGAAATTGGCGTTTTTTTCTCACAAATAGACAACCTCGTCACTTCTATGATTTAAAATATTCATCAATTGCTTGGTATTATATCGAATAATGACCATCATAGACAACTATCAATAGTAAAAAAACCTTATTACTTATAGTATAATAAATAAATAAAAAATAAAAAGAAATAGTTTTCCAAACATAAAAAATACCTTAAAAATGACTCCTCATTTTGTTAGCAGAAATTACCACATTTTTTTTTTTAACTTAGCCAGTACTTATTTTTGTCGCTTAATCTAAGTGGCATACCTACGTTATCTTAGTTTTTAAACATTAGTGCATAAAAATTTAAAACATTAGTGTTCATGGTTGTTATTATAAATTAAGAAAATGTTACTATGAAAAATGCAATTTCTTTAAAATTCCCCATACAAAACGCTGATTTCATAGGTGGGGACATAATATGTATAATATGTGTGTATGACATGTAAAGAGTTAAACTGTGCTTTAATAATGTAGACTAATTTTAACGGTGGTATTTTCTCGTTTACAACATAAAATAAAATCACACCCAAATTTCGCTAGTTATGTTTTAAAAAAATACAACGTAGATATATCTAGTAACTTATTCCGCTTAACTATTCTTCAAGAAATCGACGTGTTTCACGTCTCAACGAGGCATCTTCAGGATGACGATTGACCAGTCGCAAACCAGAACACACTGTGGTGCCATACCGAGCGCTGAACGCAGAGACAACACTGCTTACTAAAAATATCTAACATACCTTACTTTTTCCTGAATATATCTACGTCTATTTTGCATTTTATAATGGATTTCCGCAAAGTCACGCTTGAATCAATTAACTAGTTATGTTTAAGTCCCATGGAACTTGTACACCCACATGTCCCCCACATGTAGGTGTACTATACATGCATCTCTGCCTTATGGGATACAGGCGTGATTTTATGGTATTTTGTGGTTTGGCGTGAATCAACACTTTTTATTCAATCATAACATTATTCAAAACTGATGCCAAAAAAACTCCTGGCAACCAATTTTATAACTCCGTCTCCGGGATTAAAATATAAAAAAGATGATCATGAATGAAGACTGTACAACACTATTTTACTGTCACATTAGTGACGTTCCAGTGAACGGGAAATTTATTTCTTTGATCGGTGCGCAAAGGAAATGAATTCATTGCTATTCTTTCGGATTGTAGCTTTTTTTATAAATAAAATGGAAACACATCAAAGGGAGAAAGAAATGCTTTTATCGCGGCTTTTTAGGCGCAACAGCTGATCGCTTTCTGTGCCCACTTAGGTTCAATACCCCTACAGAAAATAAATAAGGTACATAAAGTTTCTTAAAACGATGCATACGTAGGTAGTTAGTTTGGTGTTCACTTGAATCACTTGAATCACCCAACAGTTAATGTAATTAATTATCATATCTGTGGCAGCACGCCCCTTCCAATTTTATTGTGACACTGGTCGAATATAATAGACGTGAAAATTATTAGTCCGCCTTTTTATTCATTTTTCCTCGGTACCACGCTACCAGCACCTCATCAGCCACCACCACCTAATACACCGCTTGAGTTTAGAGGTAAACTACCAAATTATCAGTAAGTCACAACAACTTAAAGGGAAACGTCTAGTCGGTATTGGGAATAGAGCGGGACGCTACCTTTGAATTATGATGCCCCACACAAAAAAGTAAGGCGTGCATATAATTTAATTATCGCGAAAACTTACAATATTTGTCAATTTTGTGTGTGTTTTTGAAGTGAAAACTTCTTAGGCGCGTTGAGTGATAATTGGTAGGGGAAAATCTTATGGGTTCGAGTCACCGACATGCTATCTGGTAGTTGCGCTGACGAGCGCGCTCCGCACTCTCGACCTCATTGCTAATATCGACGAAATATTTTGTTATGCTTTGGGTGAATTTGAAAGAATAGCTACCCTACAGATTTTTTTTGTAGTACAAGCAGTGGAACTATTTAATTTTTAAGTGTAGGCTACAATATCGCATTGGGTCTAGCCTGTACGGATATTTGTATGATTTGATAGAATAAATAAAAAATATATAATTATGTCATTGATTCAAACTAGGCTGAGAATCAGCACTTTTCGAACGTCAAAATTACATAAGATAGTCCCCCAAAACGCCCACCCTTCACCACTTCCTAGTGCTTTAGCTGGGAAGAAGAACTCCCCTGCAGCACAGCCGGCTGTTCATTTAGAATGACGTGTTCCATTTTAATTTTTGATACTGCAATCCAAAAAAAACACTGTTATTCATAGTGTTACGTTTTTTACTTCTGTCGGCAGGCTCCATGACTATGTTTTTTGTTAGATTAAGTTGTTTTTTTGTTAGCACTAACAGACACTATTTACCGAGGAATGATAATGAAATCACCCTATCTCAGACATCTAACTACATCTCCCAATTAAGATGAAACAACTAATTGTTAATCAACATTATGTACACTCACATTTCGCCAGTTATATTTAAGTCCCATGTAACAAACAACATGTATCAACATTATAAAGGCCTCGAATTAACGTTAATTTGACATTCAAGCAGTCGGAATCATCAAAAAGTTTCAAAGTCAAGCTCACGTTTATATAACCGAGTTTAGTTTAGTCGTATAGACTCAAGGACTTGAGTGAGTACGCATACTAATGTGTTGGTAGTTAAAATGTAAGATAACGTTAGGTTTTAATGGATCTGAAGTGTACTAGAGGCACGGGTATAGATGACATTAACCAGGGACCCGTTACGAATTGAAATAATTTAGAAAAGTGTTGACTAAGGGCAGGTTTTACCAATGAAACTGAACGCGAACAGCACATCTAAAACGCGTTCAAAACCTGTCAGTGACAGCCCTTAAACATAGTTTATGTGCTGATCGCGTTCAGTTCATTGGTAAAATTTATTCGACCTTAATAATGTTATAGATATATAATTAATAGTTATTAGGTATATAATTAATAATTATTTATTAAAGCCAATTAACATTTATTACGTCAATTTACCGTGTTTTATATTTCATACTACTTTCTAAGAATGATAGTTGTGATTTGAATATACGGACAGTTTATTGACAAGGAATGTGTGTTCGGCACCGCCTCATTTGTTACTTAAATTAGTTTAGGAGCTTAGTTACACTAGAAGGTTCATTTTCTTATTTTTCGCTTTTCAGTTATCTTTTTTCGTCGGTTATAAAAAATAAAATATTTTCTATTAACTTAAAAGTATAAAAGGTTATAATAATAATCGTTACTCTGAATAGCGATCATACCAATCGAGTAATCGACTAATGTAATCGAGATATGACCGTCGTTCGAAGACACATGCGATATCAATGTAATCGTATTACTTATGCGCTGTTAAAATTGTATACGCAACAAGGATATTATGTATAAGAAGAAGTCGGTTAATATTAAAAGCTTTCCTTAAAAAAATCGTTAAAATCCAAGCGCCGTTGCAATTTTTGACTGTTTTTTTAACGTAGGTATTTTTATATTTTACCTAAAAAGTCAAATAGATTTTGACAACAACAATTTATTGACACGATAAAGTACCGCAATTAATTTAAATTCGCATTTTATCATAGTTTGAAATAACGCCCAAACATAATTAATTACTTTATAATTAATTACATAAACATAATTAATTACATTAAACAAAACCGCCGTTTTACCAATGTAAATATCAGTAATTGTTTTTCATATAAAGCGAAATGGTTTTAGTGCAAATAAATTACGCTTCACAGGATGTTCTAATTTGGATGTAGCATCGGCAAAATTCGTAAAACCGATCACCATCCGAACTGAGTGCGCCTTCAAAATCACCGATCTTTATTACTGCTTAAAGTGAAAATGATCTTTACACAAACGTAATTACTTCTAAAGTCATATAACCAAATACATTCGTAAAATTGAAATGAATGAAATTTTCAAATCTATGCTACATCTAAGTTGTGTTGTACTGTAAACACATCAATATTTTCCATTTTTAAACATCGTCTTTTCTACCTTAAGAGATTTAAAATGTGCCATGCTTAAATGTACAACAATGTGGCAGCGAGTTCAGTTTACAACTTATTTACCCTTTTTACTAGTTTAGCGAAATAGAAGCGATTCCTAAGTTTGTAATCGTAAGTTTATATTACATCTGTTCTTGTTGTTTCCGAGACTTTTTGTGTTTAAACTTTACTATTGAGTTTTACTTCTTGGCTGGATAGAGTTGAATTTTTTATTTGTTTTTTTTTATCGATTTGTACCTTATGTATCAGAAAGGTGTGGTCGATGTTGATTACGATCGATACGGTCCCATGAAGAAAATTATTCAGTTTGATGATCACAGATCATAAAACTCTTAGGGCCTGAATTCCTCTTACGTTGATGTCGGTCGCGTACGGTCGGTCGCGTACGACGTAGTACGCGGCGCGGACGTCAGCGTCACAGTATGGTGCTTTATAAAACACAATGTATATATGCACGCGCGACCGACGTACGCGATCAGCGTAAAAGGAATTCAGGCCTAAATAAGACCACACCTTGACACGTCCTGTAGATTGTTTTTTGCTTATAGTAATGATGAACTTTTCTCTAAAGATACAACAAGGTAAATAGGGTAAACTATGTAGATTTCCTGTTACCTAGTTTTTTTTTTCCTCATGGATGTTATTTCAGACTCTCTTGTTATGTCGGATCTCTTTGGACCTGACTGTTCGGGCGACGACACAGCACCCAATTTCGCCGCCAAGGTCACCCTGTATGAGAAGCATGATTTAGCTAAATTGTAAAAGTACGTTCATATGAGAATACTAGTGTGCATATTGTAACTAATGTTAGAAAATAATAATTTACCGTACGTTGCCCTCTCTCATGATATGGTATGATGCACAGAGCTTTCGTAGAAATCTTAAGCCAATCCTATTAGGGTCTGTTTAGTTATTTTCTAAGTAAGAACAATACATGAACTTTGCAGTATGGCCTTCTTATGTAAGCTCTTTGTCTGCTGCAGAATGTAAAGCTCAGTGATTCCATTATACCAGCAAAGTAGCATTCTGGAGATTTTAGCACTATTGTGAAACGAATAAAATACGTTCACATTTTCGTAATTACCATGCTTAAACATAACAAGGTGACTAAGGCCTTAGTGCGAGTTTCTTTTAACTATCTTCATTTTACGCATCGACCGCGTTCGGCGCTCCGATTGGCCCTTCACCAGTGAAGGCCATTGAAGGGCCAATCGGAGCGCCGAACGCGGTCGATGCGTGTGTTAGATTATTCTTTGTGAGGCTATGTTAATGGTAAAATATTGTTGTTCGATTTTGACATCTGTCACATTTACGAAGCTTTTGACCAATGTAGAAAGAAGTACCTAATTTGACTAAGTATTGTTTACCTAAAAATAATATAGATGTTATAACTATAAATTATTACGTAATATTTAATGATACTTGTAGCATATCTTAGATTTTATATTGCTATTTTAATATAATAAACCGTTTCAACGATTGTCACAATACTGTCAGTTGATGTTGATATTCTATTGAATTTTATTTAAGAATAACGAATTAGCTTTTATTAAATTTCCTCATTACCTTATGATGTTTTAAAACTATTATAATACATTAGATTTGTTTATTACCTACTATTACTATTACCTTTAATGGAAGTTATTAAACCAAAATATATGATCATCTATGATTAGTATAAAATGACGGTAGATGTTTGACATAAGGTGACGTTTGTAGGATATAAAAAGAATTGTAAGGACGTTATCGGGTCAGTTGCTCGGTAGAAGTCCAGTTGGTTGGTTCTAGTGCCGTTGTTGTTTGGAATAGACCGGCAGGTGTCACGTAAGTTTAGTCATTTGATATTATACTGTAATTATTGCTGATTGTTTGTTATTAAGTTGTTGTGTATGGTTTATTATTATTGCCAACACTGATAATGTGTAAATTATATAACGGAATATTCATGTTCTTCTCCTTGCTATTTTTATATTATTGCTATTATTCCGATAGAAAACTGTAATACTGTTTCCATGGAGTTTCTTGTCCTTCTTCTCCATGAAGACCTAGTTTTGTGAACGGACAAGTAGCTTTCTGATAAAATACTGACAAGTCTAATTAAATAAATGTCTAGCCTTGTCTGTCTGTGCTTTAATTTATGAAATCCTTTCCTTACAAAACATATTAAACAGAACTTTCATACACAAAAGTAACCAGTAATCATTCTGACAATAAAAGTATTACTAGTTTGGGTAATACCTATATAAATACTTACAATGCTTACCGCATCTTCTGACACGTGCAGTGAAGATAGTTAAAAGAAACTCGCACTAAGGCCTCTGGTTACTGCAACACCGCATCGCGTGTGCGTTCCATGGTACCCCCTAACATACCACCCTAGTCACTACCCCAGAAAACTAAAAATATGTCTACCGAATAAAAATATATCCGCGCTTCGAAGCACAGACTCCCGGGAAATCTTAATTTCATAAATTAAAAACGTCCTAGAAACATCGTGAATAAAATATTATCTTTTTCATGATGTTCTGTATTTTTTTATACGTTGCCTGCAGGCTTTCCGCAAACCAGTTGAATTAACTGAGCTGCACTATTCTTTTGCTTTGCTATTTGAGCTGTACATTTTTATTTATGAACAGACAGACGGGAAGTTCTTCGTAGGCTTAATTTAGTTTTGGAGTGAGAATAATAATGTACAAACGTGGTCGTGTTAACAAACGTGATTGTGTTAACAATATCAAAATTATAACTCCCACACACTCTTTGTGTACCTTAAGGCTGTACCCTCCCTCAGATTTTATCTCGTTGGCACCATACTACTCGCGACCAGAGGCCTTAATGCGAGTTTCTTTTAACTATCTTCACTTTACGCATCGAGCGCGTTCGGCGCTCCGATTGGCCCTTCACCAGTGAAGGCCAGTGAAGGGCCAATCGGAGCGCCGAACGCGGTCGATGCGTAAAGTGAAGATAGTTAAAATAAACTCGCACTAAGGCCTCTGAGCGACACGGAGTAGGGCGCTAGCGGCTTTCAAGCCTCAAAAAGTTTAGGTAATTGCTTTTTACGGTGAAAATAATGGTAATAAAAAAACATAAGACCTGCTTTATAGATAGTTCAGTTATTATGCAAAGTTTCATGTTCTAATTTGAAGTATTTTTTGAATACCAGCGGTTTATAGTTCTGTTTAGAGGTAACTTTGGAATTTTTTTCTATCAAGAAAATTTTATGTAATCGTGTTTTCGCCAAACCAAATTTATTTAAAATTTAATGCTGCAGTATTTTCGGCATAACGGAGGATCACGCTAAGCAATTTGAGGTAGGGTGCGCCCTTAACTCAAACAAATATACCTAATATGTAGGATCAGCCTCAGAAAGTTGTTTTCAACAACAAGAAAGCATTAATTTGTCTACAATCTTTGTGCCATAACATTATATCAATGTTACATACAAAACATTCACATTGGGTACTTAATTATATATATATATATTATAAACACATTTATAATATTATGGAACACAAATAATAGACAACCAAATGAGTTATTGTCGATGTATACATCTTTTTGAGGCTGAATGTACCTACGTATGTGAATGTACATACGTTATATTCATGACGTCATATCAAAGTCACAGGCACCGCTGTTTTATTCACATAAACGACAAGACTAGCATGAAAGCGTTGCATGCACGCATGTTACGACATGTTACGATTGCTTTGAATAACTTTAAAGTTTCCACGAAGTTTCTTGTACACTGTAAATAAAACCATTTTATGGGACTACATACACGTTATGTGCCCAAAATATAAGACAAATAAATTAACCCTTACAATATCTACCACAGAATTTAAATAAAACTTTTAAAAAAATCACTTGCGACCAAAATATTAAGGGTGGTACACAGTTTTTTGGGTTGACATGATTTGGGTCAACTGGGCGGCAAAATCGAATAAATATAGATATATGTTCGGGGAAAAGCAGCTCGGCTTAGTTTTTCGTTTTTGCATTGCATCAGAAATGTTCGCGGTAACCCGTACCGATAGATTTCATGCCATCATCCGCAAAAAAACGCCGTTACTCCTGCGCAGAATATATATATATATAATAGGCAGCCACAATAGTATCCTTAAGGCTGTGGCGGCAGATACTTCCTCCGTCATAATAAGGCTATTTATGCGCAGATATATAACTACCAAAGGTAAACCATTGCCATTTCTGGTTGTGTTTAGTTGTTGGATGGTCTTCTCATAAATTGGTCTTTAGTTTAAGTTACTAACAATATGACGTGAAAAGTGCCAGTTTCCAATTTACAGAATAAACAATTTCATTTCATTTCATTTCAATAGTATTTTAAGTGCAAACGTTACCAACAATCTATGGATCTTTTAGTATTATCCGAAACAAAATTATATAATTTTATTTTTTTATTTAGCTCGAATTGTGCTGAGGCAATTCAAACATGATTCAGCCAGGTTAGAAGCCGAACGGAGTTTGCCGATTGACACAAGCCGAATTAAAGCCGAGTATGTGTAGCAACTGTTTCGGATCGGCTTTGTTTTTAAACGAATACTGCCGAATCGAATGTGCCGACCCGAACAAGTACATATCTTTTTTTTTATGTGGGTATTCGTCAAATGACTTCTCCGTGGCGTGGAGGGCGTGTCAGACTTTTACTGACTAAAACCCACCCGTTCCTTTAGTTGCCTATTGCCAAGGTCCCGGTATCCCTTTCGGACTTTCCCGCAACCCTGGCAGGAACAAGTATACAGGTACCAGGCACCGCTTAGACCCAAAAATGTGATATTTGAAACTTGTAGTATTTTTTATAACACTACACTGCACGAAAATAACTAACTTTATATTAATAATGGCGTGAATAAAAAGACAAACTGTTCTCAAGAACGCGTGATGTTCTCATTTAAAATACGAGTGCTTGGCCTGGATTCCTCGGTTGGTAGAAGTGTAATACTATACTTTTGTGGTGATAAAAACTTTCCAGACACCAGTGTCTGTTGATATATAAAAAGTATTTTTAATAGTGAAATGTGCTTCCTTTGGATTCCTCGTAAAATATGACGTAGTTTATTTCATACTTGGTACGGAATTGCTCTATAAGAATATACTAAAATAAAGTTTGCCTTTTTAATTTGTCAAGTGAAACGGATATTTTAAATTGTATTTTTTTTTCAAAATTTAGAACTACTAACCTATTTATTTGTTACTTTTTACCCGACTACGGCGAAGAAAAAAGGAGGGTTATGATTTTGACCGGTATGTATGTATGTATGTATGTATGTATGTATGTTCATCTGTTCCCTCCTATATTCCAAACCACTTATTACAATTTGACAAATGAGGTATCGTTAGAAGCGTCGTGATTGTCCGCTGGTTATAGGATATGTGAAGTCACATTAAATTAAAAATGGCGCCCTCTAGAGGACATAAAGTGAGGAACTTAAAAAAAAATATAGTTTAATCGTACCATGTTGGGTATCAAATGAAAGGGCTTAATGAGCACATTTCAAAAATATATATATTATAACCCCAAAAAGATTTTAAAAAAAATCAAGTAATAAAAACTAAAACCCAACTACGACTTAAAAGGTATATAAACAAGACACCACAGACAGACAAATTAAAAATCCGGAGTCACACGTAATCTGTTCGATTTATGCCCTAACACGTGTGACTCCGGATTTTTAATTTGTCTGTCTGTGGTGTCTTGTTTATACCTTTTAAGTCGTAGTTGGGTTTTAGTTTTTATTATTATTTTTAGTCTTGTATTTTTACATTGTTTACATTCAATTGCATAAAGTGAGTTTGTTTGTTTGTTACGCTGTCACGCTAAAACGGCTGAACGGATCTGGATGAAATTAGACACAGGGGTAGACCATGACCTGGACTACGACATACTTTTTATCGCAATATTCCCACGGGATCGAGACTTACGCGGGTGTTACCGCGGGGCGCAGCTAGTGTAAAGTAAAGAGAAACTATCTGAAGACACATTTGTAAAGCAAATTCCCCTGTATACTAAACAACTTCATATTATTTAAATTATATCTTCTCTCTTTAGCTACAGATAACAATTTTGCATAACAATCGAATTTTCAAGTTACAATCTACATTTATGGAGTGTTAAGAAAGCGTAACTTGCCAATACACTTACTATGTGTAATATTTTCAAAGAAAACATGCAAACATGCGATGAATAGATGATTAAAGAGTTTGTTCTATAAGGTATTAAAAGGGGCTCGTGGTTATATAATAACCAGTGATCGGAAATAGGTGAGCTAAAGTGCCTAAAGTTCGAAAAAGAGCTGACACAACGTGGAGGCGCCTTATGACAAAATATTTTATTCGGGACTAATGTCCCGGGTTTCGGAACATTACTTATGTACAACCAAAATTAATAAAGTAAAACAATTATCGAATTCACTTCTTAAATCTGTTTAAAAAAAAATTTCACGATTTTTATTGTTTGTTGAATAAAACTGTTTGAATTTGGAAAATTAAAAAAGAATAGTTTAATGTATAAAATGTTTTAAAAGTCATGTAAAATTCATTAACTTACCAAGAATAAGTCTCGATAAAATATTTTAGTCGTAAGGAAGTCTCCACTTTTTTTGTCTCTGTTATTTGAACTTTAGGTATATTAGCTCACCTATTTCCAATCACTGATAATTACAGCTTCAAGGGTCAATTGAAGGTTAAGCTACACTTACCGCGGTCGATTCGTGGATTGGTGACCATCCATTTCATATCAAGCTTGCAAAGCTGTTGGTCTCGGCTGTCATTCGTAGATCTTTGAACGTCGTTACGGGTAGTCAGAAGCCCAAAAGTCTGACAACCAGTCTTACCAACGGGTATTGTGTTACCCAGTAACTGGATTGTGGAGGACAGATAGGCAGTCGCTCGAAATACATCTGGTTAGACTGGAAGCTGACCACAACATAGTTGGGAAAAGGCTAGGCAAATTGACTAGGTATAAGGTATGCAGCTGGTACATTGTGCTTTGCTAAAGTAGACTAAATGGTATTCAACAATGAGATTATTTAAAATAATAGCATACTGTTGACACCAGCCCAATAACCACGCGTGATTTTACAAATATGAATATGAACCACAGATTTGACAAGTTAATTGAATGTATCTCGTAAACTGCCACTATTTGTGCAACTACACAGAAAATAAATATTGTCTAAACGGTTGAAATAAAAAAATATACATTTATACATCGTTTTTTATTTATTTTTTTATTCTAAACAAACTGGAGAGTAAATGTACAGAATTTAAAATTTGGACGATAGTGTCGAGACGCAAACGGTTAGTTTGATTACTACGCATCGCTATGCTACGAGCGTAGCGCGTAGCCGCGTAGCTCCGTAGCACATTTGCTACGACGCGACGAGAGAAATAATGATTTTAATTCGTTGATAGTTCTAGTTGTCATATCTTTTAAAGTGGATTCTAACATTTAGATATGTACAGAACATATCATCAAGCCTGTTTTCTAGAGATGCCGCGAATACTCGCTATTATTCGGTATTCAGCATTACTCGACATTTTTTTGTTATTCGTCGAATACCGAATAATAGTGCTTATTATTCGACATCGGTCGAATAGTTGTCTAAATAAAAATAAACTACAAAAACGGCTGGCAGGTCCCCCCCCGGCCAGCGAAATGGTTGACTCTTGACTCGTAACAAAAATTAGCATTTTAAAGCTTAGTATTTCGCAAACGGATCCCTGAATCCAAAAATGGTTTTCAAACTCACAATATTTTTAAACGACTTTTCCAACGACACCCCACACCATGGGATTGACTTGTGTAAAATCAAGAAAAAAAAAAACTTTTTTAGGGGTACCTCCCCTAAAAATAGTATATTATGCAATTAGTGACTAGAGGACGGATTTAAAGCGAGGGCCATATGTGAATCACAAGCAAGTCAAGGATACTAACGACTGAATCACGACCGAAGGGAGTGATTCATGATGATTGAATCACGACCGTAGGGAGTGATTCAAGTGTTAGAATCCTGAACGACGCGAGCAATTCATGGCCCTCGATATAAATCCGTTTTATTCAAGAGTTGCATACTATACTTTATACCATGATTACGTGAAAAAGAACATGCAACTTCGAGTATGTTGTTATGTCAATTTTATGCCTTGTTTTTATAGTAACTACACCGAAGCATAGAATACATA
Organism: Lithophane semibrunnea; assembly: GCA_947363905.1. Classification (NCBI taxonomy): domain Eukaryota; kingdom Metazoa; phylum Arthropoda; class Insecta; order Lepidoptera; family Noctuidae; genus Lithophane; species Lithophane semibrunnea. The sequence continues at coordinate 10,885,446 of OX376205.1, forward strand.
CTCCATAATGTCGATGACTTTTTTTCCTACGACAACTCATTAAAATAAGTTAGGAAAACAGACTCTGAAAATGTGCTCAGCTTGATTTTAAATTATCCATTTGCTCAAACAAACAAACTCACACCAGTGGCGTGCCTAGGGTTCAAAACCAGGGCAAGCCGACAGATTTTTAACGATTTAAAAAAACAGACAAGTGAGCGATTTACGGATGAAGAAGAGTTCTACATATTATTTCATGCTTCAGTACGGAATTGTCGTAAGCGCCATCTATTAACGAATGCGCGTAACCACACCGCTTCGCAGGACCTTTTCACCATAATAACTTTGTCAACGTTTGTCACAAAAATTATTCTATCAAAAGCCGCTAGGTGGCCCCAAATTATCGATTTGTTGTTTTAACAAACTTAAGTTTTAAGTCGATTGAAAATGAATAAGATATTACATTGGGTATATAACATTTTATAATTAATCATAATGACAATAACCAACTCTAATCTTTATTTCAAAACGCCTTTATTTCAAAGAATATCTTCGATACGAAAATTATTGTGTTTTGTGATCTTGATGAGATGTATTCTAATAAGTGGTTTGTTTTTTAGTGGTTTACCAAAACTACAATTGCCATACAAACAACACTATACAAATTTTGATGTCTTTCATGGCACCAGCTAGGCTACCTAAGTTTGGTCATACTCTTAACTTTATACATACTAAACAATCGAATGCCAATTTCAATATATTCTTCGACTGACAAAAATACCTACCTAATTGTTTATATTTCCGAGTTATAGTAATTTGGGGTTGATTACGGTGAAGCAAAGAGTTACTTACTGTCAGAAAACTCAATGTATTTACATACCTTTTCGAACACAGTTTCCAAATTCACATTTTGATGATAAAAACACTACTAAGCATAAGGAATGACATAGCCGCAATAACTATCACATCATTTTAAATAATAAAACTAGGTAATTCATTACCTCAATTGAAAAATAAAATACTGATCTCAAAATATTATTTCAAAACAATAACAAATTGAGTCGCTTCGCGGACTTGTAACTCACTTTACGCGGGTCAACATCGCGGCTAGTGCATTTGCGCGAACTTCAAACACACGATTCGTTCCATTCATAAAAACTCAAAAGCCGGGCTTAAATATTAGAACATTTTGCAAAATAAGTACATTCTAATAGTATCAACAAATTACGCATTTTGTATGGAAAAAGTGAGAGGTCTAGAAGCTGGCTTTTGCACCGTTGCCGCAAGCGAGTGTGAGCGAGAAAGATGCAATGTACTACAGAATTGACGTCTTCATTCATGGATGCGATCTCGCCTAACGCTATAGTGTTAGAGCGAGATCGCAACTGTGGCAGTTTGGCAACGGTGCATTGTTTGTACTTATTTATAGCGCGCGGCTGGTGCAGCGCGAAGTTTTTATGTTATTATTCTTATCAATTCTTGCGACATGAAGGATTGACTTGGAAGTATAGAGTAGTTTTTTTTTTTTAATTGATTTGCTCAGTTTTGAAGGCAAGCCGGGCTTTTCAGCTTGTATGGCAGTACCGCCGCTGACTCACACTCAAACTCATCGTAGGCTTTGATGTAAACCAGCCGTGATTTGTTGGGTAGCAAGCTTTCTACTATATCGGCCGCCCTCTCTTTTTACTAATGACAGCAAAGAACACAAAATAGTTTTTATTCTAATGCTAAACTCCTGTTCGAAAATCAAATAGAAGTTTGTATAGCATTGAGATGGAGTTCGAATATATTGGTGTGTTCTAAATTCAAACACCAAAACAGTGATTAAAAGTGCTTTTTATTCACTGTTTTCAGTGAATAAAATAAGCTTTTTAGAGGGGGAATGGTATAAAGTTTTTTTTTCTTGATTTTATTGTACCACTTTGTCGGCGTAATTTAAATGTATACCATACCAAATTACGACTTTCTAGTACCTACTAAAAGTCTCAGAGCTAAGCCGCGGGCAGACAGACAGACAGACGGACATGGCAAAACTATAAGGGTTCCTTGTTGACTACGGAACCCTAAAAACTAGTTTTTCTGCACGTTTGGGATCAAGTTGTCGGTTGCGCTTTTTTTCATAAATGAAAACTGCCTCAGAAATAGTCTTTCTGAATAAACAGAGCTTGCTGGTGTGATTTAGTCTAGTTTAGCAAGCTAACTTAAGGGCGGGTAGTAAGCAAAATTGCCTCTCTTCAATTTGATTTTTCATGAAATTGATAAGACTTAGGTGTAAAATAAAAATAGTATGAGTAACTACATGATATTTCCAAACTTTTTGTGGAACAGAAACACAAAATATTAAAATTTTCTCGATAAAAAAATATCACGAAGTTACCTCTAATTTTCACGTATTTTCGATTTGTACTTAAAATGCTAATGCCTATTATGATAAAAATTAGATGATTATATGTATTAAAACAAGGCAAAAAAAATTGTGTAGGCTTTTTTTTTTATTCCTTTTATTTTTGGTTTTATTACGAATCAAAGCTTGTAGGACTTACGACGTTCTTAGTTCGTGGAAGAAGCCATCTTCCGTCGCACATTACGGGAACTTCAAGCATATTTTTGTTTCACAAATCAGTCGGCGTTGCTCTGTTGAGACGAGAGGACTACGCTCAAATTTTTAGCTGCGCTGATATATTATTTATTTTCGTAAATAATATTTTCGTAATTTATCACATTCCACAAAAGAAACTGAGACATAGAAAACATGAAAAAAACACTAAAACCACTTCCAAAACGAATATTACAAGTGTTATTGATTGATAAATAAATAGATACCGAGTCTAAATAAACATATAAAATTCAATGTTGATATTTGAAGACTCAAGATGACATACATTTTATTTGACAGATTTTTGACTGGTATAGTAGCACGGAGTATAGAAAGAAGTAGGTAAAACTAGCGCCATTGCTCTGTATTGCGGTGAATTTTCTTGCGGAGAAAATTTACAACATAGCCAACGAGCCCATTCTACGTTCATTTCAAAGTTCGCACTGGAGATTAAATCTTATTGCGATTTACTCAGGATCCAAATGCGTTTACTCCCATTTTTTTTGACAAACTTCTTGTAAGGTGACCCTTAGACGAACAATTGGAGCGACTGACCGCCCCTAAATAAAACTTGTTTAGAATAATACCTTTATTCTTCGGTTATTGGTATAACGAACGAACTCGAACAGATTCCGTATGACTCCGGATTTTTAATTTGTCTGTCCGTGATGTCTTGTTTATATCTCTTTAGTTGACTTTTTTGTAGTAGTTGGGTTTTAGTTTTTACCTGACTACGGCGAAGCAAAAAGGAGGGTTATAATTTTGAACGGTTTCTATGTATTTATCTATGTCTGTTCCCACATATTATCTTCTAAAAGACTCATCACAATTTGACAAATGAGGTATCGTTGGAAGCTTCTTGATCGTCCGCTGGTCAAAGGCTATATGAAGACACATTAAATTGAAAATTGCGCCCGCTAGGTGACATATCATGAACAACAAAAAATATTATACCATGTTGGGTATCAAATGAAAGGTTTTAATTAGCACATTTCAAAAATATATATTATAACCCAAAAAAAAGCAGCAACAATCAAGACGTATATTGCCATATGTTTATGTTAACGCGTGGGATGATAACTGCCGCTACACGTGCCGCCGCACCGTAAACAGAAAAAACGTTAGACGCGCCGCGTGACGCCACACTGCACGCGACGTGCCACGCCCCGCGTCTCCGTAAATGAGGCCTAAAGCAACTTGGCATGTTTTCAAAGCTACAATTTCAACAGTTCTTTACAAAGAGGGACCATACTAAACTTTCTACTAAGGGACTAGTTATAACAAGCGCCCGAGACGCGTATTTTGTACGCTGCGTTTCGGGCGCTCAATAAAATTGTATGAATTCCTATGTAACGAATTATATCAAGCGCTGCAGTCTAAGCGAGCGTCCATGCCGGGCGCCGTTAGGCCTGCACATGTCGCAACTTGCATCTCCTTTGTGCGATTTACAAATAAGACTGGGAGAAGGTATGCCGCGGGCATTGCTGCTGCGTGCGCCGCCGTGATGAAACGCCGCGTGTGACGCGGCTATGCCATTCGCGGGCTCCGCCGCAAAAAACGCTCCATTTCAAACAAACGCGTGTAAAATCGCGTCTCCGTAAACGCACTCATACAACGCTATATGTTTGAATTCAGTGCGAGCCGCGCCGCCCAAGGCCACGCGCGACTCCTCGCGTCTCCGTAAATGAAGCCTAACCGTGCCCTTGACGCTTGGACGCGAGTTCCTTTTTCACTATTTTTCCTTGTCATTTTCTCCGCATTAGTAATAAACTTAAAAGAAACACGGTTCAAAAGTTACAACAAAATGTGGAAATCTTGTTGCGTTTGACGAGCGTCCAAAACGCGCCGGGCGCGCGCCCAAAACACAGCGCAGGTACTGAGCGCGTACCTCGGGCCCTTGTTATAATTAGTCCCTTTGGTACTTTGGCTCCCATTTACATAGATGAATAGATGTCAATTCTTTTAGTGGTGAATCCGACAATCCTACATTTATTTCTTTTGTACAGAACTCGGCCTCTTTTTCACATGTTTCAAATGTTGTCGAAGGGGATTGTTCGCGTTTGGCGCAGGAAAGGTTTTCATGACACATGCCATATTCGTTGCACAATACAGTGCAAAATTCATTATACGAATATTATTTTTTACTTGGGTATCACTTTGCACGATCCTCCAAAGAGAGAAATCCACGATATAGCATTATATTTATTACTTGGTAACACAGTTTTCCACAAAGACGTCATTAGGTACAATTTGTACAAGGTCCTAAATAAAATTTGGTAACATTTAAATTTGAACTTTTTCACGTCAACATTGAGTTTCTAGTTCCAAAACATGAACATGATCTGTAGTTCTGAATTCAAGCTTAGCGTATCGTATATGCAAAATAAACTACAGAAGATTGAAATTCGAATTCTATAAACGCCAGACGAAAAGTTTCTGCTGGCGGGAAGGCATTGTGTTTTGTTTTCGTCGTGTTTAATGAGAGGGGTAGGTAAGGGTTGCGCGGGTGAAATATGATTTTTTGCTGTCAAACTACTCCCCCTTAAAATGGGGAATTGATTCATATTGGTTGCCCACCATGCATATGGGTTTATTTCTTTAACTTCATTGTTTTCGTTTAATTTACTAAGACTCCGCTGTCCGTCGGTCTGTGTCTGTCCGATGAAATAATTTTCACAGATTTTCAGATATTTCTGTTGCCGCTATAACAAAAAATACTAAAAAATAATATAATGTAATTTATGTCGAGTAATAATGGCGAGTATTCGATTATTCGCCATAGGGAATGGCGATTAGTCGGTATTCGACTATTCGCTGTAACAACTATTCGCGGCATCTCTACTGTTACTGTACTCCTTGAAGGGTAGACAAAGTTGTAGAATTCACCCATATTTGAGACTGATAACATGGTTTTGTGGGACTACGTAATATTTATTTTTATGAAATATAATTTTACCTGTTATATTGCATTAAAGTACGCTTCTTTCTAAAACATTAAATTGATATTGCACTATAATTGGTACAATATAAAAGCTTTGTTCCAGTCCTATCGTCTATCTAACAGTGCAACAGTAATATGTCTCCCGGACGACGTTAACGACTTGTTACTTTGTACTTTTCTCTTAAGTAGAGCACAAACACCAGACTTTTTGTTAGTCTTTTTGTTGGACTATCGAGCTGTGTCTAATTGTCCATTTAATACACGTATTAGCTGCCCGCAGTTTGTGAAAAAAGTGCCTTGGTCTGCATTCATTGGTATTGGTTCACAGTTACAAAAATAAATGATTCATTGGTTAGCTATTGATTTTTCTTATGTAGGTAATGCGATGGGACACCCGTTTTACACAGTCGTAACCACATGATGATGTTTGTGTATACCAGGTGTAGGGACGGCGTAATGTAAATATATAAAAAATTGGCAATACTAGTGCTTAGGAATATTTTGAAACCATCAAATAGATAAGAAAAAAAAAAAAAAAATTAAATCTGATTTTTTTGTTCATCTGCCGACTAGCTATAGTGACTGATTGGATATTCTGTACATTTGATTAAATATTTGTATGTAGACTAAACGTCATTGATTAGTCACATAAACTTGAATTTATTGTAATATTGACGTCCCCACCCTGCATAAAAATCCGCGTTTGCTTTCCACTGCCATATTAGTTGCAAAACAGCATGAAAGTGATTACTTCTTTAAACCCAAGTGAAGCAGATGGAAATTATAATTAAACTTAGCGCAAGCACCGCTCGTATCGAACGATCAAATATCAATTTTGACGACAAGCTCGTTCTGCCAACGTAAGTTTTAAAGCTCTGCACATGTGACACTTACGAAATTTTAGATTGCGTTTTAGTAGTGAAGTCTTATCTTTTCGGGGATATAGTTACGTTTTTTATTTAAGGAAGGGGTAGGTAGATTTTCTGTTGACTGTTTGTTTACCGACGTTAGTTGCCATCTAAAAATAAAATCACAGTCTCTAGCCTAAAAAACTAAACCCATTTTGGTTTTTAAAATATTTTAGAGAATGTAATTTGTAACTGACAATTCATAATTGATCTGAGTGTGATTCATATTACGAAATAATTCATCTTTTTGACAGTTTTCTATGGAGAATCGGGGATATAGTTACGTTTTTATTTAAGGAAGAGGTAGGTAGATTTTCTGTTGAATGTTTGTTTACCGACGTTAGTTGCCATCTAAAAATAAAATCACAGTCTCTAGCCTAAAAAACTAACCCATTTTGGTTTTTTAAATATTTTAGAGAATGTAATTTGTAACTGACAATTCATAATTGATCTGAGTGTGATTCATATTACGAAATAATTCATCTATTTGACAGTTTTCTATGAAGAATCGTAAAATGGTCCACACACTATGAATTGATTTTGTGTCAAATTAGAGGAATTGCTAATGAAAGCTAGAAATTCAGGAAATGAATTGCTTTTAGAGGAATTGCTAATGTGGCCGTTTTAGGGCCCACTGGTCACACATTAGGGTTTCCTTTCAATCGCTCCAACAATTTCATAATATTTGTGGAAAACACAGTATGGCCGGAAAACACCGCCTTTGTCGTAGAAATTCTAGAATAATAAGCGAATTCTACCTTTGAACTATATTGGTTTCGCTCAAAGGAACAAAACGTGCGATCATTAGGTAGCGCACGAGTGCCCTCGACATCTATAACATTACCCGGGTGGGGGAGCTGCAGGTCGCCTGCCTTCGACATAATTCTCGCAATCGGAATGTTAGAATCGGTCGATAATAATTTGTTAAGACCGAACTGCGGAATGTTTTCTAACTGGTCTATGTGTCACTGTGATCCTAGCTAATATTATAAATGCGAAAGTGAGTTTGTTTATTTGTTATGTTTTCACACTAAAACGTCTGAATTTGAATTGAACTGTACCTAATATATATATTTAATTTTCTTTGACTGTCTCAGTCACATAGTCAGACAGAAACGTTAATTGACTGCCCAGAGAACGACGGACATGCTTTAAATGCACCGTTAATCGTATAGAGGCTGATTTATGCTCTTTCTCATAAACAAGCCGTGATGGGATCTCCTATCGGTAAAATTAACGAACTTCTTCTGTATTATAAGAGCGATGTATTAATATGTACACACGGCTACACATCAAGCTATACATTTCCAGTTTATGCTGGTCTCGAATTTTATAGGATTTCTGTACAATGCGAGGTCAGCTTATACTGGAAAATTATAGCTTGATGTCTATCCGTGTATACATGTAGGTAAACACGGTTATTTTTGCTTAAAAAATCTGCCATGTGTAGTGATGTCAAGGCCCTTGTCCCACATGGGGCTTGCCCTTTACTTGGTATTTAGAGAGCATTGTTGTCGCACAGAGGGGCTATTAATATCTTTAAGAGGCATAAACTTTAATATCCTGATAACGGTACAATATATCAAACTTTATGGGTCTTGGGGCTCAGAATAAACAATGTATTTGGTTGAGGGTAGTTTTAACCTGCTGAAGGTGACATTTTTTAATATTAAAAGTTGCCTCGACCTTGTCTTGTATCGTGGGCGCGTAGAGATAAACATGTATTGTACTATGTTAACTAACAAAGGGGGTTCCGGTTAAACCGCAATAGTATAGCCTCTCTAGATGCTAAAAAATATATTAAAATTAAAATTAAAAATAAATTACAGAGTTTTTCTTTTCCGTATCAATTTAATATTTTTTGTGAATATTTTACTTAAAAAAGTAAAATCTAAAGACGCTATACTATTGCAGGTTAACGGGAATGCCCTTCGTTAGACAACATACTGTATAGCAAAGCAAGCTATCAAATTATGTAAGGACGCTTCTAAACACGTCCATGTTTAATCAATTAAGTTTTCTAACTGAACAGACAGCTGTGTTGCTGGGGAATTTGTTGCGCCACTTCTTCCCAGAAAGCACTAGGAAGTGGTGAAGGGTGGGCTTATTGGGGGACTGTCTTATATAATTTTGACTTCCACAAAGCCGTTAAAAATGCTCAGCACAGCTTGAATAAATGATTTTAATTTTTTACTAGCTGCGCACCGCGGTTTCAGCCGCGTACGTTTATCTAGATCCCGTAGGAATATCGGGATAAAAAGTCCAATGCCCTATTCCAGGTCATGGTATACCCATGTGAAATCCGTTTCGCCGTTGAAGCGTGAAAGCCTAAAAAACAAACAATCAAACTCAGTTTCGCATTTGTATTATTAGTTAGGATTTGATGTCTCTTTCTCAGCCTATCTAATAGAAAATGATAGCATAACCCTAATTTGACTTCGACCTTAACAGAATCAGGACTGTTATCACTATAATATTCCCGCAACTAAACTCATTTCCGAAGACATACCTATTATATTTTGGAGCATAATTTAGGAGGTAGGTTAAATTGAATTAATTACGACATTAATCCTTCATCGTCCCATTAAATCACCGGTGATTATAACCACACCAGCTAATTAACAGTGAGAGGTACATGAAATGGATTTTTAGTTTAAAATGAGCCTGTATGATCAGATGGTATTTAAAACACAGTTCTGTTTTCTAGCTAGACTAATGCAAATTCAAAAACTATTCGAACGTGATTCCAGATAGCAAAAAAAACTAGATCAAGATCGCAAAACTATAAAAATAGCTCTCAAAATACTAAATGAATTTCACCCCCGATTTTTAAGTCATTTCCGCGAAAATTCTTCAACTCCACTCAAAGTCACTCAAAGTACCTCTTGTCAAAAATCTCGACTCGATAACGTTTCGACGACTTCTCTTTGACCATCGATTTTTTTCGGAGAAACGCCATACGATGCGAGTGTCAATCTCAGAACGCTTGGCCTTTTTTTTCTTCCCTGATTTCAAATATCGATCTCCGCGCTATTCCCCGCTGTTCTATTATTCTTAATTTAAAATTCAAGTTAAAACGCTTCCAATTTCGACAACTTTATAAAACCCGCACGCAATCTAAACTTGTCCCTTCCAGTAAAACTTTAATGCAACTGTACCGCTAGCTCCCACTCTCCGACAACACCCAGATTCATTCATCAGTGCAAAGACACTCGGTTTCGTAGCGGTTGACTTGAATGAATCGCACTTGTCTATGTCACGAACATACGTCACAACTTAGCCGCCACGTCACTGGAATCGACTGAGGGCGCGTTTACATTCGGTGGAATATATTAGTACTTACTGGTGGATGAGTGCGACGGATATTATTTTATTTTCATATTATAATGGATTTATGGGTTAAACGGATAAACAAATTAAATTCAAAGGTCTATTTATGGTCGTCATAGATAAAATTGATTTATAAAACCAGGCTGGTTACAACAGATAGACTGTTATTGTAAAATATTGTGTTGAAAATATAATGGTGCCATTTTATAAAATGTAATGCAAAAGTCACGATAACTTTTTGGTGGGCTGCCTAATGTGACAGTTAGATGAATTTAATACCATAGTTATAACTGATGTGTATGCTGTAGTAGGCGATTTTATTCCTATTCGCTCGTACTAACATAAAACATTACGACTCATTCTTGTCTGTTCTTGGAAAGCTATAAGTAGGTACTGTTTTTTTCCTGTGACGTTCATCAAATCTCGTATCCTATTACGAGCAAGCATTCTGTGATCGCCGCGCCGCTGGTGAAGACCGTGGGAATGCGCTGGATGCGAGAAGCACAGAACCGGTCGAAGTGGCGGTGCTTGGGGGAGGCCGTGACCAGCAGTGGACGTCTTTTGGCTGAAATGATGATGATGATTCTGTGATCCTTTAAAACCATCATAGAAAAACAAAACTGAGTATTTTAATGATGACTGATTCATAAGAGACCTACATTCCGGCCGTCGAGAGAATGCGTTTTTTACACCTGCCAGTTTCATACTAACGAATAATATGTGTTTTACGAATTTGATCCTTGTTACTACTAGAAATGGTCCAACCGACAGGCGTCAGTAATCAAAATCAGAATCAGAATGATGTATTTGTAAAACATAGGTTATTGTCTTAATAATCATAATTGCGCTATGTCTTGTCATTGATGACTAATTATGACATACAAATTTCAGTGACGATCGTATTCTCTCGACGCGACAGCCGGACTGTAGTTCCACTTAATTTTATATTTTGTCATGTTAAAAAAAGGCCTTAAGGTACGTTTAGTCCCAATGCATATAGAGCAAGTAGGCACCTAGGTACTCAAAACCAGTGACATATTAGTGGAATGCAGAATATCCTACAAAATTTATCTTTAAAAATCAAGAAAATTTTACGAAAAATATCGTCTCTCATAACTCCTCATTTTTCCAACAATCTCGGTCCATCCAGCTTCTCGGGAGCCACGTTATAAAGGTTGCAGGTGGGCGATACGGCAGGCATCAACTATTCAGAGCACGCGGACAGTGACTGATGGCCGGATGGTATAGAACATTCCAAGATGTTATGTGGCCGTTTAGAAGAATTGCTTCAAGCCTCTGTGGCCAAATTAGCTGGATAGTTTACGTCAAATTAGTTTGATATAGGTTTGGGATGTTCATTTGTGGAGAAGTGTGTTCTGTTACGGTCTTTGCCGAGAACCGAGTTGAATTTCATGCAATTGGAGAGGCCTATGCCCAGCAGTGAACTGCTGTAGGCTGATACGATGATGGTCTTTGAAATGAACACAGGGCCTAGACAAGTGATAATCGCTTCGAAAGCGTTTCGTATGTCTACAACGATTTTCAACAGGATTGACATAAGCTTTTCGATAGTTTATGTCAGTCCTATACATTTTTGCATTTTCCATCATAGATATCGCTGATAGAATGTCACTTTGTCTAGAGCCTCAGGATCATAAATTACAATAAAAACAGCGTTCATTTGTGGTGAAATTACATAAGCCGATATATACTTTGAAAACTTCAGTTGTTTCACAAATAAACTGATTTGAGTTATACAATTTAAATTTTCAACTGCATTTTCCTGACAAATTTTACTGCTATAAAGAATATCCCGTCAGATAATTCGGCACAGTACGAAGCTCTCTTTTATTCTCAATTTAAAATCAATTGGCAACAAAGAAACAATTTTAAAATCATTTCATACGAAATTCCAATCAGCAAAGAGTACGGTCATTACAAAAATGATTTCTGTAGTACTTAAATTTTTAACAGATAAAATATATAAAAGCGATGCTGTCATCCGTGTATAATAACGAGCAAACAATTTTGTTCCTCCCTCACATCTGTAAACCACCGTACGTTATTTTTCTTCATTCCACTGCATCTTCATTCGCATTTATCTTTTTATATCTCTGTTCGTAAGGCTCAGTTATACGGTTCCAATCTTACGTGGGTTTATTTTTTGTGACTCTTTCTCTTTTCAGAATACGACCTTTTTATTAGAATTAATTGAAATACTGGCCACTTTGCGTCAAAATAATTGGAAAACGCCATTAAGATTTTTATTTTCCTTTTTTGGTAATATGGTTTTCACTTATTTTTTTCGTCGGTGAAGGCCAGCATTTAACTTTTTCTTGCTATCATTAGAAAAAGTTTATATATTCTAGGAATTTTCCTGGAGTAATGAATATTGTAAAAGATGATTGTAAATGAATATGTTGGTATTCATTATTTTAATTTAGTAGGCAAGTTAAGTTCTTTATTAAAGTTTTAATAAGTCGTTAATATTCCAATGACCAACTTCGAGTTACTTAATAGTTATTTAATGCAACTGTTATATAATAAAGGGTATTAAAACACGAATCATAATATGAGTGTTTTAATACCTAATTATATACAGTTGCATACAAGATTTTATCTACACCCATGATATGAATCTTCTATAAAAGTTTATTTGCAATACCAATATCGAACAAAAATAGCGCGGTACGACGTGAATTCGAATTTTTCGAATTCGAATGTGTTTTGTTTTTAAATTACGGTGTTTTGTTAGTGAAACGCTCGTGAAGGACAATGTTCTTTTTTTGAAATGAGTTGCATTATGAAATTCAGTACAACATTATAACACCCGTTTGGATGATATTATGGTTACTATGACACTGGATGTTTTAATGTTGGCTATAAGCTAACTGTTTCAGAAACGTTTAGAGAGGATTTATAACATGGGAGTAGATAAAGGAATAAAATTGTTGACAGAGACACATCATAATCGGCTACCGATACCGTTGTGAATATTGCCAGCCAAAAAAATGCATAAAATTTTCTTTAAAAATAAATCCGCAGGTGTGTAAGAAAACCTTTATTCTTCATACATATTTCGCGGAACAAATAAGCTCTGTCTCCCACGATCTTATGAAGCGACGAAATGGAGAGGAAACTTCTCCCTTTTGCAAATTGAGGCTCAGGCTTCGACTCACCGAGATTAGATACTGATGTTTCTGTCCGTATATTTTGCTGAAAATCTACCGTGGGAAAGATAAATACAAATAAGGCCATTGTCGTGTAGTAGTTGTGGTAAATGTTGCTACCAGACATTTTTTTACAAGTTTGGCTCAGTTTTTTTCTATGATTATTCAGTCAGAGCAGGGGGCCTACCACCACCGCTTACAGCAGTATTATTTTAATATTACTTCAGTGTAGGAAAGAGATGAAGATCTACAGGACGTATAGCTCCATATCTTTCTCTCTCGAATTAAGATTAAAATAATACTGCTGTAAATGAAATGACTATATGCTCTTGAAGCTTTCCGTAAAATATTGTATTGCCTGCGTACTTATACTTACAAATTGGTACTCTTAGCTCTACTTTAACTGTTATGTTAACTAAATCATGAGTGTTTGGTCATATGAGTTTTGACCGTAAACTGAACTAAACACCACTGGGAAAAGGTATTCGTGTTCATATACATTTTAAACTGTAAAAAGTTTTGACAACAACCCTAATATTTATTTCACGAACAAGTTCTAAAAATAGCCAAAACCAACTCATTGACCCTCAAAAATAAATATCAAGTGAAGTAACAACAAAACATCTAATTTCGTAATTATGAGGGCTTAACATTTGGCGGTAGTTCGTCAAATATTTGTGGCTTTTATACACAGGAGAGCCAGTGGGAAAATTCCGACGGGAACATAGCTACCGATTTGGTCGAGTTTTAGTTTGACACCGGTGTCAAACAGTGGAAAATGATGGATGGTCCTAGTCTAGTGTAAAACGGGCACGATACGTGTTGGCACACTTGATGCGTTTTTGCTTTTGTAAATCGTTTTGCTGCTAGATTTGTTTGAGAGTGGTTTAGGTTGTTTTTTTGGCTGGTGTACAAACCAACTAATAGAGTTATGTTTGTGTGTGGCGATATCAATTGGATTTTGAACGGTTAAATGTCGCAGTTTTGAAAGTGCCGAACCAATTTCAAAATTGCGTCATTTAACCGGTTTAATTTATTGATGCATCTGCTACACGCAGATACTACGGCTATTACTAGGCAGTTTTATCAAGTTATACCTAGGGTTGTAGCTAAGTAAATTTTTTCCAACTGCTACTAGCACCAGGAACTTTAAGAACTGCCAGGGTTGCCGGGAAAGTCCGAAAGGGATACCGGGCCCTTGGCAACAGGCAACTGAAGGAACACTGGTGAGTTTTAGTCAGTAAAAGCCACGCCCTTCCGCTCCGCCCAGAGCGGGAGAATTCATTTTATGATTTCCCACCCTTAAAAAAAAAGGCACTTTAAGAATACGGTTGTAAGTGCACACTGACTTATGTTAAAGTTAAGGTAACTGATGAAACTGCCTAGAAACCAGAAATAGAGAACAAAATAGCTTCGAAAACGATATTGTATCATTTTCCTCCTTTCACAGCAAAGGCCATAAAATCAGTCATAACATTTTCAACAAGAATAAGCCCAATTGAAGATCACCCGTTTAAAATATAAAGCATCATTACACAAAATACGTATAAAATATTTGACAGCGTTCATAAAATTCATCGTTAATTTTCCTCACGATTATGCACGGGTAATAACACTGTGGAAATGACCGAGCTCCCCAAAGTCCACTCGTTCATTCAATCAATCATTCCATTCATTCGCGAGGATCCTCCCACCTCGTAACTCAATTTAACTTATTATTTCTATTAAATTATACTCTGATTATTATGTATCGTGTGTTATGTTTTGTCTTTTATTTTTTTATTGATATTAATGTTCATCATCTGCCTAGCCTTTTCCCAACTATGTTGGGGTCGGCTTCCAGTCTAACCGGATGCAGCTGAATACATATTTTACATGGAGCGACTGCCTATCTGACTTCCACAACCCAGTAACTGGGTAATACGATACCCCTTGGTAAGTACTTTATTATCTTGTTTCAGAAACAAGGCAGTAAAGTACATCTGGTTTGGCTCTGAAATTACCGTCTCGTAACTGCAAATTGGTACACAGTACACATCTACAGCAGGCCATGTTAAAATGACTTGTTGAGGCTACATACATGGTCAGATCAACCTTCAGGTCCGTTGGACCTCATCAATACACGCGTTTACGACGGCCAGAGCAATTAGTCCTTGAAGCAAATTGTTTAAATTGATGAGATTGTTTTGTGTAAGCACGTAACTATGTGTATGCTTTCAGAATGATCCCAAATTGCATAACACACTTTCTTTCGCAATCCGAAGGACTTTGAAGGAAATTCCTAATCAATTGCTTCATATGTTTAAAAAACTCATCTGGCTCGTCAATGCATGATGTCGATTTGTCAAAATGAAAGACATTGGATTAGTGTGTGTGTGTTTATGAGGAAACCGACATGCCAGAGTGATATTTCTCGACGGCATGTGAAGCCAAGTCAGAGGCCCTTGGGCGGCTTTAAAACTCAGACACCAAGTTAGTGACTAACCACACGAAAAGAAGTAGTGTGTGTGCAATAAGCCCGCAGATTGATCTTTCCCTATAAGGTAGCGTTCATTTGTTTTATTGCCAGTGCATCAATGCATTGACACAAAAGGCTAATCCTATCAACTGAAACGCAGCAGAGTTCTCCCATTCATTGCAGTGTTCACATTGTTCGCAAAACAACTGTGTCCGCTTGTCATCCCGGCATTGTCTCACTGATTTCTCAAAAGGGTGGATCAACTGGGATCACTCTATTACCCACCACCACTTTAACCCACACAATAGTGTTACACTGACGTGTTCATGCTAGCTCTAAATTGTTTTGAAACCCCCTGTTATTTAGAAGAACATCGTACCGATAGTTAAAATGGTGTAAGATGGATGACGGAATGAATGGTAAAAGGATATGTAATACAGCTTAGATTATACAATCTAACACTAACATAACTAACTATTACTTAACTAATGGAATCCTAACTAATATTAAAAAACGAACTATATAAATAAAGAATTAATATCTGAAATATGGCGTCGAAAAATTCCTCCGCTTAGATTTGAAAACAATAATATCCTCGGCTATCAGAGGTAGTTTAGCGCATCCACTCTGCAGCCTCTCAATCAGTGTTCAAAAATACGAGTTAGAAGCAAAAATATAATTTCATAATCATCTTTTCAGCCGAAAGACGTCCACTGCTGGACATAGTCGGCCGGTTCTGTACTTCTCGCATCCAGCACATTCCTGCGGCCTTCATCAGGTCATCGGTCCACCTTATGGCCTTCCAACGGTACGTCTTCATGTATGCGGTCGCCAATTCAGAACCTTTCGGCCCTGTGCCCTGCTCACTGCCACAAAAGTTTGTCAATACTTCGGGCTATGTCGGTTACCTTGGCCCTCCTACGGATCTCTTCATCGCTGATTCGATCACACAGGGAAACTCCGAGCATAGCTCTCTCCATTGGCCTTTGGGTGACTTTCAGCCTTCTAATGAGGCCCATTGTGAGCGACCACATTTCAGTGCCATAGGTCATCACTGGCAACACACACATAGCGGGGTTACAAGGTTAAAAAACAAACCTACTTATATTGTTATAGTCTGGTCAGAAAGACCACGAAATCAATCTCTTATTAACAAAACATTGGAGCTGAATCGTGCCTATGTCAGTAGGCAAGTTTCCATGTGTTCGCTGAATCGATTGCACTCGATACGTCAGTACTCAGCGGTAGCCATTCGAACACTATGTTAGTTTCCTTCACCCGACTTTGTGGCAGAAAGGCGAGTGTGTTACAGGCTCGAATCGGGGCTAGTTTGAGTAGTGCTAGTGCTATCTCTATTTCATTAACTACTTATGGTCTGTCCCGAAAGTATCCGATGACACTGTAAACAAAGCCTGTTCAATTTAAATTCTTACGTAATCGCTCACTTAGTATTTTTTTTGTTTTTACGCCTGAATCAATTAACTATCTTAAATTGTATTTACTTAAAAAATCATTTACAAAAATTGAGGTTATCAAATTAACCGCAATTGCCAAATTAAAAACATCTTTAAGAAATTCGAATTTCGAGTTTAAGTATTCACACGATCAAAATAAAGCACTCAATTTGTAAGTGTTCTTACAAATTGTACGTTTTTGGATCCATTTGTTTACATCATATACCTACTGTTTGAACAGACTATCTATACAAACGAAAATTAACTCACAACAAGATATTATTACTCATTGTACAATACATTCATGTATTTTGTCGTAGTGTTACTACGCTTGCCTTGAGGGGACAGAAAAATCCGGAAAATAATATAAAAAATGAATAGTCCCATGTAATAGAGGGCGTTTCTTTTTTGAATATGTTCTTTCTTGAAAAATATAGGGTGTTGCTTTCATCGTTTATAATCACAGTTATCTGGAAATGAAGGGAAAACAAAACCCTGTAATTGACGTTCAAAACGAGGGCGGTCCACCGCAAATGTGTATGACCAGCATAATTATAACGTTAACGGGCGATTGGCTAAGCCAGTAATTACTAGGCTTTTTGGCCAGTAAATCGAACAACGTTGTTATTCTGTGAACTGTTATCGTTAAATCAAGTTTTTTAGAGTGTGTTAAAGTATTGAGATCTAGACGCCTGTTGCTGAAAACAAAGATTCTGAAGAAATGGTGAGGACTTCAGTTAGAACTTTATAAACCCTCGATTAATGTGACTGTGGCGAAGTTCAAAAGCAGGATTATGTTGTTACCCTCTTTTACAACACCCAAGACTGCCAAACCAATCCAATCAAAGCCCAATAAATTGACCCAAAAATATCTAAACAATGACCCCACTAATAAACATGTACAACAAAGCAACATAAATCGATCCAGCAGTTAATAGAAACGGAGGAAGCGGACCACATAACAACAATATGCCGCACTCAGCTTGTCAGCAATTTGTCAGGCACATCATTGGGACGAGTAATTAAACGCTGGTCGGGCGTTCGGCCGTCTTTATGGGCCGTTATATTGACGCGCGCGGGTACATCGTAAACTTAATTTTTATGATTGCCTGGTACCTACTGGTGGTCTGTTTTTTTTGTTGTTAATTTTTGCGTTTTTATAGGATCTAATGTAGTTGTATGTGTGTATGGTTGATTAGAGACAGGAATTTTAACTAGGCAGTTTGATTTTATTGTTTAGGTACAATGTGTCGGTGTGTTATCTCATTGCGACTGGGCTATTCACGTTTGATGTAGTGCCCATGTTTTCATACGAGACACTGATTTTTGCAACTTTAGTTATAACAGAGACTGTATATAGATAATTGTTATTTTGGGAGTCTATCGGTATACATGGCTATACATTTCCAGTATAAGCTGACCTCGCGTTGTACGGAAATCGTATCCACGGTGAGATCAGCATAAACTGGAAATGTATAGCTTGATGTGTAGCCATGTGTACAACTGGATAGGTAGATAAATTCGCGTGAATTTGGGCAAATCATACACAATCCATTTTCCGCCTGCGCAAATGTCAGCTGTGATTGCAGCGAAAGACAACTAGAATATTATTTCAATCGAAATGACAGCAGCATCCTTTTATTCATTAACTAGCTTTCACCCGCGGTTTAGCCCACGTGGTATGTCGATAAAAAGACTATGTCCTTCTATAGATCAAGGTCTACCTCTGTGCCAAATTTCATCCAAAGCCGTTTAGCCGTTTTAGCGTAAAAGTGTAAAAAACAAACTGACTTTCGCATTTATAATATGAGGAGATAACAGAACACTGCTACTACCTATTCATATGCCAAGTCATAACAAAATTAACCCAAATAATCCTGATAGCACAACATATAGCACTACATTACCCCTTACCTTCAAACAATATTACACATTTCCCGAAACACGTGCAATACAACAAGGATTTCCTTTCATTCTACTAGACATTATGTAGATACACATAAACACAACAGTATAGTTTCGGGCTAAGGCCCCGAGCGTGTTCAGCGTGTCACTTGCAAGAAACAACACGTTTTCTCATAGCGACTGTGACACTTTTGTGAAAGTTCTACACTACAAAGATTACCTTCTGTTTTAAAATTTTTAAAAGTAAAAGGCACCTGTTCCACCGCCAGCGATTAACGTGTAGTGAGTAGAGCTAGCAACTAAAATCGAGTTGGCGAGCAAAGAGCAGCGAGTGTGCGACAGCGACAAGCGACTCGCTGATATTGTGTGCGTATACAACATTATTTTATGCTAAACCCGAAAAGGGGTCATTCAGTACATGAGTACTAAATGACCCCTTTTCGGGTTTTCATTTTGAACAACTTTTTCTATGGGATCAACCTTGAAATCGCGAAAAAAAAAATCAGCTATTCCATACATTTCTGTTCACTTAAATCGACAAAATGTAGGGAAAAGCTGATTTTTTTTTGCGATTTCAATGTTTAGCATAAACAAAAAATATTGTTGTATCAAGCGTGAGTCTTTCAGCAAGTGTTCTGCCCACGGAGCTAGTTTCTCGCTGCGACCAACGAGCACCCTACGGCGCGGCGATGTGAGCAGTCAGCGATCAATTGTGTATCTCTTTTACTTACACGGGACCTTACATTTTTGAGCGTTTTCGCAAGTTTCTTGAGCGAGATAATCGTTGATAGCTTCCTCGTCTGTGGTGGGGCAGGAGTTTAAAAGTCCGTAAATGTTCTACTCTAGGGCAACGCAAAATAAAAGCTTCTTAAAATATTGTACACTGTCGTACAGAAGTGATTTCAGATTCATAAGATACATTCGACATTTATTTTGGAATTGGAGTCTCAAACAAATAGGTATGTTACATTTTTCTTCAATACTTAGGTAATTGGTCACTGCTGAACATAGGCGAAACGTGAGAAATAATAAAAAAAGATACAAAACTATCCACTTTATCCTTGATACAATGAACATGCAATTTTCTTCCAAAAAACACCTTGAATTGAACATTTAATTAAGTATATTTCACCCTATACTAACAGTACACTGCCACACACAAGTGCTCCACAAAATATAATAATGAGCACGCAAGCTACGCTTCATTACTGAAAGAACCGGATCGCGGGACACGATATCATTTTGTGAGAACAGCGCTTAACATATTGTATGGCCCACTGGCGCCTCCCCGTCTTTATGAACTCCTGCTTCATACGTATTTATATAGCTATTATATACCTTCAATCTGGATCATTATGTCATACAACTTTTTACGACGGGGAAAAAGATGGAGATACGTAATTTTGAAGGTATTCAAGTGGATTTTAAGGTGCAAATAAAGAAACTCACATAGGTACATACATACATGAACCCTGAAAACATTACACTCCTTTTTGGGCAGTTGTGTCGCCACGAGTGTTACGTTTGTCGCAACTTGGGTAGAATAGTTAGTTCTCCATGTTTTATACTTTTTTTTTTGTTTTGAACATGTTTTTTTTTATCGGGCGCTTGGTAAGCCCCGTCATTTTCTGATTATTCTAAAAATGTGTACTTAGTTCGTGACTTTCTATACGAAGTTACACATAAATATTACTAATAATAACTACTACTATACAAATACAATATATGAATAAATTAAATAAGAATTCTGTTTATTTAAAGCTGCATGTTGTATCTGAATAAGTAATGATACCGATAAGTCCATGACGTAACAATGATTTCAAGGCTAAGCACAATGGTGTTGTTCTAATAAAATCGATCTAGTTCGCTGTTAAGGTTTATAAATACGACTGATGGCTAACTAAATGGGGCCGTAGATATTGCTGATTGGGGCGGAGGACACCGCAACTGGATGCATTGCTAAAATCCTCCTTCATCACTTTCATACATTTACTATGCATCAACGCACACTTGTAGACCGCATTTTTTTGTATGAAAATGGGCGGCGCTGCGGTTGAAAGAAATTGCAATTGACTAACAATTCTCGGGATCAATGCATTAGAAAATCGAATTCAAACTAACCGTTAAATTGAGTTCGATTAAAATAAAATCCTTAGAGTATAGATTCAATCCATGTCTAAATTGAAGAGATGAAGGTTATCAATACATAAATAGTGCAGAGTAGTGGTGGCCCAGTGGTAACGGCCACGACTTACGAGTTGTAGGTCGTAGGTTCGAACCGTGACAGGCGCTTTACTTTGTGTAAATTATTTCATTGCCACTGCTCTCAAAACGGTGAAGGAAAACATCGTGAGGAAACCGGCATGTCCTAGAACCAAAAATTCGAAGATATGACATCTACCAATCCACACTGGGCCCACGTGGTGGATTACGGCCCGCTCCCTCTCACAGAGAGGAGGCCTGTGTCCCAGCAGTGGGAACATTATAGACTGATTATGCTAATACATAAAAATGGTCAAAGAACTGCACCCCAAATGCGTGCTTCTAATCAAAATCCGTAGTGTTTTGAAAGAAATTCTTAATCCATTGTTTCATTAGTTTGATAAATTCGTCTGTTCAACAGCGTTTATTGCTGAAATGAAAGACATTGCGACCAATTGTAATTTTAATGTGTGTTACGAATTTACCCCGGTGTACCCACTTACGGCAGAACCCAATAACCTATTGTCTGTAAAATACAGATCGCAGATCGCTATTGATGGTAGACAATATATTTATATCTGTCATTGTGTCACATTCCTTAAGATACCTAGTTACTGACAGATTATTATGGAACTAACTATATAAAACTTATTATAAAACTGGTGATAGATATGTTATTGGGTTCCGCCGTTAAACAGAAATCATACGAGTACCTGATGAGGATGACCCTTGCAAAAAATACTATCCTTATTATAAAATTGTTGCAGTGATTGGTAGGAAGGTACCTACTGTTACAAATGCCGTGAAAAAATATTTTGATCACCTTTGATTATGAGATACACTTAACACCACGCCTGTAGTCCCCGAAGGGTTGGGCAGAGGTGTACCAATAGTACCCCTTTGAATTATTGTGTTAAATAAATTGAAAAAAACGGAGAATTTCCTCAAATAACTATGTTTTTTTTTTTCAATTTTTTCTAACACGAGCCTCCATGTCACTCTCGAATTTGTTGTCTGCGTAGTGACGCTTTCACCTCACGAAACATTTTCCAACTACGGGAGTTAAAACAACTGACAGCTTTCATATGCGCATGACTGTGTCTGCTAGAACGATTGATGTGTGGATCTTAATTATACAGACTGACTGTCACAATTGACTGTGTGTAGGCAGCCTAATAGTGAATTCAATTTAGTTCTCATGTTTATTGAAATTAGGTCTATAATTAGGTCTGCGTAGCCCGTGTTTGAAAATGCTAGGTACTTTTAGTCTATTATTGTAAGATCAAGAGACAGCCGCGAAACCAGCTAATCTAAGCTAAGTGCAAAAAACACGATGTAACTTATTAAAAACTCCGAGGTTGCCAGCGAAGGTTGAAAGCCTTTAGCTGCACACGACTGTGTGCTTGAGTGATTGATTTGCAGATCATACACAGACTGACTGTCACAACTGACCGTGTGTAGACCACCTATAAGAGAATTGTACTTTTGTCATTAAACCAAATGTATTTTTCGCGTAGTGATTTTAAGAATGAAGTTTTCTATGTATACTTTATATGTATCTTCCAGTTCCTATATACCAAATAAATGAAGGTACTTATTTACTTTCTTTCATTCTTTTTCTTAACAATTTTACTTTCTTTCAGCCTATTATAAAGAAAGAGTCGAGAATCATTTTCCATCTAAGCTAAGCTGCAGGAAACACAATATTATTTATTAAAAAGTCAGAGGTTGCGGGCTCGGATTGAAACTGTTGACAGCCTTCAACTCCACACGACCGTGTGTGCTGGAGTGATTGATGTGCAGATCATGAACAGCTTGAGCGGTCTGTAAATTGCTTCCTGACTGTCGCAGCTGACCGTGTGTAGGCGGCCTTAGAGCGTTGCATTAAATTTTGTATTCTTCTTAGAAAGGGTTGCCACAATTGGGTTGACAATCTTGATAGTCTTTTTCTACTTATTTCAGAGTTGTTGTTCTCACTAACTCTTACCTTTCAGAGTTAAAAGCTTTTTAGAGTTAGACGCAGGTCTAAGCTCCGCAACTCCATTAAATATTTTACGGGGCTTACTGCAGTTAGTTTGTTTAGAAGTCTAAATAATTCCCGCTGTATAAGTATACCTATCGACTTTCAACAATCACCGCATATTTTTAATTTTTCTTAAGTAGAGCCTAAATGATATTTGAACCCTGTTACTAACCCTCCGCTGCCCGTTCGTCTGTCTGTCAACGGGCTGAATCTCATGAACCGTAAAAGATAGACAGTCGATTTTTTTTTTGTGAAAAGCCTTCTTGTGCGAGTCCGACTTGCACTTAGCCGGTTTTTTTGACTAAGTTTCTTATCTTCTCGAAGGTTTAGTACAATGCCTACATAACATCAATGTTTGCTTAAATGTGCTAAGTACTTATTTACCAATCAGTCATTCAGTAAGGGGAGTGAAAGTAACAATCCCATACATAATGCATGACCGAGCGTGAATAAAGAGGTTACGTCTATTCAGACTCATGAATACCAATACATAGTGCATTACATTCTAATAATAGAAATGCCTATCCGTGTTAGTTTATTCAAAAGATTTTCCTCAGCTCTAATTGGGGTAATACTTTGGGATTATACAGTACTGCGCTCCACGGTTTCACCCGCGTAAGTCTCAATCCCGTGGGAATATTGGGATAAAAAGTATCCCATTTCCTATGTCATGGTTTACTCCTGTGCCAAATTGTATTCAACTCCGTTAAGCCGTTTTAGCGTGAAAGCGTAACATACCAACAAGCGAACTTATTTTCGCATTTATAATATTAGTTAGGATTAGCATTACGATAATCCCAAAGTTAGCAATATTCGCTTAGTGCGGCGACAGAAATTTCGCGACGGAAATTCGGCATGCTAACGTTTTCAATACAAACTGCGTAAATTTTGGCCTGATATGTCACAGATGTAATCATTGCAGGCATTACACGCCGAACTTTCAGTCGCAGATTTTCCGTAGAAGTGTGGGAAGGTTCTAACCGAGGTCTAAAAGCGATTAAAATACATATTCCTGTAGTAATGAAATGAAATGAAATTGTTTATTCTGTAAATAGGATATTGGAATCACTTTTACACGTCATATTAAAAAGTTGTAAAAATAAGCTAGATGAGGTCGGCGTTTCCCATCTGACTACTCTGAGAAGAAAGACCGAAACAAACTCAGAGGTCACCGTCTCTTTTAAAGTCCAAAATTAATCTTGGTCAGGCCATATAAGGACCATGTAGTTAAGAGTCTGAAATGGTATTTTGAGGAAAGAACCACACAGATTTGAGTAGACCAGTCCAGTCAGTGCAAGCATTTGTCAGTAATAGTGGAACTCAACTCAGAACTTAAGGAGCTCAACAACTCGACGAACAATACCAAAGAAAGGACATTTAAGTAGGCCGCATAAAGTTCTCCAATTGCCAGACCTTCGTTAAAACTAACTGAGAACGAAAAAAATATAAAAATAAATATCCACATAGTACTCGCATTCACAATAAAACAATACTTTACAAAGTAATAAAGTAATGACATTTTTTTTCCACTTATCACACTAACTACCTATTAAGTGAAGGCCATTCCATAGTCTTCATCTTTTAAGAATAAAATACATAGTACGCACCTCTTTAATATGTATTGTCAAAGCCTCACCGTAGAGAATATTGAAAAACTTGTAGATATGTCTGTTTTAAAATCTGCAGCATAAAAATTAAAGAATGCAATAACGTACTTATTAGGTATAGGTACGTTATTGCATTCCTTAAATTTTATAGTGAAAAAGTGTATATAATAATTATATAAATGTAATAAAAAGAAGCTACGTCTGCCAACAAACTGCTTTGCTGTTTGGCAGAGGCGTGATATCATTAAAGTATTTCTGTGAATACATAAACACTTTTTCATTTTCTTTTTTTTTCATTCCTGTACAATCAATGTATCTTTTTGGCCATATCATTGTTATAAACGTCCACTCCAAAAAATGATCTCTTATATAAAAATGTAGGTAGCCAACATTAGCGTCGCAGCTAAGATTAACTCCTCAGAAAGTACCTAGATGAAGGTATGCTGCCAGAACTTTGTAAATTATGGCAACTTAAAATTATGACCTAAAATGAACAGCAATTACTCTGTAAACACAAAGAGTTACTTAAAACAGTCAACCATTGTTGTAAAATAATTAAGTCGTGGCTTACGACGGGAAACTTTTCAAATATATTTTTCTTGGTAGACAACGTTTTGTGAGGGCTCTTAAAGAAAAATACGCATTTAGTAAGATGTTATATTAAGACCGGGTATCCACGAGACAATAGATGACGTTGTAAGAATTTGAATATGGAATGTGGCACAACGACCTGCAACCCTGGCACAATGACATGATGTTGCTATCGGGTTGTATATTTTCCGATACGATACTTCGTCCAGCGCACTCTAAACAGCTCACCACCAATCTTGCTGACTCGGCTCGAATCTTTTCACTGTGCCATCAGATATTCTCGTAACGTCAAGATTAAAATAAAGTTTCTCCACACAAATAGCAAAATAACTACACTTAACAAAAAAATATGGTGCCGTAAGTGGAATAGCTCAGGTTAAGTGCCATTAAAATCGGTGCTGTAAGTGGAATACTTCGCAAAAACACGGTCAAATACTCAATGACACCATTGCTAAACAAAAGCCGCGCTTTGCCAAAAACATGTTGAACAAACAAGCAACAAATGTTTTGCAACAAATAGTTGCTCGCTAACTTTAAAAGAATCAGTTTCATCATCATAAACATCAGGAGTCACGTAAGTTAAAATATTAAACTGTACGTGTTCCGGACGTTGTGATATTATCGGGGGCGTTAAAATCGTTTTCATTTTACCAGTTCATTTTTCACTGCTACTCAGTTTTATCGTACTATGTACTGTTATAAATGGTGCGATTATTTTTCAACATAGAAATAAACTTTCTGTAATTTATAATAGTTGAAAGAGTTTGATGAGAGTTGTGATTGTCGCAATAATAACGAATGCCGACTCGAATTCGTGAAGCGGTTTACAAAAAATCTTTAAGAAATATTTTTATTTTATCCAAATGAAATGAAAAAGTTTTGCACTTAAGATTTACGTGTATTGTGATTTTTTCGATATTTTTATACCTAAGAGGTTTGCCTATATAATGAGCAATGAACACAGCCATGATCTAAATCAATAAACAAAAAAGTCCCCACTGTAGGGTCACTTAATCATCCCCCAAATCGATGTACATTCCGGTCACATAGAGTGTCCCCAATCCTACATTAGGCACGTCCAAGTTCCCCCCATTTGCTGCTAACTGAAATTACCGAACTTAAGGGCTGCGGAACCGGAGGCCATCCATTTCTTCGGCCCCCGCCGCACGGTGGATCGAAAATCGGCTGTAGAAGACATAGGATCTCGATTTCTTAAATGTTATTATTTTTGCTGGAAATGACTTCTGCTGATCATTACTGTTCTATAAAATGTCATATGAAGTAAATGTGTGCACAAATGGAAGAGTTATAATTTTTATAAGAAAAAAATGTATGGAGCTAGTATGAAAAATCGAATTATCTCCTAAACGGCATGTTTAACCGTAATATCCTTGGAGGTGGTCATAGTGCTAATTATTTATAATTTTTTGGTTGCGGATTTGACGAAAAATTTCATGCCGTTTTTTTTTAAAAATCGTCAAAATATTTTTATTTGTTTTTTCATATGAAACGATTCCTTTTAGTGTTTATGTTGAAGAACACGGACTTTTAACTACACGTAACATAAAATAGCATCACTCCTATATTTCCGAAGGAGTTGGCAGAGGTTTATAGTACACCCACACGTAGACAACTATGTTTGAGCTAGATATTTATCAACACATCATGAGTTTTAAAACTTTTCATACAACCAAATTACCAATTGTTTACTCTTCTAATGAGTCCGAAAAGAAGTGATTAAGTAACTACACTGTTTAGGTCTTCTAATGAGTCTTTATAGGTGATTTAATGATTTTCAATATCTCACGACAATGCCAATTATGGATTACATTCAACTTTTCCTGATAAGTAAGCTAATTTGTTAATTAGCAGTGCTATGAGTTCTAAGAATAGTTAGTGACAATTATAAATTTTCATTAGCTAATGAGAAGATAACTAATGAGGGTAGTTACCTAATTATTGGCGTTTTGCAATAAAAGGGCTAAAGTTTTGTTTTATAATTTAGTTTGTTCACAACTGTGTAACTGCTAACACTAAATCTGCGACTATAAAATCTTAGAATGGAAAGTTTAATCACGAATTTAGACTTGTTTGTTCTTCTACGAAGTGAGAGTACTTCATTTGATCATGAAGTATTGTTCAGTGCAGTTGTATCCCGCATAGGCGATTGCCTGTCTGACGAAGATCGTGTTGTTCTCAAAGAATTTTGTCGGAGATTTACGCGAGCCGCTATACAAAGGTGGCAGAAATCCAACCGATTCCTTGATAATTTCAGGAGAAAGTACGAGAATTGGTTGGGAGCAAATATTGATTGGCCGAGTTTTGTGCAAACTTTAGTTAATCAAGAACCAAGTGTTAATGAGATACCAAGAGCGCCCTCAGTCTCTCCAGAACCGTTGACATCAACGTCCATTGGAACAATGACGAAAAGATCCCGTAAACCATTCGAAGATCTGGGAAGTAAACAAAAAAAGAGAAGATCTGATGAACACACAGGCGAAGATTCCAGTGAATTGGCATATGCAGCTGCAGCACGTTTAAAAGAAGAAGGGCATGGAGATATCGCCTCTGTCATCGAATACATGATGAAAAATCCTGAAGCAGCCGCTAAATTAAATAAAACGCTTAAGAAACCAGCGAAAACAATCATATTTACGTCAGAAAAGGCGCTTGGATTGCTTCTTTCGCTAAAACTCTCGAAATGGCAATATATTACGTTGCGAGAGGCTGCCATTCGAGAAGGTGCTAAGGATATTTATCCATCTTACTATAAAGTGCAACAAACTAAGCTTGATTGCTACCCTCCGAAGCAATCAGTGACAGTTACTGATTCATCGGCTAGGATTACACTTCAAGCTTTACTTGATATCGCAGTTACAAGAATCCTTCAAAGCCTTTCTAAGGAAGAGCATAACAAGCAGTTGAAGCTGATATCCAAGTGGGGATTTGATGGTGCTTCTAACCAAAGCCGATACAAGCAGAAAATGGAGGGTGAAGAAGATGACTCGAGCATTTTCATGACCTCCTTGGTGCCACTTAAACTGACAGATGGAGACAACATCTTATGGACGAACCCAAAACCATGCTCAGTTTTGTATTGTCGTCCAGTTCAGTTTACTTTTGTAAAAGAGAGTGAAGCAGTTGTCCTTGAGCTGAAAAAACAAATGGATGAAGAAATTGAGGCCCTTATCCCAACAGAGTGCAATAATAATAATAGGGTGACTCATGAACTAATGATGACGATGATCAACGCTAAAGTTTGCACTTACCTTTCTGAAGCTAGATCAAATGCATCGTGCTACCTGTGCTTAGCAAAGCCTACAGAAATGAACCGCTTAGATGCTGTAACATCAAAAATTGTGTGTTCTGACCTGTATGAATTTGGCTTGTCATCCCTACACGCCCGTATAAATTGTATGGAATGTCTGTTACACATTGCATACAGACTCGACTTCAAACGGTGGGCAGCGAGAAGTGATAAGCACAAAGAAATGCTACAGACAAGGAAGAAAATAATTCAAAATAAATTCAAAGATGAGCTCAATCTGTTGATTGATATAGTAAAACAAGGCTCGGGAACCACCAATGACGGGAATACTGCAAGAAAATTCTTTGAGTTTCCTAATAAAACCGCAGCTATAACCGGTTTGGATGAAGACCTCATCAAAAGATTTGCTGTAATTTTACAAGCAATTACATCTGGAGAGCAGGTCGATATAATAAAATTTAGAGATTATGCCCGCAAAACAGCAGAAAAGTACGTATTATTATACGACTGGTACTACATGTCGTCAACCGTTCATAAATTATTAATCCATGGGGCTGACATAATCGAGAAAAATAATATTGTGCCGATTGGAACTCTCTCGGCAGAAGCCTCAGAGTCTCGAAACAAAGATTTTAGGAGGTTTCGAGAACATCATTCGCGGAAAAGAAGCAGGCAGGATTCCAATCAAGACATTTTAAATATGCTTGTTGTTTCTTCGGATCCTTTGCTAAGTGCACAAAGGCCTAAGTTAGATGCCAAGAAAAAGCAGAGCTTTTTTGCTGAAACTCTCGACTTAATTCAATTTCAGGAAACTGAGTTCGAGTTTTGGGATATATCCAATCTGGATGCTGACTCAGAATTGGAGTCTGACAACGAGAGTGATAAGGAAAATTTGTAAAAAAATTATATATGTACTTATTTGTAAATTTGTATTTGAGTCTGTTTGGGTTTTTTTTTTGTAATATTTAATGATATATTTTTTTTGTTTTTATTTTTTTTACTTTATTTTACAAATGCTTAGTATTAATTCCTTAAATTAAATTATTTTGTATATAATATAACTTTATATGTTACTTAAATAAGAGTTTGATAATCTTTTTTAATTTAAATTAGTAAAAATGTGTCAAAAAACGGCAATTTTTTTATTTATTTTTTCTTGTTTTGTGTGTTCTTAGTATTTGGGTTAATAACATATCGAAATTTTTAACTTGGACACTAAAAGGGATCGTTTTACATGTAAAAATAAATAAAAATATTTTGACGATTTTTTTAAAAAAAACGGCATTAAATTTTTCGTCAAATCGGCAACCAAAAAATCATAAATAATTAGCACTATGACCACCTTCAAGGATATTACGGTTAAACATGCCGTTTAGGAGATAGTTCGATTTTTCATACTAGCTCCATACAAATTTTTCGTTAAAAAATTATATTTCCTTCGTTTTTGGGCAGAATTAACTCGGGTGTCATTTTTGTACATAGTAATGATCAGCAGAAGTCATTTCCAGCAAAAAAAATAACATTTAAGAAATCGAGATCCTATGTCTTCTACAGCCGATTTTCGATCCACCGTGCGCCGCCCCTGGCCGTAATTAAGGTCCGTTTATCCCACTGGCTAGTAGAACAGTCCTATTAACAGCCTGTTTCGTCAGTTATGTATCCCTGGATAGGTTTTGTGTTGATAATGGTGCTATCTTGTGTGCGAATGTTTTTTGTTGCTAAGTTTCTGGAAGGCAGATGGAATGAGACATTGAGTTTTATCCTGGTTTTAGACATTTGTTACGAAAATATTTACTAACATTAGTAATTTTTACAAAAAAAATAAAATGACACTGAATATAAAACTTGAAAAATTCGCAAAAAAACTCGTGGATTCCCGGCGCGATCGGGTTGTTTCAAAATTATAAAACCGAACGTATTTAACATGGAAAAATATTTTTTTACACGGCGACACGGCGACCACCATAACTTTATTATGGAAGTAAACAAATATCAAACAAAATGTTCAAAACGTTCCTTTTTTCAGAGCTAAACGAAATTGTGAACAAAAATTCCACCTGACACGTCAACGTTATTGAGTAAAAATTACTTTGAAATTCGTGTATGAAAAATTATGTTTTCGGTACAGTGTAAATAAAGATTCAGATACAATTTAAAATCAACTTTATAAAATTGTTTCAAGACTAAGTGTAGAATATTAGATGATGATGCAATATTGTAATTTTTTACTATTTTTTTTATAATCACTCCTCACTTGCAACTCCTCCAAATATTTATTTCAATTTCCAAGATAATATTTACATAATTTAAAAACTAACAGTTTTTAAATAGTAATAATGATATGTACCTACTTACAAGTATATAAATCGCCGTCAATAGGAAAAGTACCCAAAAGGCTATCATTACCACGTTATATGGCGATGCTGATTTTTTAGCAAAAAAAAGGTTTAAACCCCAAAGGAACACAGATTTTCGGAAAAGCCTGTTGCATTCCCGGTACGTTGCTAAGAAGCCGAAGCAAATAGAGTTGACGCCGTTCGGAATTTGCTTAGAATTTATATCCAAAATCTACGGATCCTCATACCTCCGTTTCACACCGAATTCCGTTCAGAAATGCATCTTATTATATTCTCGAAAGACGCAGAGGGAAATTTATCCTGAAGTAACATTTTCCTAGGAAAACTCCACTGTATGCATGAATGGTGTGGATGCAGCTCAGACTGAGATTTCCTCTAACCATCCCTTACTTGCTCGGAGCAAATGATATTTGATATTAAAAGTGAGCAACTATGAAGGCAGGTTCTGCCTCTTTATAAAACCTTATTACTCCTTATTCTTTCAACACCCCATATCTTGTTTGATGTAGGGTGTTGAACACACTTAACACCTACTTTCTTGTCCACAAAAACGGTATGCGTAACATCGATAAAAATTCAAAGCATTGTCAACGACTACTCCAAAACCCCTTAATGGTTACAACACACGTTATCTTCCAATAACACTGGCAATAATAGCAGAACGCGAAGAAAACGTACAAGGCTCCTTCAAACGGGCGCGTCGCGACTTCGCGATCGCGATATATCCCTGCCACACACGACTTGTGGTGCATCTCAAGAAGCAGCCGCGGTGTCTAAAGGCAACATGTTCCGTGGTACCTTCAAATCCGTCTACTCTAATTAAAATCTGTATCGTGTGAGGCTAATATCTGTATGCCTACGAAGGCTACGATGATTGGCCAGGCCACTTACTGAAGCGAATAATTTACACTGATGAGTTTGATTCGATCTGCCGTAAGCTCGTCAGTTCAGATTGATCTCGCCTTATACGGTGGCCTTAATGCTATCGCATTAAGACTCACATGTCGGATGCCAATTCGCACCTGTATGGGAGATTCTTTAAACGATGCGACGGTGGTGCAGACAATCGCTACGGGTAAGTGTGCGCGCGCCGACTTACACCGTATCATGATTGGATTGGAATCAAGTGTCTTCTTTCATTTTGCCGTAAATTGAGTTCTGATCGGTTATTTTCGTCCTTTTTCGTAGTCTGTGGGCGTCGCATCTGTTTTACTTTTTTGTTGTGATTAAACGTAGAACTTTGTGGGACGAGTTTTCAGGCTGATAATTTTAATTCGTTTTTATTTTCATTAGATGATATCACGCTCGGAATTCTAACTAATCCTAACCTTGTTTGTTACGCTTTCACACTAAAACGGCTGAACGGATTTGGATGAAATTTAGCACAGTGGTAGTACGTGACCTGGGTTAGGATAAAGGACACTTTTAATCCCGATATGACGTTCCTGTGGGATAATTTCTGACCTTAACGCGGACGAAACAGCGGGCATGTGCACGGCCTTGTGACATGGCCCGGGACACATATTTTATTAAAATGTGTGCGTGCGAGTCATGTCAATATTTAGTGTAGATGGTCGGTACCTGCATTTGGTCTGATAACGATTAAACTTTATTGAATCAATTTCCATTTTATAAGCCTATCCTTAAAGATGATTTACACCAACCTACCTGATAGTCCTAATTACCGGTCACCATAAATAAAGACAGCCCCAGTACTCGTCTCATTACCGTGACCATGAAGTACCAACATTAACCAGCAGTAAATTATTCTGCCTATACCACACCCCCATAAACATAATGATAGTAACCAATGAAACAAGAAGTTATGAGGTTGGTTAGCGTAAATTCATAAATTCAAACATCAGCAGTTCGTAACATTAAAGTAAGTACGCATATTACTGTTACGATTGGTACTAGTTTGTGCCTGCGGCTTCGCACGCGCGGAGGTCAGAAATTATCCCACGGGAACGTACTACGGGTATAAAAAGTAGGTATCCTATGTCAAGGTTTACCTATGTGCCAAATTTCATCCAAATCCGTTCAGCCGTTTTAGTGTGAAAGCGTAATAAACAAACAAACTCACTTTCGCATTTATAATAACCGTTCTATACCTTGCCTTATTTATACCCCAGCCCTATCAGTATTCACTCCGTTTGTAGAGGACCGTGAGCGGTATTGACCGAGGCATATTTACCAATATTATTGCATTGTGTTCTCCGGCTCTACACAGATTGAATGCTACCAATCTGTCCCAATTTGTATTAATCCTATTAGTCTCTCTAGAGATTGGCTCTCTGTTAGTGGTTGACTATGATCTGAGGGGAACTAAATTGAGCTTACTAAGCTTGATCAGGGAGACGAAAATCAGTGCGGATGCTTTCTGATCGAATGAATGTTTTATGTGGGAACTTTTGCACGGGTCATAACGTGCAGCGTGTGAGAGTGCTCCTGCTCTCGATATGTCGCTTTGTTAAAATAATAACATAAAATCGTTTCTTATTAGCAGAGAAGTTTTAAAAACAGGGACTTGAAAGATTAATATATTTTTAGACAGATATACCTTGATAGGATACAAAAAATGTTATGAAAAACTACATAGTAATAGTATAGTGCTTTCCACAGTAGTAGTGCTTTCCGTTGGGAAGTGTGTTTGTTTGTCGTCACGATTCACGTCGTCACACACAATGGATGAATCAACATCTTTTAAAAAATTTATTTCATCCTTCGTATGAGCCCTATAGATTTTCGTTACCAAACTCATAACCGTTCAAAAGATAATTAACAAAAAAAATCAAGTAATAAAAACTAAAACCCAACTACGACTTAAAAGGTATAAACAAGACACCACAGACAGATAAATTAAAAATCCGGAGTCACACGTGTTAGGACATAAATCGAACAGATTACGTGTGACTCCGGATTTTTAATTTATCTGTGGTGTCTTGTTTATACCTTTTAAGTCGTAGTTGGGTTTTAGTTTTTATTACTTGATTTTTTTTAAATTCTTTTGGGGTTAAAATATATATATTTTCGAAATGGGCTCATTAAGCTCTTTCATTTGATACCCAACATGGTACGATTAAACCATTTTTTTTTTAAGTTCCTCACTTTATGTACTCTAGAGGGCGCAATTTTTAATGTGACTTCACATAGCCTATCATAACCCTCCTTTTTTCTTCGCCGTAGTCGGGTAAAAGCAAAGAATTTTCTTAGACTTTTTTCCGTTTATCGTCAACATGTTTCTGTCTGTGAAGCGTGTTCGCGTGGATTTTCCAAAAAAAAATGCCCTTTCAGGCTAAAAATACGCAGTACTTAGTATAATACAGAACATCACGGCTGTATTACTCGTAACGTAGGCAGATGTGTATAAGTACTGCACCGTCATTTCACCATTGGCTTATACTGACTTAGACTTCGGGGTGCTAATGAGAAATTGCTGAAAAACCCAATACAATCAG
Organism: Lithophane semibrunnea; assembly: GCA_947363905.1. NCBI lineage: Eukaryota > Metazoa > Arthropoda > Insecta > Lepidoptera > Noctuidae > Lithophane > Lithophane semibrunnea. The sequence goes on from OX376205.1 coordinate 10,919,693, forward strand.
CCCGACCTTTTTTTTTTTGTATGGTGGGAAGTCTTCAAATGGCTTTTCCCGCTCTGGGCGGAACGGGAGGGCGTGTCAGACACCCGTGTTCTTTCAGTTGCCTGTTGCCAAAATCCAAGCCCGACCTGAGAATTAAATGCAGGACTTCACGCACAGCAGACGAACTAGACTTACAACAACTAGACTAACGAGAATGATTTCAATATTTGGAGAAACTATGGATACAGGCCAAAGACGATTCTGCAATTAACTATGATCTTTCTGTCAACGCGATAAAGGTGACAATTTCCTTTGTCTTTCTTCCCCGTTATGCTACATCATCTCCTTCTCAGACTATCCCTTTCCCACTAATTGGATAAAATGTGTAGCGTTGATTTGTGCCAGGTTTGGGGCAAAGTGTCGAGCCAAAGAGGAAAGGTTTTAATTTCCCTAAGTAGGCTTTACTTTGGCTTATTAGCTTTGGCTTATTAAACATTATACTAGGTAACTTGGTATAGAAAGATTGGTCGGCTAGTGGGCCATGTGAACGAAGTTCATATTGTGTGATTTTGTGGCATTTGCGAAAATACACGGACTGTTATAATCGAGCCTCCTTACGTTTTTTTTTGTATAAAAGTGTAAATGGTCGTAAATTTAAATTCTGAACAATAATGACATCACAATAATGACCAGTATAACGGCTACAACACTGCAAAAAATAAACGTTGATTCATCATTATTTTGATGTTTTACGCCTTTATAATAATTTATAGCCTCCACCAATATCTCTCGAGGCTCTCGTTAGGCGGTTGAATCAAGGGCCTGATTCAGAAGGCAGTACTCCTTGATACGGCTCGCATTGTGAGGAGGTTCCTGTCTCTGCAGCCCTAACCACGCACCGAACTTGGACCCTGCTCCTGACACCGGCGGACCTCCATATTTTTTATATTTTTAAATGTCTTTTTTATAATTTTTATCATAAGATATATTTTAAAATGTAAATAGGTAAGAAAAATAAATAAATAAACGAAATAATAATTTATCTATATTTAAGACACACATTCCAGCTCGTGGCTAAGTAATAACAGCCGCTCGGGTCGATCTATCAGGTTAAGCTACGCTTGCCGGGGTTTGTCCGTGGATGGGTGACCATTTTCACATATCGAGACTCCTCCGTGCCTCGGAAAGCACGTTAAGCCGTTGGTCCTGTCATGCCTGTCATTTGTGGATCTGTGACAGTCGTTACGAGTCGTCAGAAGCACGAAAGTCTGACAACCAGTCTAACCAAGGGGTATCGTATTACCCAGTTACTGGGTTGTGGAGTTCAGATAGGCAGTCGCTCCATGTAAAATACTGGTATTCAGCTGCATCCGGTTAGACTGGAAGCCGACCACAACATAGTTGGGAAAAGGCTAGGCAGATGATGATTTAAGACACACATTCCATAAATTGTTAAATTGTAACAATGATGAATTTATGGGTTTTTAGTAGTACACAACAATGATCTATTATATGCCTCACATGAAAATGCGCGATGGCTCGATTTAGGAGTCCGGAAGAGTAACCTCCAGTTTTTTTTAACTTTCCATTAACTACTTTTATGATTAGTATTGTTAGTGTTTTATTAAATTAATCACAGAAGCTAACATTGAATTCGACAGCAGATGTAATCGGTTTAGGTTCTTAGAAATCGCGGGGGTCTAAGGTAAACAAAATACTTGTGTGTTATTGACATCTCTTAACAAAGGAATTTATTTGTTAAGTGGCACCACTGTTGTTACACGGAATAAAGAAGTTATGTGAACTATATAGAAACTTTACCCTGCTTGGCGTTTCCATGCAACCTCTGCGCGAATGTATAAAATAATAATAGCATAAGATTTTGAGATAAATACCTACTACTATTTCGAATCTAAAGTTACAAATAAATAAAATTGAAATGTCTGTTTGTAATGTCAAAACAATAGCTTTTTACTAAATCCATAGGTAGGTACTTCATTATTAAAGTATACACGGAACTTTTTTATGTTTTCGCGTCTGTTTGTTCCAGCTAATCTCCGAAACGGCTGAACCGATTTTGAAGGAACTTTCATTAGCAGATAGCTGATATAATATGTTTATAAGGAGCAACTTAGGCTAATTTTATTTAAGAAACAGAATTAGGGTTCACGCGGGCGAGTCGCCAAATCTAAACTCAGATCTGCTACTGAGAAATTCCAGATAGGAAAACCCATTAACACTTTGCCCAACCCGAGAATCGAACCCAAGATCTCATGCACAGCGGTAGCGCTTGCGACCACTCGACCAACGAGGCAGTCACGTGTCTCATTAAGTTAAGAAAAAAGGTTAATTCGTCTGCGCTTATCTGATTTAATTAATACATACAATTAATGTAAAATCTCCTCTAACATCGTCTGTGACGAACAGTACTGACTTTCGTACAAAATATAAGAATTCTTAAAAAAAAAAAACAATTTCCGGACCAATGAACATGTCGGAAACATCGCCAGTGTATCTCCACACAAGACTTATCATTTAATTCAGTTGCTTGTCATTTACAGACATCGTTGATGTGTAGGGCGAAAGGAATTGTAAGTAGGTCAACCGTTCCCTACCCTGTTTACAACTAGACCCTACCTGAGTTCGCTTGAAATCCCGTAAACAAACAAGAATACAGAATGTCGTGTGTATTCCTACTAATATTTTATTGTTTGGAATAGTTTCAAGATAAGTAGGCTGAATTTGTGATACCTTTACTTCACACCAACTGTACAAAAAAAAAATAAGAAAGAAAAATAGGTTTATTTGTCACAGAAAAACGTGCATACAAAAAGATAACAGTAACTTAATCATAATTATAAATCATAGAAATATGATAATATGAGGTCCATTGAAATTAAATTAAAAAAACAGTTGGCAGCTGCACGTCATGACTGTGACAAGAAGGCTTCCACTCAGCATGATGCTGATTTTCAGTGGAAATACGCACAGGCTGTATGGTTTCGAGACCTTTGCCTACTTAAAATAAACTATTTCAACCACAACGCAAGGGCGAGATGGCCGGAAAATCACGTATTAATATTATAGTACATTTCATTGATAGACAATTCGACCTAAATTAGAAAACAATATTTGCCTAATCTATTCCTCTGTTCAATTATTTAAACGCTATCCTTCATTAATAAACGCGTAGTATAGTAAAGTTAAGCGAAACTTATACACCTCGAAAAATGTATGCTTAATCTGAAGTTTATATACTGGTTGTCAATCAATGAACTCAGCCTATCGCAGTCCACTGCAAAAAAAATCAAACGCTAACAACAACAAACTGCCTACGGGCTGATAAGGCAATTTCCCCTTTGTCCGTTCATTGGCAGTGGACATTTATGCCTTTAGTCGAGATTTTAAGTAAAAAAATATTGGGTGCGTGAGCCCAGCCCTTGGCAAACCCTCCAGAGAAAGCTGTGATCTTTGGCAGGAACTGCTTACGCCTTCTGAATTCTTCATGAAAATCAGAGAGCCTCCCATCCAGCATAAGTTGCCGTGGCCGTGGCAGACTTCGTACTTAGGTAGGCCGCAGCAAGCACCACATAAGTGGGGGTTCATGGACGGCTCAGAGGGCTTATACAAGTGACCATCTCTTCAAAAGCGTTTCGTATTTCTACAACGACTTTCAACAGGATTGACATAAGCTGTTCGATATGTCGCTTATGTCAGTCCTATATATTTTTTCCGTTTCCATCATCGTTATCGCTGATAGAATGTCACTCTGTCTAGGGCCTCAGATCTCCGGTGCGTATGCGGCGCTTCTCCACAGACAATGGCTCACTTCCGGTCGTACCCCGCATACCTTGTCACCTGCACACGCTAAGGCTGCGTCAGCGCACAGTACCTATTCGCGTAGCTGAGTTTTGGGCCAAACAAATTTAAAAACCATTCGATATCTTTCCGAGTTATTTTTGCCATCGACACACTAGGTAGACGATCGCAGTCCACTGCTGAACATAGGCCTGGTCTGGTTGTAAGGGATTATAATATGGACTCTATATTATTAACTACTTGCTATACTACTAATATAAACGTGGTGCTCCACAAACAATATACCTTGCTCAAACCCTGGTCGTAAAACGGGACGAATGAAAATATGTCAAGAAGATGGAATATGTTTCCGTGTCTGCTAATAACAACAAACTGCCAACGGGGCAATTTCCCCTTTGTCCGTTCATTGGCAGTGGACATTTATGCCTTTAGTCGAAATTATAAGTAACTTTTGTCCGTTGGGCCAGCGGAAAAACTTGTAACGATAAATTGATAAACGGCTTGATATAACATTTTAAATGCCTTTTAAACGTAAGATAGGATGCCCTCAGGGTAGGAGCGTCGATCTTCGCATAGTGGCTGATAGCAGCTGGATGACTGAAGCAAAGAATCGAGATAGAGAGCGTTCGACCTGAGAGCTATGTTCAGTTGTAGACTACTAAAGGCTAATGGTTCTGTTCCTATGAGTCAAATATGTATGAATCATCATCATCTGCCAAGCTTTTTCCCAACTATGTTGGGGTGGGCTTCCTGTCTAACCTGATGCAGCTGAATACCAGTATTTTACATGGAGCGACTGCCTATCTGACCTCAAAAATGTATGAATATGAATTATATTTTTATAAAATACATTTTTTTTAAATATGTATTTAAAAATATATATAAAATATTAATAATTTATTTGTTTTTTTTATCACTTTAAATATAAGTAATCAAACTATGTACTCGTAAGTGCTCTGCACACCTTTAAGTAACATGTTTATTGTAGTATCTACTTAAATATATTTAAAAGTATCTCTGTTAATGTATTTGAGAGCAAGTTGTTGGATTTCCATAATTAATAAAATAAATTAATATCCCAAACATAAGACACTCCCTAGCTCCCTTTACTGTTCACCTAAGTAGGTACAAGTCTATGGGGGAGTCTCAACAAAGGAAAGAAGAACTTCAGCAACAGTTTTATACTAAAAAATGCCTAATAAGAGGCAAGATTTGGCTTAACTTAAGTAACTTAAGATCAGGGGAGAATTCTCGGCATATTCTTGATTTTTGATGGGACACTTTGTAAGTAAGATGGGAGTTGAGACGCGGAAAATGTTGTAAAGATCACAAAAAATGTTTTACAATTACAGATACGCTTTGGCGCCACGTTTTTAGCAATCTTTTTGTTCCTTCCAGGAAATTTGTGAAAATTTTGATAATCTTTGTTGACAAGGAAAGAGCTGAGTACGAAATAATAACAAAAAATATGAATGAAGTGGTTATAAAATCGTCCTTGTTGCTTAGTTTTTAGGAATGATCAAATTTAAAAAAAATTGTTCTGTCTACATTGAACAGTTTTCTAGAATTCGTCCAGCGAACAGATGTTAGTCTCAAGTTTGGCATTCCCGACCAATATATTTAATTTACATGGCTTTCTAAAAGTATTTTAACATGCCAAATGCGCGTAATTTTTTTCACTGGAATCCCATGATAAATGTCAGCTGAGAGACTCATTATCTCAACGAACAGTAGGTACTGAACCAATAAAATACCATACAATACAATATTAGCAAAAGTTATAACATGTTTCACAACATCAATTAAGCAAGGTAATATTTAATTGCCTATTGTTCACTGGGCCCTTATTTACCTAGTTAATATCATCCCACATAGGTAACAAAATCATATTCATACGGCCGCTGCCCATTAACTGATTAATTCATTAATTTAATTACCTACATGCTAGTTGGCTTTTACAGCATGCCACATTGTTTCCAACATTGTTACATAGTTTTGTACTTAAATGTTATAGGTAGAGGTTATTTTATCAATGAATGGTTTTACTATTAGCCTGTGAACGTTTTTAAACCTGACGCAGGTTTCATAAGTTGCCTGTTTTGTAAACCAAGATTACACAACAGATTTGCAAACCTGTCTCGTAGACTTCAGGTTCACTCGGAGGTTTAGACTTTCGTAAAACTGAATATATCATAGAAACAAGCCGACATTTTTTGCTAATGAGAACAACAAGTCAAATAATTCAGTTGCGATAAAATAATAGCCAATGTTAATTTACGCTTTGGAAACGCAATAAAGTACAATTTTCACTTTTTTTTTTAATATAAAGTGCTCGATACTTAATAATTATCTTATATCGATATAACAGCGCGCGTTTGATTCTACTAACTTAGACTAACGACTAACTAATTTACGGCGGATTTTATCAATGAAACTAAACGCAATCAGACCATTTAAACCGCTTTCAAGATCTGACAGTATCAATATTACCCCTACTCAACCAAATTTTTCAAAATGGCAACAAATAAAATTCCAATCCCAAAGAGATACTTAACCTCTACATTTTGTAACCAATTTTCTCCTTTAACCCGTTGAAATTCAAAATACAAACTGTTAAATTCACAATTTAATTAATTCAGCGTGTCACGGTTAAAATGCTTACCCCGTTACCCCATCAGGGATGAACCCAATCCGAGTGGGCTAAGGAAGTGAAATAATTGATTAATTGCGAGCCACCCGCGGGTCGCGACCCTGACTAATTACGACTTATGACTGCTTTGACTTATGACTGGTCTGACTTATGACTATAAATTGCTTTGGATGGAGTAGCGCTATTTCGTGGGTGTTCTCAGAGACATATTTTAGAGATGGTTTTCAAATAGGATAGGATTTTTCCCCAAATGTCGATGATATTACGATGCCGATGTTGAAAAAATGCGACTCAAAGATCGTTACAGTCATTTCACAGTTCTAATAATAACAATGAATTAATGACCAATATTTTTCGTGGTTTCAAGGGTTCCGTACCCAAAGGGTAAAACGGGACCCTATTACTAAGGCTCCGCTGTCTGTCCGTCTGTCACCAGGCTGTATCTCTTGAATCGTGATAGTTAGACAGTTGAAATCTTCACAGGGGATGTATTTCTGTTGCCGTTATAGCAACAAATACTAAAAAAAAGAATAAAATAAATATTTAAGGGGGCTCCCATACAACAAACGCCGTTTTTATAGTTAACCGGAACCCTTCGTGCGCGAGTCCGACTCGCAATTGGCCGGTTTTTTAAGTCACTGTCAACATCACAGTCATCTTTATTTTCGTTTTAATAAGGTGACTGCTATCAAAATCAAAGTGATCGTTATTATTATTACATTAAGGTTGCTTTGGTTAATGGCAAAGTACTTAAGTATATCACTCCTAACAAGAACTAAAGACGATCAACAAAATGTCCTCCAAGCATGGTGATTATGGTGATACTCATTCACAGCAGTGAGTATGATATTAGTTGGAATGTTGTACTTAATGGAGTACTTTAGACCCCCTGCCCATTGCCTACATACATACGCCATAACACTTAAGCTTGATTCACACATATCAGTGAAGCCACCGCCGCCCGTTCCGACACAGTGCAAAATATTCTTTCATACATTCTAATGCCGGTCTCGGCACTGACAAGTGGGGATGCGTTCATAGAGAATGTATGAAAAAATATTTTGCACTGCGCCCGTACTGTGTCGTCACTGTGTCGGAACGGTGGCTTCACTGATAAGTGTGAATCGACCTTTATAAATACTTATCGACGTATGTATAGAGTTACTCTGAATCTCGAGATAAACAAATCTGTACTGATGGTATATTTATTCTTGCGTTGTTAGCGTGTTTGTAGATATAAATCGGAATACTATTAACACGAAATTTATACAAGCAACAGCAACAGAAATAGATGATTCGTCTAATAAACATATTGGCTAAGGTTATCTAGCGATTTTAATAGGTCAAGGCTAAACGCGGAATTAATCAGCTAGCTAAAATGTTAAAATCTAGGTATAATTTTAAAAAGACCTTAGGATACAGGGTCTAAAACGACCCATCACATAGCCGTCAATTACGCATTCCCAATTAGTATGTAACATTGCACAAAAATAATTGCCGAGAAACGACTTATATTTTTGGTGTGAAAAATCGCACGCAAAACATTGTGTTTTTAGGGGCATGCAATGGTTCATAGTTATAACATTTAAAACATGCTTTCCTTAAAAAACTTTGACCTTCAATATCTCCATAACCAGAAGGTTCCCAGGTATAGTCCAAAACAAAAAAAAAAAACACAATAACGGGAATAACAAGTGGCTCTCGGCTTCGTTAAGCGTCTTTTTTTACCCGACTACGGCGAAAAAAAAGGAGGGTTATGATTTTGACCAGTATGTATGTATGTATACATGAATGTTCATCTGTTCCCTCCTATCTTCTAAATCACTCATCACAATTTGACAAATGAGATATCGTTGGAAGCGTCTTGATCGTCCGCTGGTTATAGGCTATGTGACGTAACATTAAATTAAAAATGGCGCCCCCTAGAGGACATAAAGTAAGGAACTAAAAAAAAAATATCAATTAATCGTACCATGTTGGGTATCAAATAAAAGGGCTTAATGAGCACATTTCAAAAATATATATATTATAACCCCAAAAGAATTTAAAAAAAAAAAGTAATAAAAACTAAAACCCAACTACGACTAAAAAAGTTATATTTTAATTTGTCTGTCTGTGGTGTCTTGTTTATACCTTTTTAGTCGTAGTTGGGTTTTAGTTTTTATTACTTTATTTTTTTTTACACTTGTTATTATCAAACCATGATCATTGTCTCATTGTCTATGTCACAGAACTTTAAAAATAGACACCTAAAAGTACCTGTAAGTACATTTTTTATCGAAATCGGTTTGCGCCTGTCTTAATGCCTTCCTACGCACGACAACACAACTCCATTACACTTTTTGTTCTTACATACTCTTCCAAACACTTAGGTATATAGTGTACCTACTGATATATTCTGAGAGTCGAATATACGACGAAGTTCAGGGGGCTGACTATGAAGTATTAATGCCATCATTATTCCACTGCGAAAAAAGGATGGCGCTAGCGGCTTTGTATAGCTCCGTCTCTCACTAACACTGGAAAAAAGGTGGAATTAATACGTCGTAGTATACGCCAAAACCTAGGCATTTGACCATACAATTTTAAGCGATTTGATCTATGGTAAGAAACCTTTCTTATAATCCTTAGGGCCGGCGCACACCTGGTAAGGCGCAGCGCGGCGCGGTTGTCACTGTTAAACAAATATCAACGTTGCGTACCTAAAAATAAAGTTGAGAATAGATAAACTGAGACGCGCGCCTCTTGCCGCTTACGGCGCGCTTTCGAGCTGATGGAAGTTTATTTATTATCAACTTTATTTCAATTGATACAAGGTGAACGGTACAACGAATGCGCTGCGCTGCGCCTTGCCAAATGTGCGCCGGCCCTTAGGAATCCAACAAAACCTCCTAAGTTCATTATCGAGACATAGAATTTTAATTGTTATCGCCTTCTAAAAGCCAATCGAAAGTTGAGCGGCTCAGGGATGCAGCCAGATGGTCTATTAATATGGAAATAATCGTCCAAAACAGTTTTAAGGATAATGAAACTACCCACTAAACAAGTAACGAAACAAGTGTAGGTAAGTAATCGTTTCCAGCTTTAATACAAAACGGTTTGTAAGTCTAACCTGACGTCATGCGTCATTGACATTTTCTTTAATAAAACGAGACGAGACGACGACTTCATAGTCTAGCTAACAAGCTAGATAAACATCTAGTGAATATATTATTATTCAACTCTGTGTGGGATGAAATTGATTAAAATAACATTATGCACTCTAATATTAGAAATGTGACGTGAGTCTGTCTGCTTCATTTTAGCTAAACTAACGAAACCGTTTTTATTTATTTCACCAAAGTTTATAATGTTCCTTGACCTGCGCCCCTACCACCAGCTCTTACAGCAGTATTATTGAAATATTACTTCAATGTAGGAAAGAGATGAAGATTTATTCTTTAGTATACCTCCATCTCTTTCCCCCACTGAGTAAGATTAAAATAATACTGCTGTAAGCAGGGTGGTAGGCCCCCTGGGATCTCGAGTTTGGCCCCCCTAATTGCGTAACACACTTTTAATCACAATGTGAATGATTTTGAAAGATATAGCTTATCCATTGCTTCATATTATGTTCGAATTTGTATGCTCAACAACGTAATTATTGCAATGAATGTAGTTGATATGTCAAAATGAAAGCTATTGCTACTGTTAGTGTGCTACACAATTACCCCGTTGAAACAAGATTAGGGTAGCTCTCCTAGACATGAAATGCGGTCAGCTATCCACATTTCCCGTGAATATTATCCATATTCCCCTTTCCACATGAAGATTACCATATTCACCTATCCATGCAGTGTTGCTTGCCCGCAGCGTTGCTAGCCAGATAAATTTTAAAACCACATGTGAGGTCACTAAAGTAATAATATCCCAAAACAGGTTTTTTTTTTTACAAATAATTGATTTTTTTATTTTGTAATTCCCTATGTATGATTTGTAGGTCCGTAAGTCCGTACGTGTGTCCAGACTACCAGCGCTGCGGTATCTATTTTTTTAAATATCACAGCATTATGCTGGATATGATCAAGGATTGGCCTCCCACGTGTTGTTATAATTTTTTTTTCTTTTCTTCTAAAGATATGTCATTTTTATTAGAATTAAATGCTCCGTTTTAGGTTTTATTTTACTGTTTTTATTTCCTGTGCGAGTCCCAAATAAAATATTTTTCTTTCTTTTTTTTTCATTTAAGTGAGAAATATGTAATTTTTATTAGAATTAAATGAGCCGTTTTAGGTTTTATTTTACTGTTTTTTTTTCCTGTGCGAGTCCCAAATAAAATTTTGTTCCTTTCTTTATCTTTCTTTCTGTTCTTTCTAAAACCATCCTAATTAATCCGTTTAATCCGGAACGTATTTGGCATAGAAACAAAGGCACACCCCAAATAAAAGTACCTAAAACAAAAACTCTTAAAGTCATACCTAGATTCAAAGATATTTCCAAACCGATTTACATAATTGAGTTATTCGGGTAGTCGAGGCAAAGGTTTTCGAAGTTATTGTCTCCAATTACTAAGCGGCGTCTTCGGACGAAATGAAATAAAACAGACAAAAAAAATGTCGTTATATTCACTCGGCTGTGTTTCAACTGAGCTTGGAGTTATCCAGATAGGAAAGAATCGGTAGTGAACTTAACTAGATTTTGATTCCTTTGATCCTGTGGCTTCGAATGCAGTTAGGTCATGGCAGAACGTTTTACGTCGCAAAAATTAGAGTTTTCAACAGTAAACTGAAACAGTTTTGTTTTTAATGTTCCTGTATTTTAATTTTGTGAATAAGATGTGTGTTGTATTATTTTGTTTTCATGAGTTTCAACGTCAAAATATTCATTGGAATATTACTAAAAACACCTATGGAGACTTCCAGACGAATATCATAATAATCTCTTCTTTATAAAAACGCTTAAAAAAACAGACAAACTGAGAACCTTTTTTTCCAAAGTCGGTTCGGTAAAAAGAGAAAAAATAATTATGTAAGCATCTTTAATATTCTATCTTCAATGTTTGTTATCGTTGTGTTCAAATCTCATTTTGTGTTTTAATTTATTAAATCAAGTTGGCTGAGGCAGGGAAATTGAAGGCGCCTGCCATTTCGCTATAATAACCCCCCTTTGTCTTCATTATTTGCGCCCCGCGCCCCTCGCTCTTTCAAAAATGCTTCTTCATTCCGCCGAAAGGCGCATTACCGTGTTGTAAATCATCTGTTTTGAACGGTAAGCTAATTATGGGCATTTGTTAATTTGTCTATTTATTAGCTACAGTTTTATGTTTACCTGTAACTTAACCACTGTTTATTCTAAACTAGGTCATGGCCATTTCCTAACTTCGTATGTTTCCGTTGGTTTATAATCCGTCCGTATCATGCAACATACAACTTATTTGTAATAATAATTCTACAAAACGCATCGTTAGGGCCAGAAATAAATGTTCTTTATCACAATATCAGTCAATCAGATAAGAATTCTATCAAATAACTCTGTAACAAACGTTGCATGTCCAATTAGATATTTATACCTATTCGAATACAACTGAATATTTATATTCGTATTTCCATTTAAACTTGAGCACTAAATCATTTTCCAGAACCTTTGGTTTATCAAACTACCAAAAAGCTTATATAAAGTACATACTAATTCCATGCAAATTACATTCTCCGTAGATCTGCTGTTCCTGCATGTAGCAATGCGTTTAAAATTCGAATAACATGTTGAGGAAAAAAGTGAAGTTTCAAATGTAACCATAGACACTAATAATCAACCACTCAAATGCAGTTGTGTCTCAATTCTACTTTATATCTTCCTGATCAAATCTCAAATCGTTCACACAAAGGAATTTCTTTCTCCACTTTTTATTCGACAAACTGGGTTCAAACATGGCAAGTTTGAAAACTTGTTTACTGCAAGTTACGTCTTCGTCTACCACAGACGTCGCGTCGTCGGTCCGATCGATTGACGCTTTATATCGAATCGAGATCGTTGATAATCGAGATGAACCTATTCGATATTTATATTTATATATACTTTATTGTACACCAGAAAATACATTGCGAAAATAAATAAAGAAAAGATCGATCCGATCGATTCTGATTCCGATTTCGGAAGAGACTGAATCATTTTTCAATACTTCCCTTTCAATTTCGTATTCAATTGTTAAAAGTTTTGTTTTAACTGTCTGTTTTATTGCCAAGGCATCAAATTTGAAATAAGTTATAGTAAATGACGTACCTATTTGGTAATTTTAGAATTAGTTTCTATACTTTTGAATCTCTAAAAAGAATTGTTTATTACCTACAGGGTGTAGACCCATCACATAGCCGTCAACTACGCATTCTGTACATCAAATTGAACAAAAATAATTGCTGAGAAACGAATTCATTGTGTTTATGGGTGCATGCAACGGTTCAAGGTACGTGCGGGTATTTAATATTAAGTTATAAGTTTAAACCATTTAAAACTTGCTTTCTTTAAAAAAACGTCAGAAAAAGTTAACGTTGACCTTCATATATCCGTAACCAGAAGGTTCACAGGTATGTTTCACAACAAAATATGATCACAATGACGGGAATAACAAGTAACTTTCGGCTTCGTCAAGCGTTTTTTTTTTGCAACCCGTTATATCGATAGATAAATGATCAAACTACACTAAATACGGCGTGATGTTTACTAAAACCATGATTCCAAAAGCAGTAAAAGTAAATCTAACTAATCTAACAACAAAATATCTCACAATCTTAACTATGGAGAAGCACTCCTCATTCCCCTACAAAAAGTGTCTAACAATTTTCATTACTGACACGGTAGTTGCCACCACAGTTGGCGCCATCTGTTGTTGCATAACTTCGATCGATATTCAAGATGCGGTCGAGTCTTCAACTTTGTACTACCACCCACTGGCGCCAGTCCAAAGAGTCCAACCAGAACGGGACAGAACTTGGAAACAATTGAATGTTATTAGGTTCAAATCAACTTAGTTTGTAGCCTAAAGTGGAAGGGACATGACGTACTGGCTGGTAGAGTAATTTAATTCCTAGTTTTATAGTCGACTGTACTTTTAAACGGTGTGCAGCGTGAGTTGAATTGTTTATGGTTTAGAATAGTGTTTTTCAACCTGGGGGTCGCGACCCCCTCGGGGGTTGCGAAAGTTCTATAGGAAAGTTGCAAAAGGTTGGGAAAGCTACTGCAGTAAAAAAAAACAATAAAATTTAAAAAGATTTATTAAGAAAATTCATTTGTATCAAATAAAAGAAATATCGTGGCATCGGCCGTGGTCGTGCGTATGCGCGTAAATTGCGTTATCGACTGGCGACGCATTCGATGTAAAAAAATGTGTTTTACGTACTTAATTACTTATGTATTTATCCGAACCCTAATTATGAAAATGAATAAATATCCTGGATTGAATATTTGTCACAAAATAAAATACATGAACAAAAAGCAACGGAGGGAGGGGGGTCGCGAAATATTTCTTCAAACTAAAAGGGTCGTGTCATGAAAAAGATTGAAAAACACTGGTTTAGAATTTTCCTCGTTGGGGGGAAAGGTATGAAAATGTAAGGAACAATCGACTCTGTATTTTTAGCAGCCAGCCATTCATTAGTTTATTTTTCTATCCTTTATTTATTGACTTGAGGATAACACAAAGGTAAGCGTTAAACAATTTATTATTTACTCATTTTGAGTTTGACTAGCTGGCATAACAGTTTAAGGCGGTATTTCTCCGTCTATTCATCACAATCAATTCGACATTAATATGAAGTTTTCTCCGAAATTGTTTTGTTAAAATTGCGGCGGATCGCGCCAGTATGTAAGAGCCTTAATGCAAAAGAATGATAGGATAGGACAAACAGGAAAAGTGAGTAAGTAAAAGAACGAAGATAAATCGCAGCTGCTCACAAGTTGCACCGAAGACCAAAAATTTGGTTCATCGGAATCAACTCAGCAACGTTTTAGTACACAATGTATGTCGATAAATATATGTACAGCAATTAATCTAACAGTTTCGATACCGAACCGGCGTGATATCGAGCCGATAAGCGAAGGCTGAGGTGTAGATAGGTATATACTAGTTTAACTGAAATGGGTCATGATGAAGTTTTCAAGCAGTTTCAACGTTAAAATTAAAACTTTGACTGAAAATCAAAAGTTTTACTATTAATTTTTATGAAGTAAGAATTAGTTGTTATGAAGAGAATAATATCTTCATGAAAAACGAAGCGCTTCGAAATCTCAGTGTATATCAGTACGCAACACTATCGAGTGCGCGGCAGTTACACACGGATGCGGAAGGTTTATCTACCGACCGGCGGCCGTAGGTCATTATTTCAAGTTCACTGCCGAGATATAATACTGCTACGTATTTATTCTGTGGTAGAAGTATCATGGAGCGACTGCCTATCTAACCTCCACAACCCAGTAACTGGGTAATACGATACCCCTTGGCAAGACTGGTTGTCAGACTTTCGGGCTTCTGACGACCCGTAGCGACTGTCAAAGATCCACAAACGATAGCCGAGACCAACGGCTTAACGTGCTTTCCGAGACACGGAGGAGTCTCGGTATGTAAAGATGTTCACCCATCTATGGACCAACTTCGGCAAGCGTAGCTTAACCTGATGGATCGACCCGTGCGGCTGTTATTACTTAGCCACGAGCTCCTCTATGAGTCGTATCACATAAATACAGAAAACTCACAGAAAAATTAATCTGCAGTATATTTTAATTCGGTCGTTCTATATGCGGATGGGAGTACTATTAGGGTGCTCTGTATGTTGTTGCATCATTTTCCGTAATTGCAAAACTCCAGGGTGGAACGCGAAAGGCGTCTATTTAGGTCAGTACTATGGATTACTGTTCACGTGAAATTGGTACGCTTTTGAAGCACTGTTGTTTTAATAAGTTAAGTGTATAACATACAATGGAATGTGGATACCGTGATTTCATTCGAAAATTATGTAAATTTTTATATGTGCACTTCTGAAATAGAGTCGTTTATTACTACATAAAAAAACTATTATGATTACCTTGAGTTTTATCCTACTAATATTATAAACGCGAAAGTTTGTGAGGATGGATGGATGGATGGATGGATGTTTGTTACTCTTTCACGCAAAAACTAGAGAACGGATTTGGATGAAATTTGGCACAAAGAACCTGGATTAACACATAGGATACTTTTTATCCCGATGTTCCTACGGGATCAGGACTTATGCGGGTGATCCCGCGGGGCGCTGCTAGTGTAGTATAAGAACTACTTAGTAAGTCGGTTTTATTTTCAGCCTTTTAACGCCGGTAGCACACCTCCGCCGCGAAACTATTGCAGCGAAACCCGGATTCGCGTAGCGGAAGATGACGCAAGTCAATACAATTGAACTACTGCGGTTTCGCTGGAATGGTTTCGCGGCGGAGGTGTGCTACCGGGGTTAAAAAGTAATAAAATTTGTGAAAATAACGCTTACTTTCAGGTTTTAAAGCACCCATAGGTTAATAGTTTTTGTTTAGTGTAGTAAGACTTACATACTGCGTCAATTTTACTCTGAGATTCAGAGAGACCATTAATTTCCGTATAGAAAAATCCTCCAAAACTCTCCAGTACCTTGTTTGTGACTCAATCTTATTGCAGACGTGTGACAGGTGCTGATGAAATTTTGCACAAAGAAATAACGCGGCTGGAAAATAAATACGGAACCTTTTATATCGAATAGCCGATGTTCCTCCCGGGATATGAAATAAAACATTATTCCGCAGTATCGCTCAAATGTAAGAATATCTATTCGATATGGAATTGGACGAGAGATTTTCTGAGTTTCTAGATACAGTAAAAAGGTACATCAACGCACAAACTGTTACCAAATAATTCAGTGTACCGTACATGATTAATTGATTATACAGGGTTATTGGTAAAACACCAACTACCTCTTAAGGAGTCATTGTACTCATCATTATGAACAACTTTTACTATGGGAACAAACACGAAATCGCGAAAAGAAAAACAGCTGTTCCGTACATTTTGACGAGTTATGTGAACATAAATGTACGGAACAGCTGTTTTTTTTGTAAACTCACCCATTCTTAAAACGCTTCACAAAATGCATAACTGGCACACTTATTCACTGTTCCCACTGTACATTTCTAATCGAATATCAAGTTCTATAATCCGTACACACGATACTTGTATGAAATGCAAATCCATGTAATGAATAGTCGACGAAGCTGCGAGTGTATCGCGAATTGATTAATGGATGGCTTTGCGAACACGTCAGTGCGGGACACAATATCTATTAGTCATAGATCAAGGACACGACTCGACTATAAAGCTATAAAGTTCGCGTTGTATTGTATTGCTATACTGTAGAGTTTATTTCGAACCCTCGAACCCCACTCTAGTAACTGAGTGAACTCACCATGTTTTTAAAGTACTTAAAGTTATTGCCGGTCCTGTTTTCCAAAGTCTCATGTTTGACATGGCAATTAGTAAAGTCCAGCGAATCCATACTAATATTATAAATCCGAAAATAACTTTGTCTGTCTGTCTGTCGGTCTGTCTGTCTGTCTGTCTGTTTGTTACCTGTTACCTTTTCACGCCTAAACCACTGAACGGATTTCGTTAAAATTTGGCAAGGAGATGGCATCCCGGGGAAGGACATAGACTACTTTCTATCGACATACCACGCGGGCGAAGCCGCGGGCAGAAGCTGGTATTTTATGAAATAAATAAACTAGGTAAGTACATAAATAATATAATTATGTACTTATAGTGTACATTTCATTAGTCAAATTATATCCCTCTTCCTCTCTCCTACTTTGCTGTGCCCGACAGGGTCCACAATGATCATATCTTTGTAAAAACTACCACCTAAGTTTACATTGTGGAATGCAATAAATACAGACTCAAAAACAATTCTACCAGAAGTCATTGAATCCAAAAAAAAAAAAAAATCCTATTTAAGTATTTAAAGGTACAGTCACGGACTTTAATTGATGAGCTACCTGGAACTGTTCGTATTTTAGCCGTGTAATGCAAATCGGGTTTATTCGGTTCCCGACACGCAAAGTCATATATTATGTCTTCGTATTATAAGAAGAAAATTATATTTCATATCTTTACCGGTAGGCTAACCTGAGAGCCAGAACTACAAACTTGACAGCAGAGTGACTACCCAAAGTCCACCAATTGCAGGTCTAGCAATAGTAACCTAGCAACGATAAACGGTTACTGTTGCGATAGTAACGTTAACGAACGGAGAAATACTATTAGTCATTTCGACAAGTTCAAAAGTAACGTCTCTAACATCGATATTTCAATTTGTCACTGTTTTCAGATATGTTTTCAGAATTATCGAGTTAATGAGCTATGATTCAAAGGAGGTCGGTATCAAATAGATTGGATAACCTTAATGCAACATTGAATTTATTTTTATCATTGAGAACTTATTAGGCAACTTCTATGGATAAGACTATTTCCGATTAATAGAAATTGATTAATTTATTTGTCATCTTGTTTACGAGGGTGCGATTTGAGTTCATTTTTAAGGCGCTGACAACGGCAAACGGTAAAAATAGGTTGACTTAAACAAAAAAATTGCCAAATCTATACAGTTTTTGGTAGCGAAAAAAATATATGTTAATCTTGAACATATTTCTTAGAACTTGGTTGTTACCAAAACACATTTTGAAAAAAAAACTCGATACAAATTAACGGTAAACTAACTTTTTACCTTGAGTTCTAATCCAAAATATCTGTATTAAATATCTACGTATGTTGGTATTTTTATTTATAACAAGAACGTCTTATTTTAATGCAGAACTTGGTTGTTTTTAATTTTCGAATATTCAACTCATTTTTAAATAAATCGATAATTGCCTCATATTTTGCAATAAATTACAAGCGTTATGTCATCGCGCTTCTCTTTCTTTTCTATGCAATCCGACAGTGACCGCGGTTTATCTGTTGTCAGCGTCTTAATCGTGTAATCTCGTGAATGTATGAAAATGCAAAATTGAAAAGTTAGAAGGTGGCTCATCAATTAAAGTCCGTGACTGCACCCATCACGTCGGCAGAATCTCGCTAGTTAATTTAATTTGATCCTGTATATTGAGTATTGATTATTGCACAGTTGATTTTTGAACCGGCTTCTTTTATGGAAACATTAATCCACCATCAAATATCATCTTTGACTAATAATGATACTACTTTTGATATACCTCATTATTCTATCTAAATTCTAACCCCCGACGCAAAAGAGGGGTGTTATAAGTTTAACGCGTGTATCTGTGTGTCTGTCTGTGCCATCGTAGCCGCCAAACGGCTGAACCGATTTTGTTTTTTTTTAAAAGTGACTTGATCGAGACTGTTACTTGAACTGTTTTTTTTTATGTTAGCCTACACTGTCCCACTGCTGAGCAAAGGCCTCCCACTTGATTTTTAATTTAATTTAACTTGTAGATAGGTACAATACTGAAAATAAAGAGAATCAGGGTGACACGTAAGTTTTTGCCGTTATTATCTTAACTATATACAGTTAATTTAAGCAACCAACTTGATCGTTTTTTACTGCTCCACAAAAGAAGCTAATAATTATTATATTTGAAAGATATTATTATATTACCACAAGTGTCCATAAAAACGTAAGTAGGTGTTCTGTGTAGGTGGATATAATAATATATTCATTTATGTAAATTGGGTTATATTGAAATAAGATGGAGTATCTACCAACGTGAGTCATCTCCGGTCAGTGCCTTCTGCAGGATTTGCGAAAAAGGTAAGTATCTATTTCGGTCGAGGATTTTTTTCTATAGTCTTCAAACAATATCTGAAGTACGTATTAAAACAAAAGAGTTCAGGAAATGGCTGAGTACTTTGTCATACACTGGAACCTGACAAAAGAATGAAGTGTCAAGAGGAACTGTAAGCACATCCAATTTTTAGGGTTCCGTACCCAAAGGGTAAAACGGGACCCTATTACTAAGACTCCGCTGTCCGTCCGTCTGTCTGCCCTTCACCAGGCTGAATCTCATGAACCGTGATATTTAGACAGTTGAAATTTTCACAGATGATCTCTGTTGCCGCTATAACAAAAAATAATTTAAGAAACAGAATAAAATAAATATTTAAGGGGACTCCCATACAGCAAACGTGATTTGTTTGCCGTTTTTATAGGTAATGGTACGACTCGCACTTGACCGGTTTTTAAAACGCCAGGATTCAAGTTCCCTACCTAAGGTTTTACTCTCGAAAAAATAAACCAGGTCACCAAAAACTGTTTCTACAATAACTTTCAAAAGTTTCCGAAATAACAGCCCATTTATGATAAACCTCAAAGTTATATAAACTAACTTCGCCTCAAATTCTCTAAAGTTAATCTAAAATAACGGCGCAGAATACCTAATATAGTAAAGCCACATCTGTTTATTGATCAACAAAATCTATGTAGACACCTAAAACAGCCTTTTCTAACAGCCAGCGGTTTCTGATTTGAGAAAAGTAGCAAATCACAACGGATTATTCTCAAATACATAAGTATGTGCTTAAGTTTCACAAGTTTAAATCAAATTTTAGAAACGCAACTGACGATTGTTAAGCATGCTATCTGTCTTTGAGTAAATTATGATAAATTACTCAAATCTTAAAACTTAATTCAGAAACGAAAATATTATGTTTAAGTTATACTTAAGTACAGATTAGGACGTTCTCAAATTCAAATTCTCAATTCTGAAACCGGGTGTAAACCTACCCTATCTTGATTACATCGAACTTTATAGAATTTTTCTAATCTCTGTGATAAAATTAAACATCTCTTTAAAACGTGCTGGTTATTGTGTTAAACGGAGCTTAAAGCGATACTTGAATGACAAAGTTGGCAATAGCGTGTAAGCCCACCGCCTTCGAGTGCCGTATTAACCTATTTTCTTCAGAACCACTCTTACTTGCGACGGGAAATACCACCGATATTTTTCTTTCAATCCTATAATACAAAGCTATTGGGGAGTGTGGAAAGACTCGTAAGTTACCTATATTTACTATGATATTTTATATGACTGTGTACTTTGCAGAAGAGGCTCTGGCGGATAGGTAAGCTAGTTTTTTTTTCGATATTGTTGGCCTAAATGAAGAAGAATCAGGGTTATACTTACGTGGTTAAAATATTGCCAACAGCCAGTAATATAGGGTTAGTTTAGTATCGTCCTCTTCGTCTCATCCATAGATACTTAATATTATAAATTCGAAAATAACTCTGTCTGTCTGTCTGTATGTTACCTTTTCATGCCTAAACCACTGAACGGATTTCAATAAAATTTGGCATGGAGATTGATAGCATCCCGGGGAAGGACATAGGCTACTTTTTATCAACACACAATGCGGGCGGAAGCTAGTACTAAATATAAGTCACTTAGGACGTGCCATAATTATGTAATAGGCAGAGCTTAAAGCTTCAAGCAGCTAGGTCATTGTTTAGTAGGTACTGTATATTATGTACCTACTGAAAGCAAGTAACACTCAAAATGCTTAGCAAAATAAGACATATTATCCTAACTAGAATATTATAAATGCGAAAGTGAATTTGTTACGCTTTCACGCTAAAACGGCTGAACGGATTTGGATGAAATTTGGCACAGGGGTAGACTTTGAACTGGAAAAGGACATAGGCTACTTTTTATCCCGATATTCCCACGGGATCGAGACTTACGCGGGTGAAACCGCGGAGCACAGCTAGTAACTTATAACAATGATTAGGTTATATGTTTACTTTTATCGCTTTCAAACACAAACAATGTTTTCATCTTAAATCAAACCAGTGTATAGATCAAAGATCCTGCTATCCATAAACAATAGAAAGGCTGATATTTTCTGACAATACCCCGTGATTTAAAAGACAATAGCTAAGGGGAAATCGCGCAATAATAGATGTATATACAGCGAGCTCAGCCGACGATGGATTTTGATTTCGTGGGAAGGAGCAATAGAGCGCGCCTGCCCTATTTCCCCATTTTATTTTTTCCGCATTTTTATTCATTTGAACACACCTTAGGCCCGTTTTGTGAACGTTTCCGAATGTGTGTATGTAGCTTAGGAATAAACGTGTTTATACGGGATTCGAATTCGCAATTTTGTCATGAATATCGAATAATAACGGGCTTACGGAAAACTTTCAGTGGTGTTGGTACAAGGTTATGCTATTACTGGAGTAGACGTTTCGCGTAGCGTTTTGAATTTCTAGGTACCTGTTCAGTTGGTAGGCTTTGTCTGTACGAAAATAGTTACTTAATAGGCTCTATAAATAAGTAAGTAGACTTACATTTGATAGGTACCTACGTTTATGAATCTTTATAAAAGAATGTCCTGAAAATCTTTATGATGAAAATACAAATTGCTTAAAAGCTGTTACGATTCATACCAAGAACCGAGATATTTTCCATTTTCTGAAGTAAAAAAAATCGTTTCGAGATTATTGGGGTAGGTATTCTTATTTCGTTTCATCTTACCCATGCTAGTCTATAATACAAAGCGAATCCGAAAAACTCTTCAACTCAACCGGCAATTGAAAAAGTTCTTGTTAACCGGGTCAAGTGTTTACAGCACTGAAAAAAATTATTAATACAATGCACCGTTGTCAAACATCAACGTCAAGAGTTTGGTAATTAAAAAGTGAAAATTGGGAACGGCTAGAATATCACTCTATAGTAGGATAACACACTCTGGCTGCTTGCCAGTTTTTGACATTTGGGTCATTCCGTAGGTCATCAGTTTTTTTAGTTATGTATAAGTTACAAGCAGTTTGTTGGCGCTGTTATGAGGCGATCAGTTTTCAGCTTTGATTGCTATATAGTTGCAAATAGAAACACAAATCATTTTTTTTTTAGATTTTAATGGCCTCCGGCTTAACGGTTTTACAATATTTGAATTATGAATAATCAGACAGAGCTTCCGCGTGTGATCTCATTAGCACAATTTTATCCCAGTTCTGATTTTACAAATCGAAAGCCATTTTTTTTTTAAAGATTTTAATGGCCTCTGGCCTAACGGTTTTACAATATTTGAAATATGAATAATCAGACAGAGCTTCGTAGTGTGTTTTAATTGCACGAAACGTATCTTCTGCCCTCATGATGTTTTCTGATGATTCTAATGGAATAAATCCTGCCGTATCTCCGACAGTATATTTTACTGAAAACGAAAATTTAATTATTATATTCAATGAACAAAAAGTTAACAGACAATAAATAAATGAAGATAGCAAAAAGTATTTATTATTTACGCTGCGTAAAGAAAAAACCATTGACCCGGTCAGCAAAATATTATCGGTTACACATTAATCACTGAATAAATGCACAATAATTTACACAGCCTTTTTAAAATAAGGTTGGAAACACCAGTAGCTTTAAAAGCAAACTGCTCAAATAAGCTAAAGAAAACACGGACATAGAATTGAGTGGCACAGTCGGACGAGGCCATCAGATTAGCTATCGCACCTGTCTTTACAACCTGGCTGGCTGATGCGTTATCAGCCTACCATAGCCTCCCCTCTGAGGGGCGTACTATCACCATCCGTGTGCGTTACTCTGATGTTAAAAGAATGAATGAATTGTGTTAAAGTGAAAAACACAACGGATTTTTTAAATTTCTGACCTTTTTGTCCACAAATCCCCATTGACGTCGTCTCGTCTCAATGTTTCATATTTCCATAGCAGTAAAATTGCCAAATTAATCAAAACAGGTAAATATTTGACAGCTATTTGCGACGTTGCCAACTTTCTTAAAGCAAGATTCATACTAATTCTAATTACCAAACAGCAGGCGTAGCATGGCGCTTTCTATCTCTACGAAGAATAGACATAGCTTTTACTATACAAAGTGACAGTTCGTTTCTTCATTTTTGACATCCACCGTAGAAATCTTTCTACAATCTGTCATTTTGTCTTTCATTTCTAACGATCTTTGTCTAGGTCTTTTTTTTATATGTATACATACTATTTCGGAAGAAAGTTTTCTATCCTTAATGACAACCGATAAATCCTATGACAAAACAAAGAATTCTGAGTCGAATTATGTAAAAGAGTGAATTTCGTAAAAAGTGCAGTCGTACTGTTTAAAGGAAACATCTTTTTTGTCTACTCTTCCGTCGACAAAACGGTGCTCATGCTACGCCTGCAGCCCTTTATTTACTCTGCTCATTAAATTAAATCTGATCAATAACAAGCATTATCACTTACATAGTTAAATGAATAAAAAACAAAATCTACCCTTGTGTAAACGGTGACATATTGATTGAATAAGAAGTTCTGGCCCGATGCCAACTGGGGCCGTTCTCGAATGAAATCAAGTGCCTGTTTGACACTAGTATTATAAAGACCAGTGATAATTTGGACATGCCGCCGATGTATGTATGTATGTCATGTTCGATTTGCAGAATTGCAGCCAGTTCGAGCCGCGCCGTGCTTGTTAGCGAGGTATGTCATGTAATTATGACAGAATTTGTGCTGTATCTAGGACTAGCGACCCAACCCCGCTTGGCATGGATTTTACGACATGTCAAAACATCGGGATTGTTTTATTATATGTAAGTTTAATATTAATTTGGTAGACAAATAAACCTTTTGGAATAAATTCTCTAAATTATGGTCCGAACCGCATCGAAATCCGTTGCGTAGTTAAGAAGAGCAACGCGGACACAGACAGACACGAAAAGCGACTTTATTTTTGTAGGTATAGATCACAGGAGGTGAAATAGGTCAGACAAAACACAGAACAAAATTTGTATCTAGATAGAATAGATATTGTGGGTCTAAACCGGCCACATTAGCAAGTCCTCTAAAAGCAGTTCATTTCCTGAATCCCAGCTGTCATTAGCAGTTCCTCTAATTTGACTTAAAAGCAATTCATAATTTGTGGACCATTTTACGAATAACCATAGAAAACTGAGAAAAAGATTAAGTATTTCGTAATATGAATTACACGCAGAACATATTATGAATGGGCAGTTTGTGACACTTTACGATGATTCATAATATTTTCGTATTATAATTCTGCTAAAGTGACTGTTTTAAGCCCCCTGTTTAGTGTCCAAACTGAAAACTTACTAAGTTCTATTTTCAATTGGAAAAGTATATAAAATGTGGAGACGACAATACAACAGTAAAAGAGTATTTTGGAACTATCAAATAAATCCTAACATCGAAATTAAAAAAGTCATTTTTTCAAACAAACTAATAATTAGTAATGGGCCGACTATGGGGTTTACCGATCTTTGACTAGCTATCGTAACTAAACTATTGGATATATTTTATTATTTTTTTGTATGTAGACCAAGAACGTCATTAGATAGATTTTTTGTCGTATTGTCGTCTCCACCTTGTATACTGATCCAGAGTTTCACTGATTTTACTCCCAATACCTACATCTAGTAGAAATAGGTTAAAAGATTCTAGACAGGCCAACAACTCCCTTGATATATTAGAGGGAAAGCCCTAATGATTTGTCTAATACCAACCGACCCTCATCAAGTTCGGAAAAGGCGAAGGTTGAATAATTAGTCATTTAAATAGAAGTGATAAACACAGTTCGCATATTTCTTCCTTTAAAATCATTGGTAGATTTTTTTTTGTCCGAAAGAATAAAAAAAACAAAGAAAAAGTGCAATTTTTATTCAAACACAAAGTAGGTTTTTAATATCATCATCTGCCTAGCCTTTTCCCAACTATGTTGGGGTCGGCTTCCAGTCTAACCGGATGCAGCTGAATACCAGTATTTTACATGGAGCGACTGCCTATCTGACCTCCACAACCCAACTAAAGAATTAATAAAATTAACAAAAGGCCAATTTTTATACTTACATATAAAACGTTCAAATTCAAATTGCAATCACATCTCAGCAGCAATAAATGTCAAAAACTTGTCTAAAATGTTGGTAAAATTGTATTTTTGACAGATTGAGACTGAGATTAGAATGCGAACGTTCTTAAAAACACCGAAATTGCCCCTCCGAAATTCAATAATAATTATTATAGATAATATAAGTCTTTATGTTAAATGAATATGAAATTTAAAAAAAATTAAAAAACCTATACATATTATAAATCAAAATCCAAACGAATATGTAAACAGCTTACAACATAGCATGTCTCTTTGTCAATTACAAAGTTAAAGCCGACTATCACTAATTCAACAATAATTTGCTTTTGCAGCCAATCGATTCGATTGTCATTTCGTTTTCCATTCAGTTACCACTGTAAACACGCTGTAGGCGGTCCAAACGGTCGTGTGCACATACATTGCGTAATTTGTTCGTTGTACCCTACAATGTTTATTGCCACTGTTCCATGGTTGCGTAAGTTTCGTTTGTTCTGCGCTGTGTCTTCAAATTGTATGTGTGCCGTCATTTGTTTAGTGTAGTTCAATGTTTTTGGGTAATAATCGTTAAATACGATGCTATGTGAATTTTTATGTTTACAATACATCCTAAGTAGGGTTCAGGTCAAAGTGTAATGCTGTGGCGGTGGCAAAAACGAACATTGAAAATCAAAGACACCGAAATTAAAGTAATTATATACTTTTGAGTCGGTTGTTTTTTTTTTGTTGTAAAATGTTTTTATTGGCTTGATAATTGATAGGAGTTTATCTATTTAAACCCCTTTACACTACTTATATTCTACAGTAGGGGCTCTTTACTCTACCGTCGAAGTAGAGAACGGCGTATCGAATCACAGATTGCGCGAACAACGATGCACGATAGCGACACTGACTGACAATTCCCTGCTCAACATTTGTCGAGGTTCGATATGACAAATAATTGTTGACCAATGCATTTCAAAATAAAAGCGATAACAACGAGTCCAATTTGTAACACATCCATTGCATCAGTTGCGATTGAACGCTCCAAATAAACAAATTTAACGAATATACTTAATTCGATATATTAATTAATCCTTTGTGCGCAAAACTGTGAATGTCGCGAACAAACTTATATAGGTAAAATATTATCTGTACATGCCAAATGCCAATACTTTATTTATAAAATAAAACTCGTTGCAAATTCCATTTCTGATATCGTTAATGTTTTTTTTAAACCGACGTGTGTGTAAGTGGGCCTCGTTAACTTTTGCGAGCACCGCGGTCTTGGCAACCCGCTTGCACTTTCATAAATTTATGGTTTTCATTCGCCGGACCCATGAATATTTGGAAGCTATATGCGGCCCGCCGCTGCCATTCAATTCATCCACAAAACCCACCAAATATTAAACGTTAGTACCGAGAGTTCCGTACAAATATGACTAACATAACTAAGGCTAACTTTGCTGAACATACTTCCTACCTTTGAGACAGAATAATGATAAATATACACATGAGAACATCAATTATCCCCATTAAAACATTAACAGACACAATTACTCACAAATGAATAATTAAAACAGTTCAAAACTTCAGCGTTTATTTAATTCCTGAAAGGATCCCAAGAAGTCGTAACTGAATAATAAAGGAAATTCTTAAAAAGGACGACGTTGTTTTTTGTACTCCGATTACGGTTGAATCGGATTCAATTGATTTTTGCTGCCCGGTTGGTAATAAGCAATTTGTAACCCAAACGTGCTTTTGTAGAACTATTTATAATTGGAATTTTAACAGGTTCACGGGTAAATTGTTTTAGATTGGGTTTAAAGGGGAAAAATACTTTTGGTTGCCCGGAAAACGGACATTTTTTACCCGACTACGGCGAAAAAAAAGGAGGGTTATGATTTTGACCGGTATGTATGTATGTATGTATGAATGTTCATCTGTTCCCTCCTATCTTCTAAACCACTCATCACAATTTGACAAATGAGGTACCGTTGGAAGTGTCTTGATCGTCCGCTAGTTATAGGCTATATGACATCATATTAAATTAAAAATGGCGCCCTCTAGAGGAAATAAAGTCAGGAACTAAAAAAAAAATGTCGTTTATTCGTACCATGTAGGGTATCAAATGAAAGGGCTTAATGAGCACATTTCAAAAATATATATATTATAACCCCAAAATAATAAAAAAAAAAATAAAGTAATAAAAACTAAAACCCAACTACGACTAAAAAGGTATAAACAAGACACCACAGACAGACAAATTAAAAATCCGGAGTCACACGTAATCTGTTCGATTTATGCCCTAACACGTGTGACTCCGGATTTTTAATTTGTCTGTCTGTGGTGTCTTGTTTATACCTTTTTAGTCGTAGTTGGGTTTTAGTTTTTATTACTTTATTTTTTTTTGTTCTATTTGGTAAATGGTGTCTGGTAAAAATGCTTATGGCATTAATTCCATTGTACTATTGTGTGCTAAAGAATTAATAATATGTATGTCTAAGTACCTATATGCTAGGTTGTTCTTATATAAACCTAAAACCATCAACTCAGGTACGGGAATGGAAAACGTGAAAAAACATGGTGGAGTCAATGGTCAATGCTCGTTCTTTCTTTAAATAGTGAGAGCTCCGTTGTCAGACAACTACTTACAGGCAGAAATTACTCATGTTTAAATTCATACATCACTAATTGGCCTTTGACTTTTAAATAACAAAATGACTTATTTTTCTTTAAATTTCTACCTATTTAGTTTGCCTTTTTTGCTAAATTATTTTTGTATCTTTAAATCATAGCCCATCTGTCCTAATTCCAGCCTTGGGATCGATCTGAATCCTGAAATACGTATGTATTATGAAATAACTTCAGCGTACCAAGATCGAGCGCTCACCTCAAGATGTCCTCTTAACCTTGCTTGCCAAATAACACTACCTGTCTTGCTCTAACACGTAGATTTTTATACTCTTGTCTCTTTTCATGTTTGCTTCTTGCCGAACCCTCTGCCTTTATATAATTTTGTTGGTAGATTACACCTGGAGGAGCATGTTTTTACGTGTGATGTAACGATATTCATTAACTTTTTACAGTGGGAAACGAATCGAAAACGAGCGCTTTCGACAGTTACTTTTTAAATCCTTGTCGTTTTGGCAAATATTGTGTGCCTATGGGAGGTGATTACATACATCTGAGCTTTTATTATTTGTTTTGTGCGTTAATGTTTTTTTACCCGACTGCCCCAGAAGGAGGGTAATGTTTTTCGAGAGTATGTATGTATGTTTGTTTGTATGTATATTTCTTTGGCACGCTCTGTAGCCTAAACGACTGTATGGATTTTAACATACGAGGTGTCGTTAGGTTCGTCTTAATTGTGGGAGTGACATAGGCTATAACTGTTTTTATATTTCATCTGCAAACAAAAAAAAAAGGGGGGGAAGGTTTTTTTTTTTTTAATACATACAATATTGGTATCAAATAAAAGCTAGTAATGATTTAATTCCAAATATATAAATTAATAAAACTAAAAAGCTTGAAATAAAACAAATTTAGTGACACCTGAAATATGGTGTAACAAAAGTTACACCATATTTCAGGTTATTGGTTTGTTCCCCGCCTGTAATACCAAAATTCTACAGATTATAATGCTCGTTTTTCTCTTCGGGTTTTTTTGTTTTTTAAATAATTTATTTTATTTATTATGTATACCAGTTGTCGAAGATCGCGGGGAAGATCTTGATGAAAAGACCAGGGAAGCATGGCATAAAAGGGGTTGGCCTATTATAAGCAGTAGGTGGACCAAGGCTGCCAATGATGATGATGCCAGATAGTGCCAATGCTTGAGTAAGATCTCTGATCCTACCAAAATTAACATCAGAATTACTGAGCGGTAAAACAAAAAGGAATCAGTAGTTTGGAGCTGTCAAACTAGTTTTCAAATCACCTTTATAGCATGACGTATATTCTGAGGTGCCGCCAAAACTTCCAAATAGAGGAAGTTAGTTCAACTCAATTAAACAGCTATAACTTTCATTCATATTAGGTATTATTGTTATATCGAATAGTTAGTTTTAATGTAGGAATGAAATCGAATGTGAGATGTATGTATAGAATTTTTGTGTTGAATTTTACACACGGTGTCTACATCTCTTATATACTTTCCTATCGCAGATGTGCTGGAAGAGATTTCTTGAGAAATAAGCATCACCTTTGTACGTTTTTTTCTGTTCTTTTCTTTTTGTCTGTTTAATATGTGTGTACATAAATAGTTAAAGGAGAATGACCAGGATTGTAGGGCACCCTGTACCAAGCGAAAAGTCCGCCTGTCACAACCAAACCCAGTGTATTTAGAGGAGAATTCAATGCTCTTCTTATATTGTTAACTATTTTTTACATGGATTCCCGCAATTCGTATTTATTAACCATTTATCTACTTCATATTTTGAGGTTAAGTTCGAGAAAGTGACAGGCTCGAAATGGTGAAGTTGATGACAAGTGAAGCGGTACCTAATATCGGTTGCTTTTTATTCTTGATTTGGCGCTTGTTTCCTGATGGATGATTATACAATACATCACTGATAGTCAATAATAATTCTTGGTGTCAGGCTTCATATATAATGATAATGGATATCAATAATCATGTAGGTAGGTACTCATAGTATGTGCAGCTGGTAGTCTGAATAAGTAATCAATTTAGTACTGTGTTTACTGATTCCTAATATCTTGAAATCTTAACATAACAGCAGGCCTGTTTTCCCAGAAGAGTTAAGCAGAGTTGTATTTACTATATAGTACACCCACTTCTCGAACTTCACATGTTAGTAAATAATAATAAGGTGATAATGTTGTTAGTACCTAATAAGGCACTTATATCAAAAATGAAAAACGCAGTTAAGATATATTCATATTTACATAACGTATATGACCTCGACCGCTACCAGGACAGAAAAGAAATATACAAATAAAACAATAGGTAGGACAATTGGGTGGCACTCGGGAACGCCTTGCAACTGTTGCAACACGTATCATGGACTGTCCACATCCAAAGCACACATCACTCCACATTGTGACCAAGTGTTAGTTCAGGTATCAGTTTGGAATCTCAGGGAGTTTTTCTTGTATCAGAAAGAAAGAAAGAAAAATATTTTATTTGGAACACGCACAGGAAATATAACAATAGAAACAAACATTAAATCTATAAAATCAGTAAAACAAGTAATAGAATAAAATAAAACAACGTGAAACAGGAAAAGAAAACCTGTGCGATGCCAAAAAGGCTCCTATCTCAGCATAATGCTACGGTATTTGAGAAATAGTAAACAAATACCGCAGCGCTGATATTCTGATAGGGCCCACTGTGATGCCACGGACACATCTACGGACATAAAATAAATAATAAGAATAAGATAATAAAATAAGAATAATATAATAGATAATAGAATATACAATAAAAAATAATAATATAATAAACACAAAGTAAAACTATGAAAACCGATAAACTAAATATTACGGTCGACCCACACCCGCTCCAGCATCGCTTGTCTATGCTACAAACTAGTCTATGACAAACGAGGGGACGCGAGCGCAGGCTAAAGTTACATGCTCTGTGGCGCAGGCGATGCAATGATGTAATGTAATGTAATGAGTGTAATGGCTGTCAATAAATATATTTGGGATTGGGATTGAACAAGTACAGGACATTGATCTGTGATAATAATTAAGTATTTTTATCATACAATGAACGTTCAAAAGAGTAAGAGTCGATTAAATATTAATAGATAAGTTATGAATGTGGTGTAAACATGATAAAAAAATGTATCGTTGTTGTCTAAGACTGACTGTGTATGTTGTGATATGTAAGTCGAGGAAAACGACTCAATGTCAATCACCCTCACCGCAATAACCATGAATAAACACTGATAGAAGCAACACTTCGCTACGGTCACCAATATTAACTGCGTGCAGTCCCAGGGTGAGTTTAGTGACTGTTTTCTTTTTGTAATTGTAGTAAGTGTTGTTTATATTTATTTCTAAAAGTGCCAACTGTTTTTATAGCACGAAAAGGTGGTGGCAAGTCATTCCAGCAGCGGGAGGCAGCGAATTTGAAGCAGCCACGAAATGCAGCAGTTCTGTGCGATGAGGCTAACATGAGGTATGAAGATGCTCTAGTTTTAATTTTATTGACATCGCGCGACCAAGACAGTTTCTTATAAAGATAGTCTGGTTTCTTTGAGAGAATAGTGCCAAAGAGTAGGGTAGCCAGGTGAAGCTTTCTGCGTGCTGACATTCTCATCAAATTACCCTTGTTCAAAAATGGAGTGATGTGAGAGCGTGGTGGGACATTGTAGCAGAATCTTGCACAAGCATTCTGCACCCGCTGTATCAGTTTTTCGCTTCTACCGAGAATGCACGCCCCATACACAGTGTCAGCGTAATTCAGCTTGGATAGAACAAGTGACTCACATAGCATGACACGCATATCCACACTTATGTATGGACGGACACGATACAAGAGCTTGAGTCGGTAGAAGCAGTTGCGCACCGCCTCAAGAATGTGAGTTTCAAAGTGCAGCTGCCCGTCAAACACTACCCCAAGATTACGAGCTTCCAAAACCCTCTCCACCAAACAACCATCAATTTTAAGGTCCAAGTTGCATGCAAGCATTTTGTTCAGGAAATCCCTAGATCCCATCACAATATACTTGGACTTACTTGGATTCAGGACTAAGGAGTTTCTTCTGGACCAAGCCGAGATCCTCTCCAAGTCTTCATTTATTCTGTTTACAGTTTCAGTGGCATCCTGGGAGCGGAAGGAGAGGTATAACTGTAGATCATCGGCATAAAGGTGGAACTTTGTGTTAATCAAACAATTGGTAATGTCAGCACTGTACAGAATAAAGAGAAGCGGGCCTAAGATCGATCCCTGCGGTACGCCCCTGTCCACGCGCTTCGGACCAGAAAACATGATATCTCCACTGTCGCTTGTCACCTGGACAAACTGTGAACGATTATTAAGGTAACTCTCAAACCACTTAACCGTTTCGACGTCACAGCCATAATAAGACAGCTTGGAAAGAAGAAGTGAAGTGTTAATAGAGTCAAAGGCACGCGAAAAATCTAGTAAGACAAGAAGGGTCCCCCTACCCTGATCTCTGGCTTCAAGAATGTTACCGACTACATCTAGGAGAGCTGTCGCTGTGCTGTGGGCCCTGCGAAATCCTGATTGAGCTAGCGGCAAAATGCTGTGTTGCTCAAGATATGCCCTGAGTTGGTCAGAAACAACCCTTTCCAGAATCTTGGACAGACATGGCAGTAGACTTATCGGACGGAGGTCTTTCACACTAGTGGGGTTAGGTACTTTAGGGATTGGTCTCACTATTGCCATTTTCCACAGATCAGGGAAAGAAGAGGTGACTATGGATCTGTTGATTACAGCCGTAATAACTGCAAGGGTTCGAGGAAGTGTCAACATCAGCATCTCCAGAGAAATATGGTCAGAGCCCTGCGCATTGGACTTGAGACTGCGCAATATCCTCAGCACCACATCCTGCTGAACCGGCTCAAGCTGGAAATGACTGTTACCGTGTCTATGGTGCTCAAAATAATTAAATCAGCAGTTGTGACTTGACCACTACCAGGTACATCCAAAAAGTGTTGATTGATTGATTCCGGGTTGTTACAGAAATGTGGCAGACTGTGCTCTGGTTTTTTTGAGGTGGCTATAGTTGATTTAATGTGACTCCATAACTTCTTAGGTTGTTTAATATTGTTATTAATGTATTTCTTAAAATATGCGCACTTCTCACTATCAAAAGCAGCTCTAACAATGTATTTTAGCTCTTTGTAGGCTTTAATATGATGTTCGGATTTTGTGTTTCTAGACTTCAAGTGACACTTGTCACGCAGCCTCATCATTTCCCTAACAGTGTCAGTTATCCAGGGATAAGACTTCTCTTTAATTAAGACTTTTTTAAGAGGTGCATGCAAATCAAATAGTGTCAAAATGTATTGATTAAACATTGCAACCATGGAGTTCACATCTTCCAGACTTTCAATATGTTCCCAGTCCATTTTATTTAAGTCGTCATTAAAAAATTCGGGGAGGATGTCTTTAAGTGGCCTATAGGTAATCCAACGAGGAGATGACTTCTCTACTTTAAAATTTAATTCAACAGAGATAATTGCGTGGTGACCGAGCTCCGGAATGTGTGATACAGAGACCCCACACACACGGGCATCAGTGCACACAACATCAATAAGTGTCTCACTATGGTCTGTAAAATGGGTATCAATGCGAAACATTTGTAACATTATGAATAGAAACTACCAGGATTGATCTGAAAGCATAAAAACTGTTTTTTAATCCTTAAATTGAATAAATAGTCCCGGAAGTAGGTAGGTACTTTAGAAGCTAATTAGAATATACATGCTTCTACTAGGTGAGGTAATACTTACAGGCGTCGCGTCGGTACAATCTATGATGTTAAAACACGATCATATCCACGGATATATTTTCTATGTAATATATTCTAAATTGTTCTAACAATACTAGTGAACGGTTTAGGATACATAGGCGACATTTGCTGGCCGATGTCTTACTCTAGTTGAGGGCATCGATAAGGATTATTACACAAAGACTACGTTATGAAAACGCACCTGAACCTCCGTTTTTGTTAATAAGTATTATAAATTATTATTCAAATAGTTCAGATGAAACCAATATTGAAAGTAACGTCATCCATGACGGCGCCACAGAATAATAATTATTGCAATACGTCACAGTACAAATGACATTTTACTTTTTTGAATAGGTCCTCTTTTCATTAAATGCATGTATTTGCAATGTATTCCCAGAAAATAATAATAAATTATTACGATGTAACGTGTGACCTAAAGATGTTTTTTGACACACATAAAAATATATTGTATCCTAATATAAAATGGCAAATTGGTACAATTATCTTCTTCATTTTTTAATGTTCGTTGACAGGTAGGTACCTATATTTTTAACATAGTGGCAACATTCGGAAATGAAATGCAATATCAATGACATAAGCAGAAAATACGTACCACAAAAGTAAAAAAAGACTTTTATTTTTGGTGTCCGAAAGCCGGGAATCGTTTTCATAACAAAATTGTATATCTGATTTAAAAAATAGGAGTAATTTTATGAACTACATTTGGTTGTGACACTCTAGCTCCTTTGTTGGTACCACAATATGGCATTCTCCTTTAATAAATAAATATAGTGCTAATTACGAAGCTCTCATTTTAGAAGAGGCCCCATGGCAAGAGTCCATACTCTTAGGACATCATCTATACACGTTACTACGGTCGTGTTTGACATATTCCCGTCCTGTATCTTGCACTTGTACTTTGACAGTTGTGCGACAATGACAGGAATAATGCCCTCAGGATCTTTGACTGGGGCTGTCACCCTTTGGACTAACTTAAAATAGCAAAACAACCTAAAATCTGTTTTTAATCTCGTAGACTTAGACATTTCAAATGATTGTTGTTGGTTTTTTCAATTAGGACTTTGACAATTGCACCTGTCAAATTGTGCCCACCTGTCATAGAGCCTACCTAACAGAACAGTACCTAACAAAAAGCTATTCTCAATTATTTCAAAAACAATAAGAACATAGAAACTAACTATATCTACATCCAAGTAATACTAAGCACACAATTCTTCTTAAATATTTGTCAATGAAAACTTTCTGCTTCGGTAAGCAAGCTTCGTTGTCCTAATTAATAATTTTCTGCGTATACAACAATAACTAGTGTACAGTAGTCGAAGTTTTTGTTTCGTCCTCCGGGCATGTACGTACAACTCCCTAATTAGATCCATCTAGGTACATAAGTTATTCGGCTCATTGATATGTACGTACCTGTATATCTACTGCTGAACTACAATAGACGTAGATATATTTAGTTACCTATTCCGTTTAACTATTCTTCAAGAGTCATAAAAAACCATGTAAGAAATCGACACGTGTTTCACCTCTCAACGAGGCATCCTCAGGATGATGATTGACCAGTCGCAAACCAGAACACGACGTGTTGCCACACCGAGCGCAGGACGCAGAGTTACTAAATATGTCTACGTCTATTGTATTTTATAATAGATTTCCGCAAAGTCACGCCTGAATCAATTAACAACCTACTGCTGAATTTCTATTTTTTTTTAAGGTGTATTATGTCGTTGCCGATCTTAGGCATCTATATCGCCACATGCGGACTACGCATAAAGAACCTGACGTCACACAAAAATCAAGATTTCATGCAAAATCCTGCATCGCGCAATTAGAGTTTACCGCGTTATCACCATATATACAAGATCCCAACATCAATCGTTGGGCAGTTGCCAAACACAACACGCAGGTTAGGTTAAAATTTGTGACTCGAGCCATGTAACAAGGCCTTGCTCGCCCCACTGGGCCAACCTCCTGCCACGTATAAAAGTTTACTAAACCTTAAAATGTAACTACAAATAAAACATTAGTATGGCCATCATATATTCTATTCACATCACGTATGCTAACGCTTCCAGCAGAAGACACATGCACGACCGAGCACCTTAGTTTCCTTCCCACCCCTCCGAGATTACAATCCATATTGTAATACGAGATATTCAAAGTCGAACCGTTTGGGTCCGAGCCAAGGTCGAGTGACGTCAGTGCCATGACGTCAGCAAACATGTCTCTATTTAAGTTCTCTTTGCAGCTATTTGAAGAATTGGCACAGAATAGATTGGTGCAGAAGGTCGGCTCCGTACAACAACCGAAAGCACACGCACACATAGACAAGTACGTATGGATATTTCAAACAGACTCGAATGCTAGTAGCGCTTGTAGTCGCTTTACAATCACAAGCACCTAACATTTACAGACGCAATATTCAAAATAAATTTTCTCTTAAAGTATTGATAGAAATTTTCGTATCGAAACCAAATGAAATAGGTATTTTCTCAAAGTTGCAATCACGAGAAAATCGCTTTTGAATTTTGCGTGAGTGTGAGGTATTTATACTCATGATTGTACTTACAAGCGTAAGCGCTACTAGTATTCGAAACAGTTTGAGATCTCCGTAAGTACTTGTCTATGTGTGCGTACGCTTCCACTCGTTGTATGTAGCTGACCTTCTGTAAGATTCTATTTTTTGGAACTATTTGAAGAATTGCTCTATGACGTAGCCGCTTGGTTAGACGCTCTTGTGGGACTAAGTTTAGCGTTCACTTGGGCTCTGTGGATTGAAGTTACGTTGGTAGGTGTTTTAAGGTTGAGTAATCAGGAATAATTGGGTATCGGCTTTATAGTGTCAGAAACTTTTCTGTTCATATAAATAGAAAAGAAAAAGATTGGGGGGTGATAACTTTTTTAAAGTTTTCAACGACTTCATTAGATTTCTTTGGATACTGGAAGACTTTATTTTTCAACAAATTGTGTGCTAATTAAAAAAAAACTATGTACTAATAATAAAGCTAAAAAAAAAAAAAAAGGTTGATGATTTTGTTGTATTGTTTGAATGCGCTAATCGCTGTACACACGGCTACACATCAAGCTATACATAACCAGTTTAAGCTGATCTCGCATTGTATAGGATTTCCCTACAATGAGAGATCAGCGTAAACTGGTTTTGTATAGCTTGATGTGTAGCCGTGCGTACCAGTCGGATTTGAAAAATTCTTTTCTAATTCTTGAAGAAGGTTATAGGCTATTTAACATCACGCTACGACCCGTAGAAGCCGAGCAAAGCCGAGCAAAAAGAAAAAACGTCAGAAAGAACGCAAACCCAAAACGTAGTTATAGCGTGGGCGAGTGATGCGATGCGACGGGTTCAGAGGGGGAACAAGATATTTCACGCGGACTAAGTCGCGTGCTGAAGCTAGTATGTTGTCAAAATATAGTATATTCAAGGACTACAGAATATTTTTCATGTCAATAACGGAAGGACTGTGTACTTTTAGCCAAAGTCCAAACTTTTTTCATCTTTAAAAAGTATCAGTTGAAATATTATTCCTATGACTGGTGCGTGTTATTCGCTGTTCTCAACAAATCTTTTTTACGTAGAACTTTTTTTTATTCTCCTGCACAAATTCTCATTACTTATTTTTTTCGTTCCCCGAGCCTAAGCTAGGACTATTTCTACGCCTCCCCATTTCGCATTTTATTTTTCCACTCATAACGCGCTAGTTTTAATCTTGTATTTCAAAATAGGATTGTCCACTTTCATTAAAAGTACAATTCTCACGCAAAAGGCTTTATCTATTTTGGTTTAACTATTACTTTTAGATTCAAAAAGGAGTTTGTAAAAACAAGATACTCGTAGAATCAGACTTAATTTTTCAAGTGATTTCTCTTCTTTTTGTCTCTCTTACCATCATTCTCTCTATCATATTTATAGGAAGTTTAAAAAATACTTTTTCCAAATCAAATAATAATAAAAATACCTTTTCTCCTTTTACGTTTGCGTCCAATCAAATTTTAATTCGCGTAAAAGTTTCACCCACAAGATTTATAGTTTTAGCTATATTAGGTGTAACTTACTATTACAGGAATATTTGGCAAAACTCAATTATGCAGACACGGAAAAACAATTAGAAATATTAAAATAAAATTTCCATCTACCTACTCTAATAAGTCTCTTCCTTTACCTAATTAATAATAGTCTCCTCTATAATTACTTTAATATTATTTGTTAATTTGCTTAAACATAATATATCTTACTTAATCTAGTTTTAAAATAATATACCAAAATAGTTACCTACTCTTTAAGTCATTGAAAATGTTATGTCTTCTTTTTAATTTAGCATCTAATAAAATTGTTGTGTTCCTTTTAAAATTTTGATGTAAATTGATGGCCTGAAACACAGGTTTTCACAAACCTAGATCAGGCAGGTCTATATTACAGCTAGAGTTAAAGTTACCCACGACCACGTGTCGTTCGTGTATTATTTAACAAAGTAATAAAGTATGCATCGTCATGAAAACTGGTGAATTTTGCTGTCATTCGAGGGTTGGCTATATAATTATGACGCTGAAAATATGCAGTATAATAATAATTATTAAATTATCGTCGCACTTAACAATATCAATATAAATGGGATTTTTTGTTTTAAAAGTGAGTTATATATTATGAATCCTGGGGAATCCGGGTCCTGTTGTTTGCGGAAAACCACGAAACAACATATGCATCAAAAAACCCAGTTAAAGCCTAACAATTTTTTACAAGCTCGCTTCTGTATCCGCATTTTTTGGGTAAAAACTGTGTTTCACTGCAAACATAAAATTAAACTCGACAGTGGGTTTATAGGCTGGTACGAGTATGTATATGGAAGTTTCTACCTATATTCTTAATAACTTAGTATATCAAACTCCAACTTTAGTTTGGAAAAAAACTTAAAACGCATCCAGCCATACCGTTGAAGCCGTGATATAGTTATATCCCTAGGTATATCTAGGGATATAGCTATATACCGTAATATAGTTATATGAAAGCGGTTCTGATACTGTCTTACTAGGAATATAACTATGATACGAGCATGATCTAGTAATATCACTTTAGGGCACTCCGATCAAAATGAGAGGGTTAGAACTGTGACTGTGTGAAATAGGTCGCAGTAAAAAAATTTGGGAATTCCGATAGCTATGGACCGCTTTCATATTATAACTCCTATATTAAAGTAAATAGCTATTTTTATCCCTAGGGATATAACTATACCACGGCTCAACCATCTTATTGCGACATATACCTACATATTGTTAAATCTCACGGCTTGGACATATAAATTAAACGGTGTCAGTGGAAAAGGACGAGCCTAAAATCGGCCTCTGATTCCTCCCACGTCCATACCGCTGCCGTAGTTAGCCCCGTTTCATCTACGCACAAAAATAAATGTCCCTATTTTTTCCTCTATTGTACAGTATATTTGTTTTACAATATATTGCCGGCATTCAGCCTCTGTGTCCACAATATTTTACCTACAACAATTGCGCTTGTCACTAAATCTCGTTCATACACAGACTATATTAAACTCGTGTTAACCCAAAAGTAAAGTCTTTTATTAATTCCAGCTCGATATTCGCAATAAATGCAGTGTTTTTATTGCAAATATTGGTTCTGTTATATGTAAACTACGCACTTTACTTTCATTTAAAATTGTACACAACGTTAAAATAAAAGCGAACAATTATCAGAGGCTTTAGTTAAAGTTAAATGGGTTAAACAATAGCTCTTTTGCAGCTACAGACTACACATGCCATGGACTATGTTCGTAAAGGGCGGAAATACATTCTACGCGGTTTGAAATCCACTTTGTGGTGTGACCCTTGTTCCCTGGCCTATAAGCAACAGCAATACGTTATGCAAATTTCAACCGTCTTATTATGACAGTAAGGCTAAAGATATATCGACAAACTATTCAAGTGCCTACGCCGTAGACCGTTGCTACGAAATTCTACGGAGTTTCAAGCTACGCCAAATTCTTGTGTCCTACGCTGGCCCGTGTAATATCTGATTACCCGACTACGAAAAGTTATTCATATATTTTGCTAAGAGATAATATTTTACTTAAGATATTTTTGTCAATACTAGGTACTGACCAAGAAATTGAGTTTACTAGATCAAACCAAAAAAAACAATTACGACATAGTGTTCATAACCTAGTTTATCGCTAAACCTGTAGCGTTATCATATCAAATATTAACCAAACTATAGGTACCTAATCGGGAACATGATTAAACTAAACGTCTAAAATTGTAGAAATAGCGTGGTTTTACATTAAACATACTTAAGCCTAATTATGCCTGTAACCCCCGAAGGGTAGGCAGAGGAATACAACCACATTTCGCCAGTTAGGTTTAAGTTGTTATTTGTTTGTTTTTTACGCTTTCACGCTAAAACGGCTGATCAGATTTGGAAGAAATTTAGCACAGATGTAGAACATAGCCTGGAAAAGGACATAGGATACTTTTTATCCCAATATTCCTATAGGGTCGAGAATTACGCGGGTGAAACCGCGAGGCGCAGCTAGTAATAAAATAAATCAGCCATAGCGACCCATAAACCCGTATAGCTTCCCAGCATAAAAGCCAATCATGGTTTTCTTTGGATTACCCATAAAAAGGGGAACAATGATTTACCCGCGGCTCGGGAAAATTTGTCGCCCTTTGGGTACGAACTACATACGTTTAAGGGAGGTTATTGATATGCAAATTAAATAAAAAGGTACGCTTTTCGTATTTTTATCGTGTTTTTATCAGCAAATTCATGTTTCACATCAACTTTTTCTATGTAACTTCTTGCTATCCACGAAATTGTTAGCCTAGTAGGTTTTTTTATTTGACTAAAAACGACTAGTATTATATTGTATTAACTTTCCTACAGCAAGGACCTTCTCATAAAGATACATCTTTTCTGCCCTACTCTTAATATACATCTCCAAACAAACGTAAAACTCAAAACCATTAACACATCAAAACGGAAACATACACTATTCTAATTGAAACCGGCAAATCATAACACAATTCCTTCCGTTACGTCAGTGATGAATGCAAACTATTGCAAATGTCCAGCCCATTGAACGTTCACAGTGCGTGCCAACCTGGACGCTTCCCCATACAATGTGTTAGCATCGGACGTCCAATGGCAGTCGAGCACAATCGTGTCCCATGACCTTGTGATGTCACGACCCTTTCATACGTCCATCAACATGATTTATGTATCTTCTGATTTAGGTATCGATTTCGTGTTTTTTTTTGGATTTCTTGCTGTTTGGCCAGTGTAGTTCGTTTCTTATTGGTAACCAAAATACTAATAAGACAACGAACTAGTAAGTTTTGCTAGGCGAAGTCACAAACACTTTGTCTTCTGCCCGCCAGTCAGGCTAGTACCGACCGAATAATATGAAGTCTTAAGGCTCGTACATACATGCGCGATAGGCAGTGCTACCCTTGCCGCGGCCGCAAAATGGCGCCTGTTTGTGGGAGCCTTTATTTGGCCCTTCGGATCAATGAATTCGGATATTCTTGCCCGCAAAACCGACATTACGTATAGCCTATGCACCCACAAATTTGTATAAATTATGCCACGATT
Source organism: Lithophane semibrunnea (assembly GCA_947363905.1). Lineage (NCBI taxonomy): Eukaryota > Metazoa > Arthropoda > Insecta > Lepidoptera > Noctuidae > Lithophane > Lithophane semibrunnea. The sequence continues at coordinate 10,961,089 of OX376205.1, forward strand.
ATCACCCCTAATTGTGCCCGCTAGAAGTTATAACCGATTTAGATCCCATTACACACTAAAACCAATTTACTCGTTATGGCATAAGGTTCATTTTCGCTCACACTCGCCGGATTTATGGCAGTGCGCTCTGGATTTAGGTTCGGTAATTGAATATTCACATCCCGATGGTCGACCGTTCGACATTTTGATGACTTGTCGGTAGAGTACGTTCGAGCGTCTTTCAGATTGGAATAAATATGAATGGGTTAGCTTCTAAATCGACCCGTATCAATTATTGGGCTGAGTGCCCAATCAATGCAATTATGTGTTTGTCCATTGGGTAAGGCTCGAAGCTAACTGTCGTTAGCTGAATTTATGTATGTAGTATGGAATACCTATATGGCAGCTACAGACAATCAGCGCCCGTATTCTGACTAGCAGTTTTAGAAGGTTGAAACATCACTTTCAAGTCTCGTGGTTTACTTAATGTATACTTAGTTAACGCTTGGCTATAATCATAAATAGCTAAACTGGCACTACAGTAATAAGCAAATACAACTCACGTGTTATTGGCGGATGATAGCCGCCGGTGCAGGCTGCGCAGCGACATGGCGTACCCCTAGCAGGTGGGACTCCCGCTGCCTTTGCCGCGCGGCCGGCGCAGCGCACGCGCCCCGAAGAACGCGCCCTCTTCGTTGCAGGATTGCGAGCGCTGCGACGCCAACATCACTCCGGCCGCGCGGCCCAGCGCGTGCAGCGGCCGCACGCGCGCGCGCCTGCCCCACCCGCACCCGGCCACCACCTCAATCTTGCCGGCCCGACGCGCACGCGCGCGCGACTCTCTCACGCCGACAGCCACCCGACGCACGCGACGCAACACACACGCATTGATCCCCGCGACACAAGCGACCGACGCGACCGACACGCGCGACACCTCGCGCCTCACAACCACAACTTTATCTTCTAAGCTACACTATCTTATTAAGCTAGCTAATGCGTAATTGGAAAATTGAAGGCGCTTCGTCGTTTATTCGATAATTTTTTTATATTATACTAATTAATTATTAATTTTGTGAGGTTAGCGCTGCTGCCCGTCGTAGTATCTGAAACAAATAAAATTCATAATTAGAGCAGCGATTCGGAATCTGAATGAATGGAGAGGAAATGACGATTGATCGACCCCGCGGTAATCGAATCAGTGCGTCCAAATTAATTTTACGAAACGAACAACGTTGATATTACATCAAGCGAGATACCTATAGATACGCGTAAGTGTTAGTCGTTTGGTATATCAGTGTCACAATTAATCCGTCCATTAGGATGACTCATGAGTTACACGTACATTTAATTGAGTCACGGAATGATTTTTGTTTTGAATGTAATTAGGGTGCTAGGCGGGAGGAAGTTTTAATGAAATGGTCAGATGGAGGTCTGCCCCAGTTAATCTTTTGAAAGCTTCTAATCTGTACACTTCGAACAAGCGTGCTCTGTTTATAATGTATCTTGAGCGGTTAATATAAAGAACTCTGTTGGAGCTATAACGGTTTGTTATTAAAAAACTTATTAATGTTACTTTTCAAGAAGCAATTTATCAGAAAGGAAAAGTTAATTTATGTAGTTGAAACTGCGGGAGACTACAAAATACTTCACGTAGAAGTACACGAAAGAAGTCTCGAGCTAAATCGAGTAGCATATATACATCTCGGTATACCCTTGATTATGAACTGTGACGAACGGCGGTTATTACAGAAACTTCGAGATTGCCGGCCGCGAGGAAACGAAAAAATAACACTAAAACAAAAATGTGAGTCGAATATTTTCGTGATGTTTTTAACAAGTGTTCGAGACAGCTTGCAAGATTAGCGACAAGTCCATTATTTCATTAAAACTTGATCCACGACTTTAAATTTCCTTATTCCGAGTGGCAACACTGCTATTGACATTTTTTCGGATTATTACGCGCGTCACACAATTATTACAACATTTTTACGTTTTAATTATCAATTTCCTTTTATTTAATCTCTGTTCCTGTCGTGGACACTTAATTATTTCAATTAATCTTTGATGCCCTGCTATTAATTCTTAATTATTGCCGTAGCGATAACTTTTCTCATTTATATTTAAATATGTTTTAATATTAAAACGCGGGGCGTATATTGGAACAAAGGTAACGAATGCGATCGAGAGTTGTTCGTTGTTGCGACTTTTCATTATTTCCCATCCCGCTCAATATTCGCGGTCCTAATTACGATTTTAAAGTGGAATGTTTTATTGCAAAACCAACCTTAAATTTTACGTATTTTTTTAAAGCAGCTTTCTTGTTTTGATACAATGTTAATACTTAATCAAAAAATACGACATTTAATTTTATCTTTTACATGAGTGACTGGTGACGCCATCTTAACTTAATATTATAAATACGAAAGTGAGATTGTTTGTTTGTTACGCTTTCACGCTAAAACGGCTGAACGAATTTGGCACAGGAATAGACCTTTGCACGGTTTCTTTACGTAGAATAATCGTGTGAGCTTGTATATGACTGGCAACGGCACCGTGCCGTAGAGCCGCCGCGCGCCGTGTCTTTCAACAAGTTTTAATAGTGATTCATACAACTAATGACCGCGCCTACACACGGCGAATCAAACGTTGTTTTTCACGGCAAAAAAAAACGTGTGTACAACATACAGGCAGGTAATCTGCAAGTTTGTATATATGTCACATAATAAACTAATCGTAACTATCTACTGTATGGCTAACGTCACTTTAAGATTCTTCAAAACCTTATTTCATTCTAATAAATAAGGATTATGTTAATAAATCATATTCATAAAGCTCGAAATTTAAAATTAAAATTAGCTTGGCAGGCGACACGGGAATACTAACTGCCGGTTTGTAATGTAAAGCTGATCACGGTTTACGCCCATGTTGAATCTTTGCAGACCCCAGCACGAACGCGTAACGTAACGTAAATTCTACCGATTAATCGAAAATACTAAGACAATTATTCTATAACAGATAGTTAATTGATATCTAAGGTGTGACTTTGCGGAAATCATAAATGTTGCCATGACAAGAGGCGCTCTGCGTCCGGCGTTCGGCGTGGTAACACGTTGTGTTCAGGTTCGCGACAGGTCAATCGTCACCCTGAGGATGCCTCGTTGAGACGTGAAACACGTTTCGATTTCTTACAGGGTTTTTATGACTCTTGAGGAATAGTTTAGCGGAATAGGTTACTCGCCACACCCGCGCCCCTCGCCTCTTGCGTCTGTCCCGCGCCTAAGATATGAATACAGTCTAAAACCTATTACAATAATAGATGCGCAACGAGTATTTTCAAATTTAAACATAACGTAACATCATGTTTGTATTTCCCGAAGAGTAGAGTATAGGTGTACCTATAGTACACCAACATTTCACCAGTAACCTATGTTTAAGTCCCATATAAAAGGGGGGCGAGCCTATTGCCCTCTTCTGGGCAAAAATCCAGACTCCGGGCTGTAACTGAGAAATCCCAGATGGAAAAACCCAATAACACTTTAGCAGACCCGGGAATCGAGCCCAACTTAACGCGCAGCAGTAACTCTTTGCTCAACGAGGCAGTCAATTTTAAATTCGTTCGATTATACGTTACGTTAAGTCCGCGCGCGCGTGTGTTAGAATACTCATTTTGTGAGGTTATATTAATATTAAAATATTGTTTGTCCGATAATGACATCTGTCACATTTACGAAGCTTGGGACCAATATAAAAGTACCTGATTTGACTAGGTATTGGGTTTACCTAAAAATAACATTTAACTTGATACATTCATTAAGAGGTTATTACTATAAATTATTATGTAATATTTAATGATACTTGAAGCAAATTTTAGATGTCTAGTTGGTTGGATCTAGTGCCGTTGTTGTTTGGAATAGACCAGCGGATGTCACGTAAGTTAAGTAATTTGATATTATACCATAATTATTGCTGATTATGATTATGATTATGATGATTATGGTGTTGTGTATGGTATACTATTGCCATTGACATTGAATAAAGTCTAATTAAACAAATGTCTTGTCTTTCTGTGCTTTACTTTATGAAATCCTTTCCCTACAAAACATATATTCAACAGGACTTTCAAACACAGCAGATAAATCATCCTGACATTAAAAGCTTACTAAGTTGGGTAATACCTATATATATATACTTATACATATTAATTACCTCTATCTTCTAACACGTGCGTCCGTGCTAGGCCCACAGACTATGTTACATTTTATAATACAATTTCTCTTGACGCTTCCGTGAGAAGATTATTAAGTCGCTCTAGAGTCGCAAACATATGCTAGGAATATGTCGGTAAACATTCCCCCAGCGAGAGGATATTAGTTTATTTCGTAATTCATATACAAATGATTAAACCTCGTTTAATTTATCAGTACCTAGTTACTTAACTATTGCTTGAATTTTATTCATCTAAATTATTTATGCAGACTTTTTCTTTTGAGCAATCTTATATCTGAAAAGGCTCTCTGTCTTTTGACTGAATAGGCCTTTATTCCTGAATTAAGCTGAGAATTAATAAAACATTCGTATTGACTTGAACGGTCTAGCTGTCAAGGTCAGAAACATGAAAATAAAACAAAATTCTATTACATACATAATCAGTCTATAATGTTCCCACTGCTGGGGCACAGGCCTCCTCACTGTGAGAGGGAGTGGGCCGTAATCCGCCACACGGGCCCACTGCGGGTTGGTAGATGTCACATGCCGGTTTCCTCACGATGTTTTCCTTCACCGTTTTGATAGCAGTGGTGATGAAATTATTTACACAAAGTAAAGCGCCTGTCAGGGTTCGAACCTACGACCTACAACTCGTAAGTCGCGGCCGTTACCACTGCTCCTATTATTAATATTGATTCTATTATTTAATATTTATTTTAAAAACGTGAACAGAAATAGCCGGAAGCATTTTTTTTTAGTTTGAGGTAATTTAATAGGTCAATATTACCCCAAATTAAAAAAAATATATATGTAGATACTGAGCTTTTCTTGTTTGGCTAAGGAATTCTAAAACGCTACATTCACTGGACTAATAATACTGTAATATGTGTCTTAGACAACATGTGGAGAGTATTAAGTTTAATATCACTATGTTATACGTCCAGCCGGAGACAGATTGCTTGGTCGCGGCCATCGCTAAGTCTCGCCCGTTCAGATTGACCGGTTCAAATTGAACGACTGACATCCAATTCACCAAACCTATTTATAATGTGGTTTAATGAATGAATTTTCCTGATATTCGTTTAATTATCCGTCTACGGTACCTAGATGGGAATAGCTTTGTAGGAATATTTTCTTGGTTCATGATTTTTACATAGTTTGCTTTTTCCGTAGTCGGGCCAAAATACTTACGTATAAAATACAAATAAAGATTGATTGATTGATTGAAATTACGTATAAATTTTTGAAAAATATAAAATATTAAATAGTTTTTCGAAAATTTATACTTTTTTGCCCGAAAATATATGTTTTACAAATCAGGTCAATACTACCCAAAAGCATTCGCTTCCTGCACTTAGGTACCTCTCTTCAATTTTCAAACTTACATACTTTTACTTGCGCTGCGTTTGAGGCTTTCGAGTTTTCGACCCCTTTGAGAGAGCGGAAAGCTGGTATTATTTGCACTGCAAAGTAGTTTAATAATTGTGCTCATTATACGCTATAATTACCCACATTTGAGCGGCTGTATTGTTCTCAAGGATTTGTTTTGTTTACACTCGTTATTTATTACAGGGTAAGCAAAAGTCTGAGCTGTATAAAAACTAGCGCTGACAGTACAAAAGCGTTTCATTTAGCAGCGAGCTTGAGATAAATGCTATCATTTCATTTCTAGGAAGATGAAAGTCTTGGTATGAGAACGAATTGTTTGTTTTCCTCTTGAAGGATAAGTTTGCTTCTGAAGAAGATGCCTACCCTGAAATGGACATGATATGGATAAAACAAGTAACTACTGCCGTTAAGATATTTTGTTTCTTTTTAAAAAGAACAAGTTAAGAGATTTATACCCATCATGCCTGTCGGAGTTTCGCACCTATTAATATAGAATTTAATAAAGGTAGGCATTAAAAAAAAAATCACTGAGCTCGAAATCGCCGCGTGGGCAGCGTTGCTACCTGCTATTTAGTCGTGGCGTCGAAAGTGCGTTGAACGCACAATTTCTGTCACTCACTGCTTCAAAACCGTCACTTTCTATTTGATTTGTTTGTCGTAGTGCGAGTAAACGGTGATACGCTTGAATAGAAACTGTGAAAATGCCTCCTTAAGCAGCGGCTACTGAGACGTGTCCGTACTCTGTTAATACCATCGATGAAAAAATCTAATGGTTTTTGGAGACTTCCTTAAAGCTCCCGCAGAGAGACGCGACGCGAATCTAGTAGAACATTTTTTATGAAATTTCTTGGAAATCGTTCGACTAGAGTCGCGGTGCGACGGCCTTTATGCGCTCTAAGGTTTAAAGTCGTTTAATAGAAATTGACTTTGGTAACGAGAGTTACCCGAAGCAAACTATCAAAAACAGTTTTGGTTAGTCGAGTTACCAAAAGCAAGCAAGCATTAACATTATTGGTTAGTCGAGTTACCATAAGCAAGGCAGCGGATTAACCTCCAACAATAGAAATATAATAGGTATATCTATGCTATCACTAACGAGACACAAATAGAATTTTAATTGTTATCGCCTTCTAAAGGCCACTCGACAGGTGAACGGATAAATATAGGTTAGCCAACTTTTCCTTTCAGTTCCAGGTATCCAAGCATAACCAGAGACCTTAGTGCGAGTTACTTTACGCATTGACCACGTTCGGCGCTCCGATTGGCCCTTCACTCGCCTTCACTGGTGAAGGGCCAATCGGAGCGCCGAACGCGGTCGATGCGTAAAGTGAAGATAGTTAAAAGAAACCCGCACTAAGGCCTCAGCTGTATAAACAAAGTAGAAAAGGTAAAGTTCACAATACGTCTTCACTCGTTAGTGAAGTTCCCGGGTCTCGAAGTAGAATTCCCTAAAGCGTTCATAACATAAAATGAATTTGTTATTTATAATATTCAAAACATTTCTAAACTTTGTTGGGAATTTTATGCGAGCGTGTGGTTCCTGTTTATGAAAGGCTAACCCCTCTTACCCCTCTCCCTTACCCCTCTTCAAAGGTGACTTCCGGCAAAGGGATGACGTCACAAAGATGGGCAACAGAGTCCGACAGACTTGCTATGACAACGGTTGAAGACCGATTTGTCTGTCAATGGTGTTTTTTTGTAGGTTACCCATTACGGCACCGTAAACTCGGATTTACAATACTGTGTTGTGTAATGTCGTGATGCCTTCTGACGCAGTGTTAGACGGTCAAAAGCCCTTGTGATTTAAAGTTGGTATTCCAGCACGCTAATTGCGTAACACACTTTCAATCACATGTCAAGGGTTTTGAAGGAAATTTCTAATACATTGCTTCATAGGTTTAACAAATTCGTCTAGTCATCGACGTAAATAACACAATTCGACAAAGTAATGTTAACGGTCTGTTTAGTTTCTAATTTCACCTAAGTTCTAACTTTTACTTATAGTACAAAGTTACCTAATAAACACAAAGTTTTATTTTTTTTCATTTCCTGAAGATCGTTTAAAAAATGTAAAAAATCCTAAACCAAAACTGTCTTGAGGCGTGTTTAGTTTGTAAGTATTTTAATATAATAAATTATTTATATTCTTTACTTTTACTAGTTTTCTTTTAGACTAACCTAAAGTCTAACATTTATCTTAAAAAATTAAAAACTCAAAGAACTGGCCTTTACCTAATTCACCACAAAAAGCAATCCCAGACAGTGTCATAATCACCGAATGTGACAGATGGTTTACCCAATTCTCTAAGACATGTTGACCCATATAAATCGTCTGTCTGTCAGGAATCTGACACCAGCATAATGCTATATCTGAGGCTTGCGTTGCGTAAGGAAAAATTAGGCACAGTAAGCCTCAAAAAGATATAATAAGTACATCATCTGCCAAACCTTTTTCCCAACTATGTTGGGGTCGGATTCCAGTCTAACCGGATGCAGCTACCTATCAAAAAGATATAAAACATCGCCAAGAATTCATTGTTGATTGTTTACAATCTTTTTTTTCAATAATATTGTATCAATGTGTAGCTACAATTAAGTACCCAATGTGTTATATTTTTTGTGAGTACATATTGTTACAATACTGTAGGTACAAAGTAGAGTCCTTTTGAGGCTGACTGTACCAAGTGGCCCGCTGTCATGTCTAACGTTTTTCGGTTCCGACACAAAAGGTTCGCGTTCGCTACATTCGAAGTGGTTTTTGTTTTTCGAATCTTTTATTTTTATTCAAATTGCGGCCAGTAACCCGAAATAGAAAAGAAAAAAATAGGATTCTGGGTTTGAAAACCATGCACCTTCATGAAGATGTATGACTTGTTCAAATAATGAACGAATGAAAAGCCCGCCACGGTATCGCATTGTGTAAATATTGAGGACGAGGGTTTCATTCGGGTTCATGAAAAATCGTTATGTTTAAAAAATTAATTCATGCCTTTTTTGAAAATTGATTATACCTAATAGGTGGTCATTATTTACCAAACAACATAATTATGTCATACGAATTGCGGAAACGATATGTTACGTAATTATGTAAACACAAATTAAAGAGTAATTAACAAACTTGCCTTAAAACGTGCAACCTCATTAAACTCCGTTAATCCCGTGTACGACTGATATCGAACATAAATTAAGTTTTTGTTATAAACAACTGCCAACTCCACACCATTAACAATTTTGCATGTAACGTAATTATGTGGGTACTTTGAGAGAACTTTGGACGATTAAACGATTCAACGCTCACTCAAACAGGCGCGATATCGTGGGTGCGACAAGCGTTGCGCCCGCGTTATCGCGCCAGTTTGCACGAGGCTTACAGCACCACCCTTTTTTTTTTTTGCGTGGACAATCATCAAATGACTTCTCCCGCTCTGGGCGGAGCGGAAGAAGTCATTTGATGATTTCCTTCAGTTGCCTGTTGCCAGGGTCCCGGTATCCCTTTCGGACTATTCCGCAACCCTGGCAGGCATCGGTCCTAACGGACCCCGTCAGGTGTGCTGACATCTCTTTGAGGCGCGCGTGGAACACGACGCGCCGTCGACCCGGACCTGGTCCTTATCGGACGGCGAGCTACTTACAGCACCACCCAGCACCCTTATTGCGTAACACACTTTCAATAACATTCTGAATTATTTTGATGGATATTACTAAACCATTGCTTTGTATGTTCAAAAACTTTGTTTCCTCCGCAATGTAAGTAACGCAATGAAAATTGTGATTTCAGCTATAACACATAAACTATTATTCTCATCTTACAATACCTACTTGCTAGTAGTACGTATTGCAAGTACTTATTGCAAAGCAAACCAGTTTTAACTTCGGTTTTTAAGGTTTTAGTTTGGCATAACTTTACTCTGGGTTTTATGATAAGAGAGGCAAATTCGTACGTACTAATAATTTGTCAATAAAGTTAGAAACACGTTCAACGAGACGTATTAAAATATATAGGTATACACACTTAAAAAAGACTTTATGAAGAGACTATCCAAATCCTCCATTAAACGCTGGATGCTCAGCCAGTTTAGTCATACGTACGTAGACGTACACACGTCATCACACACATTTACAGCACCTACATCGCACAGATACAGCACCTACACCACACAGATACACGCACACACTAAAAATATTAAGAATATGTCACTCTGTGTTTTCTATTTTTCTGTGTACTTCGTACTACCATATTAGGGTTGCATATTAGAAAATCAAAACTTTCCTGAGCAAAGGAGGATCGGCAACAATGTATGGAAGCTGGTCTCAGCACCAATAACAACCACACATATGCCATTAGATAGGTATTTTTATATAATACAATAACTACTATGACGGCTCATTCCAAATCGCTGTGTGAAAAAAGTTGTGGCCATATTTCGCAGGACTGACCTGGACGCTATATAATGGAACCTTTGAATAGTTAAACACTTCTGGTGATCATAGTTTGAATGTTTGCAAATGTACCTATATGCATTCCGGTGATAATATGGAACTACTGAGCTGATCTGATTATGGATCTGGACGCTTCGATAACGGAACTCTTGAATAGCCACTAGCAAACCCATCGAGTTTGGGCTTATTAGATGTGTCTCAGGAAGTCCTGTTCATTTTACCTGATGACTGACCTAGACACCTACATGGTCCCATTAAGTTGGTTTGATTATGAACCTGTACGCTAGATGACGGAACTCTTGAATAGCTACCCGTAAACCCATCGAGTGTGGGCTCATTAGATGTGTCTCAACGAATCCTGTTCATTTTACCTCATGACTGACCTGGAACCTTTAAATGGCTACTAGTAAAGCCACCGAGTCTCGGCTCATTAGACGTGTCATAACGAGTCCTGTTCATTGTATCTGATGTAGAAGCACCTGATGGTTGGCCTGGAAGGTGGATTATGAAGTTTTGAAATTCCATCTAAACTCAGTGTTTGTTTTTTACATTTAGCACATATACAAGTACGTTTTTGCAATTATTATGGATGACGGTATGTAATTATAAAACTGTTTACTATTTCATTTGTTTTTTTTTATTATAAAGACTAGGGGTGTGAAGGTAGAACTTTCCCGTGAGTCTCCTTTCAGGCGACACATGATAAAGATGTTCCTCGATGCACCGAGAACGCCTAGAAGAGTTATTGGTCAATGAAACACCTAATGAAAGGACGAAACTCATGGATATGAGCATGCTTTCCACCCTCACCTATAATATGGAGCGCAAAAGTGGTCATTAACAAAGCGTCAAAAGTCACTCACGGGTTCAGCCAGCGAGCAATGGGAGGAAGTATATGTAGTCTGGGAGTCGAAACTTACTGACCGTAATAAAAAGCAGGTCATCGTTATCTGGTAAAATGAACAGGACTCGTTGAGACACTTCTAATGAGCCCACACTCGATGTGTATACTAGAAGCTAATCAAGAGTTCTGTTATCTAAGGTCCAGGTCAATCATCAGGTACCGGGACCTTGGCAACAGGCAACTGAAGGAACACGGGTGGGTTTTAGTTAGTAAAAGTCTGACACTCCCTTCCGCTCCGCCCAGAGTGGGAGAAGTCATTGGATGATTTACGGCCCTAAAAAAATAAAAGTTCAGTCATCAGGTCCTCGTTATCAGGCAAAATGAACAGGACTCATTGAGACACATCTAATGAGCCCACACTCGATGGTATGCTAGTAGTTGTTCAAGAGTTCCATTGTCTAGTCCAGGTCCATCATCAGATCAGCTCGATGGTACCATAATAATGAAATTATTGTATTATCATCGCATACATTTGAAAATATTCAAAGAAGACCACTAGAAATGATTAATATTCAAGTGTACCGATAACATAGTATCTAGGTCCATCCTGCGAAACATCGCCACAACTTTTTTCACACAGCGATTTCAAAAGAGCCGCCATAGTAGTTGTTGCTCTATATTAAAATGCCTATCTAATGACATAGGTCTGGGTGTTATTGGTCATGGGGACCATTTTGTCCGGTCCTCCCAACGTACAAATCAACAAAGTTTAAAATAACGATGGTCATTTGATCAAAAGTTCAGCTGACCAAAGTCTGGAACATCAATGTTTAAATTATTTATTACACTATTGACCAAATCGTTTAAAGGTCAAAATGGATTACTACAAAAGTTAGTGAAGTGACAGAACCGAATCGCTGCAAAACCGACTGCACGTAGTCTTGTCTGCCCTAACCCTAGAGTGTAATTTAAGCCCGCGTAGGCGCGGAGGGGCGAGGTAGCCCGCGAGCTGAGGAGCAGGTGGTTTTAACGGTCGCCGCTGCGGCTGAGGCGCAAGCCGAAGCCGCTGTGGTGAGCGTTACAACCATCTGCGACGAGAAGCTTGCGTGGGACCGCCAGAGCCCCGCAGCGCCGGAGCCGTGACAGAAACCATGCCTGCTGCATGTTGCATCCTACATTTAAATTAATAATTCTTAATAAGAAATCATTTGTGATTATGTAATTTGATTAGTTATGATTTGACATTTTAAAATTACATCTAGCAACTTTTGATCAGTCGTTCATTTGAAGTCACATACATTGGGATTCTAAAATTTTTCTAAATAAAACATTTGGTCATTTAAATTTTGTTATTTCGTTTATTGTTCTTTTGAAATTGGCTCAGGAAAGTTTTGATTTTCTAATATGCAACCCATATTAGAGTGGGGTCCGTGGATGGTTTGAAAATACAATTAAACCCGGGAGATGGCGCTGTTCGGGCAGGACAACGTTTGCCGGATCCGCTAGTATTAAATAAATAAATATCCCAAATATCTAAATAAGTGTACCTTTCATCTAACGCACGAAATGAAAAGTGTACTTAATAGTTGATAAAACCCATCAGTATAAACCTGCCCATAATTTATCCCAAAGTAGTGTTTTGATTTACTGAAGCAAATCAATTATTCACAATCAAAGATTAACTAAGATAAACAGTTTACAAACAATTGAATATTATTTAACTGCCTCGCCGAAACTGAATCGGGATTTTCACGAACGCATTAAGGACGCAATTATAAAGTTAGAGAAGGTGTAACCGGAATAACTATCATCATCTGCCTAGCCTTTTCCCAACTATGTTGGGGTCGGCTTCCAGTCTAACCGGATGCAGCTGAATACCAGTATTTTACATGGAGCGACTGCCTATCTGACCTCCACAACCCAGTAACTGGGTAATACGATACCCCTTGGTAAGACTGGTTGTCAGACTTTCGAGCTTCTGACGACCCGTAACGACTGTCAAAGATCCACAAATGACAGCCGGGACCAACGGCTTAACGTGCTTTCCGAGGCACGGAGGAGTCTCGGTATGTAAAGACGGTCACCCATCAACCGACCCACTCCGGTAAGCGTAGCTTAACCTGACGGATCGACCCGAGCGGCTGTTATTACTTAGCCACGAGCTCCTCGCAATATCTAATTACGAATTAATTTGAACTAAACACGTCAGACACTTCGACAGACTTACAGTACAACAGTAACTATTTTCTTATTTTCTCTCTCTTGCACTCTCCCTCTTTGCACTTGGTGCAGACCGGACGCTCTCAATCAACTTCCAAGTCTATTGAGAGCGTCCATTCTGCATCAAGTTCCAAGTCGACCGATAGAAATCCGTCGACTGCCGAAACACGAAGTTTGTCGAGGGGCATTAAGAAAATAGTTGTACTGTACTTAGCCAAACAAAATAATTATTGTGTTGCAGAAAAATTAATTTATAACTTTCAAATCCCAGTCTGGAACTTCATTATTTCATAACGAGCAGGTATTGTTTATATGATACCTACCTACCCAAAAATATAAGAACCAATGCTTTTGACAGTCATGTCATCTTGATTGCATCTCTTTGTTATGTGCGGGAAAATAGATAATAATATGCTTATTATTGACTCCCAAATTAAAATGTCCGTATTTTCAAATCACAACTAGATGTTGTGATTTGAAAATACGGAAATTTTAATTTCCATTTTAATGATCCTTTGACAGCTGTATAAAATGGCTATAACACGCAAATTGACAACCTATGTTTATTTGCTTAACAATTAATCTCTGACTGCTTTACTGAAATACTTCGAAAAAGTTACTATTAACTAGAATTAAAATAAAAAAACTACACACACTAACTGGTATACTATACACACTAACTGGTATACTATAGGTATACCTCTGCCTAACCGTTCGGAGAAAAAAGTCGTGATGTTATGTTATGTGTGTGATGTTTTTAAAATTAATAAAATATAAGTAAAAATCTTTTTAAAAACAAGCTTTTAATTAACTAAAAAGTACTAAATAAAACTGTCGTAAATATAGAACTTTAATATTTTGTTAAAACCTTGAGGGTTATCTTCAAGTTAAGTGTAAGAAGGACATTTACGCCTCAAGCTTTTTTAAAGTTTTCTACTTATATTTTATTTTCTACTTTTTAGCATTACGATTTGTTTAAATATCTGTTCTATCACCTTCACATATCCAAAGAATTAGGTTTTCTCATGGCCACCTTCCGGCTTCATCATCAGGCCCTGAATACCACCTAGTGTCAAAGCACTTGTCAATACATAACCAATGAGTCCAAACACGATGGTGCTATCTTGTTTGATTAAGGTTATCCCATGGTCACCTTCCGGCTCCATCATTAGGTCCTAAACACCAACTAGTGTCAAAGCACTTGTCAATACATAACCAACGCGTCCAAACACGATGGTGCTATCTTGTTTAATTGAGGAGTTCCCATGGCTACCTTCCGGCTCCATCATCAGACCCTGAACACTACCTAGTGTCAAAGCACTTGTTAATACATAACCAACGAGTCCAAACACGATGGAGCTTTCTGGTTTGATTGATAAGTTCCCATGGCCACCTTCTGGCTCCTTCATCAGACCCTGAACACTAGCTAGTGTCAAAGCACTTGTTAATACATAACCAACGAGTCCAAACACGATGGTGCTTTCTCGTTTGATTGATGAGTTCCCATGGCTACCTTCCGGCTCCATCATCAGACCCTGAACACTAGCTAGTGTCAAAGCACTTGTTAATACATAACCAAAGAGTCCAAATACGATGGTGCTTTCTCGTTTGATTGAGGAGTTCCCATGGCTACCTTCCGGCTCCATCATCAGACCCTGAACACTACCTAGTGTCAAAGCACTTGTTAATAAATAACCAACGAGTCCAAGCACGATGGTGCTTTCTCGTTTGATTGATGAGTTCCCATGGCCACCTTCCGGCTCCATCATCAGACCCTGAACACTACATAGTGTCAAAGCACTTGTTAATACATAACCAACGAATCCAAACACGATGGTGCTTTCTCGTTTGATTGATGAGTTCCCATGGCCACCTTCCGGCTCCATCATCAGACCCTGAACACTACTTAGTGTCAAAGCACTTGTTAATACATGACCATGAGTCCAAACGCGATGGTGCTATCTTGTTTTATTGGGGTTTTCCCATTGCCACCTTCCGGCTCCATCATCAGGCCCTGAACCCCACCTAGTGTCAAAGTACTTGTTAATACGTAACCAATAAGTCCAAACACGATGGTGCTATCTTGTTTGATTGAGGAGTTCCTATGCCCAACTTCCGACTCCATCATCAAACCAGCTCCATGGTTTCATTTTTTCAAAATGTCTCGGTAGTTGTATAAGTATGCCAAATTTCAGCTCAATCGGATGCCAGGAAGTGCCTGAAAAATTGATGACAAAAGGAGTAACCGGAAACACATACGAACAGAGCAAGCTAATAATATATAAAGCTTGTTGTTAAAGATTAAAAAATGTGAAAATTGTTTACTACTTTTCTTACTTAAATCTAACTTAAGCATTATCCTAGTACCTAAGTACAAAAAACCTGAAACATTTGGCCAGTACGTCCGCAGACGTGTAAATCAATGGCGGCGCTACGGATGCCGATGATTGATTCGCGCCGACCCTGATTAATGACCCGGCAGCGACGCCCACATGAACTACACTTCAAAATTCACTTAGCGATGTGTACTTACTTAGCGGCTTCTAAACTTAACTGAAGTTACGCTAACTAGTTTGTATTGATGACTTTATAATTTATTTGCGATTTTAGTAACGGATAAATGCCTAATAACTGCAACTGTGCTGCTGTGGACTGCTATAGGCTGATGATGATGATATGCCTACATAACCTAATCTAAAGTGTGTTGCATTTTTTGGTATGTAAATCAATTTGGTATTTAAAAAGACACCTGATAATGTGCATAGTCTATCAATCTCCCTAGCCTTTTTCCAACTTTGTTGGTGTCGGCTTCCAGTCTAACTGGATGCAGCTGAATACCAGTATTTTACATGGAGCGACTGCCTATCTGACCTCCACAACCCAGTTAATACGATACCCCTTGGTAAGTCTGGTTGTCAGACTTTCTGGCTTCTGACGACCCGTAACGACTGTCAAAGATCCACTAATGACAGCTGGGACCAACGGATTAACGTGAGTTCCGAGACACGGAGGAGTCTCGGTATGTAAAAAAAGAACAATTTAAAACTAACAAAATATTTAAATTCGAACTCTGCGAGGCTCCAATCTCAGCATACTGCTACGATATTTTAAAAAAATACCGCAGCGTTGGTATTCTGATACGGCCGTTGTGATGCCAACGAACACGCCTAAATTATCTACTCAAAGCAAAACATTCTCACTAATTAGTCTAAGAAAACTAAAACCTCTTACGTCAATACGAAAGAGAGTAATATAACTTGACACAATTTTAAAGAGCGCGCAAGTAAGTACGCTGGCACCTCTACCTTTATCGATTTTACACTAAGTCTATTTTCGCGGTCCTCGTCTCGGCCTAAATACGTACCATTGTACACGCGGATTCATCGCCATTCGTCTGTAGTACTATTATGTACCTATAACTTCATACCCCACACTTGCACTCCAGCAAATTGCTGTGCATTGACTGCTTACATCCCCAAACGTTCACGGTAACGTCGATCCTACTACATCACACTAAATACAAATATAGAAGTTTAACTTACTTGATATAATATAATATTTTATTATAAATAAGAAAGTTTGTATGTTTGGATGTTTCTTGCTCAATCACGCAAAAACGGCATATCGGATGCGAATGAAAGCCACACAGATTTATTATAACATGGATTAACAGATAGGATTCTTTTATTTTATTTTATTTTATTTTACAGTTTTTGGAAAACTTACAGCTACACACTTTTGCACGATAAAGAATAACAAAAATAAGGCCAATTACAAATTTTCACAGATAGAAGAGAGCTTAAAAACAAAAAATATTTGAGAAGTTAGACAGTATTTTGAGTAAAAACAGTAGATATCATTAGTAATAATGTGTTACAAACAGCGTAATAATTACTATTTTACTCTGGTAGTCATCATGGGATAATATCTGAAATTCACGCGGACGAAGCCGCTAGCAAAAGCCAGTTTATAAATAAAATATTTAAAGGAATATCTGGATCGGAAAATTGAAGCGGGAAAAGCAGGCGTGCCATTTTTAAAGTTCACGGCGTCGCCTTGATGTTTCATAGATGTTTCTCGGATATTTATAGGAGGCTCAGACTGGACCATTTATATCTGATCGGGGTACGGAAAAAAATGTCAGTTGGAGTTATAGTAAATGGGTTAGTGGACCGGTTTCACCCGCTTTTTCTTGCATTATTTTATGTCATGGAACACAACAAGGAACTCAAGTCATTTGTAAAGACGTCTGTCCTCAAAATGAATCACTGAAAATAGTGCTCTCTAGGTATACCGTCACATCAGACGGGTATTCCATTATAGATGAATGAAGGTAGTAGCTACAGAGACTAAAACAATGCAGAAAGTCGAGAATTATGTCCTGTGCCATCTTTAAGACAGAACTATGCCTCAGCAATGGACCACAATGGATAAATGCAAAGAGAATAATTGAAATGAAATGATAAATGATTTTATTTCTTTATGTAAGTTTGTAAGGTCAATATCATTTTTTTTACTTGATATTGTTGGCGTTTCCTATCCTCTGAGAAGAAAAGCCAAAAAACTCAGAAGTCAGAGTCTTTTTTGATCCAGACATAATCTTGGTCAGATCACGTAGATTGGTATGTGAAGATGGTCTATTGAGGAAAGAACCATACAGTGGACCTGTCAGTTAAGGCATTTGTTGATTAATTACTTGAAATTACAGTGTTTTGTCTTCAAACCATGACGTAATCTAGACCAGTGTTCTTAAGGCGCTGACGTCGACCTTCACCTCAGTTACATTTGCATCACAATAGACACAATCATATAATTATTTGATTACAATGCACTGTTATATAAGTCGTAGGTATGCACTGTTCTTTGTTATGTTTTTAATGCGATGTGCATATGCAGTCAGATCCTTGATTATGATGTCCTAGATTCTTAGATCTTGTTAGGTGTAGTGACAAGTCTATCAAATGGCTAACGTATTGCTTAGACGCCTGTTATCACTTACATTAGGGGACACCTTAAATTGGCTCTGTACTGAAAGTTCAAGATCCAGCGCGCTTTTATTTAGGCATTCTTTTAGGTGAACGTCATTTCAGAAAACCCAATTTTTTCGTGATAAACTAGCCATTTCATACGACTGTCAAAGAATTACAGTTGAGAACATGCGTGCAATTTCACAAAACATCAATTGATTTCGAGACATATTTCCCCCAAAAGTAACTCCCCATAAATTTTCTGCATGCAAATGAATATTGCAGTGAAAATGAGCTTAAGTTGTTAGTCAATCTGGTAAATAACTATTTTCCTTGACATTACTGAAGATAATCAGATAATTATCCTCTTTCTTCACAGTCGATAAGTAAATGGTGTCTTAGATCAACATTATGTCAAGTTCGTACATTCTGACATTGAACAAACAGAGAGGCTCATTAAGTACAAACTTGTATTTACCGTATAAACTTTCGTGTTCAGCGTTCAAGTTACTTAATAGGGAATATGCATGTATTTTTTTAATATTTTTATTGGATAGTTTACATCGTCAAATAATAGTTTAAAAAAATTCGACGGCACAAAAGCAATTTAAAGTAGTTAAAAAAATGTTTAAAAATGTCCAACCGATCCGGGCTATTTAAACGCCCTCCATTTGGCGCGCTTGGTGTGGTGACGTCACAGTCCGTAAAAACAGACAAGCAACTGTCAAGTCAACGTCAAACACTCCTTTTTCTATGAGCGTTTGACATTGACTTGACACTTGTTGATTGACTTGACATTGACATTTTGATTGTTATATCGGATTGTTACGTCACATCCGCTCTAAGCCTTTTCAAGTATTTGAATTACCCACAGTTTTTTTGGACTTTAAAAAAAATAATTTCTCGCTCAAAAAGAAATTTTATTCAAAAATATTGATGGAGGCATAATTCTGAAGTAACATAGTTTATAAAAAAAAATATTTGACCCATATTTGAATCACATGCATATTCCCTATTATCGCAAGTCTTTACTTACCGTGGAGTAATCAATATTTGCACTATTTACTTAAAAAGTTGCTAAGTTAAGTTCTTCACCTATAGCCTCAAGGTGAGTCGATTCGTTGTTCCAATATTAGGTAAGGACAAAACTTTGCTGGACAGAGAAAAGGGTTGCTTATAGCCTATTCGTTCTTACCCGATTGCCCCAGAAGAAGGGTAAGTAATGTTTTTTCAAAAATGAATTACTTGGTATGAATTAAGCCAGTAATGAAAAGTTAAATTCCTTAAATATAAATATATCGGTTATTCGATGTTGCGATATTTCAATTAGGTATATCGTATTATATTTTATAAAAGCTTTTTACTTTATATATGTGTATAATAATAAAAGTTATTCTTTAATTTTACCATTTTTAAAATGATTTCGATTTTAATTTCTCATTTTATAACAGCCACATCCCTTAAGACGCAACCCAACAATTCCCTTAGCACTGCCTGCTCTACCTAGATGATAACCGGCCACCTCCACCAGACAGTGCGGTCAGATGATAACAAAGTTGAAATGCCTCACCCGTCCAAACTACTTACGGTACCTACTCCATCCTCATCAAACTTCTTCGACATTGTCGACACTCCCGAACTAACACAAAAATATTTTGTGGTTCCTTTTAAACGGAACGAATGACGAAACGAAACGAAAAAATTCTGATCGGATCCCACAATCTGATCCCAATTTGGGGTCTGTTAGGAATGAATACTTTGTTCCGAACTGATCCCAAAACAAAATGATCCCTGCTATGAAAAGATACCAAAAACCGATCCCAAAAAATCTGATCCGACCCCAACATAGTTGGGTTAAGGCTAAGCAGATTGATTGGTCCAGCAGGTCTGGCTCTATTCCTCGGCCATTAAAGCTAAAGTGGAAATAACGGACTCCCCTAAAAAATCGACAGCCATGTAAAAAATCACGCAATCATCTAGATTACGAAGAATTCCGTTACTTTGAATACAAGTAAAATACGTTCATAACTCAATAATGCAGCAGCAGTGGGAAAATATGTTATAATACCTAAACGTAAACAATTGTGTTAGGACGAAAATATATCAACTCTGACGACGACGTCTCGTCTAACTTAATGAACCATAATTGAGATAAATGGTACTTTAACCATGTAGGTGAGTACCTAAGCCTTGGATTATATAGTAGTTGGAAAACCTATTCAACAATGTGAGATGGAATCAAATGATATAGAAACAGTCTTCGTAGTTTAGAAGAGCCTAACTTGACTATGCTAACTATAAATCATCATCTGAAAACCGACCCGAGATTGTAAACTATTAAAAATGAATTCTTGGCGATGTTAATTATATATTTTTAATAGTACAGATCAATCATTCGTTCAGATAGGTAGTCACTCCATGTAAAAATACTGGTATTCAGCTGGATCCCGTTAGATGGAAGCCGACCCTAACATTGTTGGGAAAAAGCTTGGCAGATGATCTAAATAGTTACACTATTTAACCATGGGCAATTTTGGTAGGTATCATCCAGAATAATCCAGTTTTGTACGTGTCTTATCGGACGACATATTTTGTAAGACTAACTTCTGCCCGCGGCTTCGCCCGCATGGGTTTTCGATAAAAACTAGGTACCCTAAGTCCTTCCCCAGGATGCCATCTAACTCCTTGCCAAATTTTGTCGAAATCTATTCAGTGGTTTAGGCGTGAAAGGTTAACATACAGACAGAGTTACTTTTGAATTTATAATATTAGTATGGATTACTTACGTTAACTGTTAGTAGTAGATTAACTACAAGTAACTTTTCGAAAGGAGAACGTCGTTCTTCGAATTTCGGTTCTCGATAAAATTTACTTTTTTTTTAATTGACTTTTTGAATTGAATTGACATACAGAACTATAAATACCAGCTGTTCATCTGCCAATAAAATCCAATAGATCCATTGCAATAAAAGCAATGAAGAAAAAGTAACATCATGAAAAAATCGACACGCCCAAGTATCAGAAATTCGAAGGCGTATGACATCTACCAACACGCTAACCCGTGTTTCATTCATGGTGGATTATGGCCCATTCATTCCTACTCACAGAGAAGAAACCAGAATGCCAGTAGTAAGATCATTTACAGACTGATTATGATATACTATGTTACTGCAAAAAACAACCACACCTTGCAAAAGAATTAACAATGTAAAATATTAATGTATATAATTTCTACCCAACAACTCAGACCGAATAAAAAACCAAGACAGAGCGCTGCGAACAATACAGTGAAGCATGCCAAAACTACACCTCCGCTCTGTGCGGACACGGTCACACGCACACATTTACAACCATTTACAATCAAACTACACCAAAATGCACACATGTTTTCGAAACCGGCCTCACGTCACTGTTGACAGCGCTCTGTCTTGGTATTTTATTTACCCAACAGTAAAACAATGTGGAATTTCCTTCTTCCGTAGAACCCAGTCTAAGTTCACGCGGGTTCAAACAAACTCTTCATAGCCTTAAGCCCATACAGTTATACGTTCGTTAAAATAAACCAGGAGTACGTAATTATGCAAGCTTTTAGCTTAGGGAATAAATATAACATGGAAGTTGGCACCAGCCTACCCGCTTACCCACATTTATCGTAATAACGAACTGCCGTAAATGGAGGGTAATGGCCGACTATTTATTTAGCTCCGGTTTGACTGATAGTTTGGGAAATATTAACAGTAGGAACAAAATATAATTTATGTTGTTTTTGATGGCCGATCACTTTAAACTGCCTAAACAAGATACCTTGAAAAATATCTGAGACTTGACAATTTGTTGGCATTGGCAGTGAATTTCTAGGCTGACACATAAATAGACCCTAGGGAGAGACTTTGACAAAAAAGACTTTGACCGTCTGAAAACGAGAAGAAGGCGTTGGAATAGTTATCCAAAAAGAGGAAGAAAAAACTGGTGCATTAAAAAAAAACAAAAAAACAAAAGTCATTTCATCGAACTGTGCTGAGAATCAGCACTTTTCGAACGTCAAAATTACATAAGATACCTAGTCCCCGACGCCCACCCTTCACCACTTCCTAGTGCTTTAGCTGAGAAGAAGTGGCGCAAGAAACTCCCCAGCAGCACAGCTGTCTGTTCAGTTAGAAAAAAATGATTATATACAATAGTATGCAAAATTATTTACATTACGCAACACAAAACATAAATCTAATTATTAGTCATAATGGAAGCCAGCTATACGCTAATATACCAAAAAAAAACGGTTAAACAAAAATCGTGGGACCCCCGCGGCCCCATCAGGAACAAGGTTCCTTACGCCATACGCACAGACACAGTGCACATGTATATAAAAGAAAGATGCAAAGAGAGAGAGAAGGTCTGATGGAGTATGTCGCATTACGGTTTTTCCTTACGTGACGATTTCTACTAGTCAACTCCTACCGCAAGCCGCGTTACAGGACTTCATTCCAATAAAAGCAGACAGCGCATTGGTAAAATATAAACAAGAAAATTAGAGTGAATTAAAAAAGCTTTAACATAAAAAGAAAAAGCAAAACAGCAAATCCTCTTAACTGAAGCTCATAATTTTAACATTGTTAATTGAGAGATATTGAAAAATAACAGCCAACATTTTTTAACAGAAAAATGAAAAACCGTTATTCCTGTGTAAAATTCTCCGTTCGTATAAAAAGGAAATTGAAAAACAAAGGTAGCGCTGCTAATAAAGTTTTTGGCGTGTAGTGTGTTAAGTAGGTACCGCAACCCCCGAAGTTGACTTGCTATTACGCTTATAATAATAATATTTAAGCTGAAATAAACAATTCTTAAGTTTATTGCAACATATTTTAAGGGATTATGTTGAAGTAACTGTGCCTGTTCTAGATGCCTGTAAAGACCTCATTTTCCAAGTGGAAAAGTAATCTACGCTATGCTATTATATACTGCTATTGTAAACTCGTGATTGTACCCAAGGACCAATGGTCAATTGGTCATCCTTTGATTAAAAAAAACCTATCTACTTCTTTATTTCGGAAAAGCTGGTTCAATTGAGAGCCATTAAACCTGCTTTTCAGAAATAAAAATTATCCTAGTCCTACTTAAACTGCTGACCATTTAGTCATCGCAAGATTTGGAAATGTAGTTCACATTCACATCCTAACTTAATATTATAGAATGTGGCAGTGAGATTTTTTGTTTGATACGCTTTCACGCCAGTAGAGTCGTTCACAAAAGTCGCTCCCTGTAGAATACTGGTAGTCAGCTGCATCCGGTTAGACGGGAAGCCGACCCCAACATAGTTGGGAAAAGGCTAGGCAGATTATTTTTTACGCTTTCACGCCAAAACGGCTGAATGGATTTAGATACAATTTGGCATATGGGTAGACCATGACCTGGGTTAAGACATATGATACTTTTATGTCGATATTCTCACGGGAACAAGACTTATGCTGATAAAACCACGGGGCGTACCTACTTTATAATAATAATTATTATTAACTTTCATAAAGTAGGTATACCTTCAGCAACTTTCAACCATAAACAAAAAGTTATAAAGACCTTGTCATTCTGGCAAAGTATTTTGGTAGGAGATGTCATGACCTAGTCTCCTCTGAATTTCCGGAGCATGACCTTGAAGTCTCCTAAAATAGCACGGACTGGAACTTGTGACGGATGGTATGATTTGGTATCCAATGAAGGCCAATTTGTCAATTTCAGTGATTTATCTTTGAATGTCATGAAAAACGAAATCTAGGAATCGAAAGTCGCGAAAATCTCGCACAACAAAAGTTTTAAGAAGGCCATTGATGTGACAAATTGGTAAAAAAATCCATACTTCAGATTTCTTTTGGTTAGAAAAGAAAAATTACAATCGTGACAATGAATTGTAGTCTTACTCGGTATTATTATTGCTGGCTCATGATAATTTCCTTTACTGAATATTAATACGACAAAATTAAACACTTTAAATTAAATTCTGTTATTTTTTTAACATACATAATTATTTTTAGCTTATATTTTATTACATTCGTACAATTATGTCTTTTTAGGGTTCCGTACCCAAAAGGTAAAACGGGACCCTATTACTAAGGCTTCGCTGTCTGTCTGTCTTTCTGTCCGTCTGTCACCAGGCTGTATCTCATGAACTAGACAGCTGAAATGTTCACAGATGATGTATATCTGTTGCCGCTATAACAACAAATACAAAAAAAAACAGAATAAAACAAATATTTAAGGGGCTCCCATACAACAAACGTGATTTTTTTGCCGTTTTTATAGATGGTACGGAACCTTTCGTGCGCGAGTCTGACTCGCACTTGGCCGGTTTTTTTTAACAATTCAGACTCGTAAAAAAGATTAACGAGGAACATAACCTAAACTATTCCACATACTTTCCTAACCCTTCCGATTTCGTCTTCCTATAATTAAGACCACAGCCTTCGCCGATACTAATTAGCTGATCAATTTTGACAAGGCCAAGTAGTTGCGTGCCTAACTTGAGATTGGATCTCAGCCCACACCAGTTTATCAGGCTTAATTTATTAAAGTTCTAGGAAACCTAACATGTGTTAGTTGTTTATAATTATGTGAAGTGATGTTTTAGGTATTAAATAATCTAAACATGTATACATATTATATATTAAAGTCGCTTTTCGTGTTTGTCTGTAAGTATATTACCCATAGACAAACACGAAAAGCGACTTAAATATCCTTACTTTAATATTATAAATGCGAAAGTAACTCTGTCTGTCTGTCGCGCTTTCACGCCAAAACTACGGAACTGATTTAAATGAAATTTAGTATATAGATAGTCTAGAGCCTGAGAAACGACATAAGTTACTTTTTATCGACATACCACGCGGGCGAAGCCGCGGGCGGTTGCTAGTTTATAATATGTATAGAAGTCTCTTTTCGTGTTTGTTGGTATGTCCGCGTTGTTCTTCTAAACCACGTAACAGATTTTCATGCGGTTTTCACCATCGTTTAGAGAAATCATTCCGGAAGGTTTATGCGTATAATACGTTAATATTAAAGTTACATATAACTAAGAAATCTCGATGTTTTGTCAAGTTGTAATAACCGTGCGAAGCAGGAGTGGGTCGCTAGTTAAGGTATACAAAAAATGGTATAACATTTATAAATTGATTTTATTATGTTATCGCAATTACTGCATAATTTAATTTTCATGAATGAATAATATTAAAAACAAAAAAATATATATATACCATTCTAACTTACTCATAATATCCTACCATTCTACCACGATTGTCTGAAAATCTGATCATAAACCGGTCATAAAAAACCAACTATAAAATTAATTTAGATATACTGCTGAAACTAAACTAAATTACTAGTAATTAGTTCATATAATTATCCTAATCTATACCCGTCCTACTCTCAAAATGGCCCTAAAATGAACTGGACGGAACATTTTCCTTATTTAAGACATTTCAGTTAGTAACATTTCTACTACCAAAAATGGCTGCCCTACAATGTCCCTTTCGGGTCATTCTGAGATTAGGATATACCACATAACTCTGTATACTTGCATATCCTAACTAATACAATAAATGCGAAAGTGAGTTTGTTTGTCACGTTTTGACGCTAAAACGGCTGAACGGATTTGGATGAAATTTAGCATATGGGTAGACCGTGACCTGGAATAAGACAAAGGATACTTTTTATCCCGATATTCCCACGGGATCGAGATTTACACGGGTGATACCGCGGGGCGCAGCTAGTATTCAATAAATGTTGAACGCTTAATTTTGTATAGTTTATTTTAGTGTAGACTTTTTAGTAACGTTTTACAGGCTCGTGGCTAAATGATAACAGCCGCACGAGGTGATCAAAGGTAGGTTAGCTACGCTTGCCGCGGTCGGTTCATGGATGGGTGACCATCCATTACCTAATGGAATTTCAGATCCCTCCGGTCCGCGGAAATCATGTTAAGCCGTTCGTTCCGGGCTTTCATTTGTAGAACTTTGACAATCAGTTACAAGTAAACACAAGCCAAAAAGTCTGACAACCAGTATTACCAAGGGGTGTCGTGGTACCCAGGAACTGGGTTATGAAGGTCAAGTAGGCAGTCGCTCCATGTAAAATACTGGCATTCAGCTGCTTCCAGTTAGACAGGAAGCCCAACATAGTTGGGAAAAGGCTAGGCAGATTTTTTATTCTAGAGACGTCTAGTAAACTCTAGTGCTGTTAAAATGGTAATAAGAAACATGTGCGGCATTAGTTATGGTCTTTCTTAGAACATTAACATAAATTATAGGAACCTATCTACAGCCTGTGTGCCATTTTCTGAGCTTTGGATAGTATAAATTATTTCCTACTCCGTTATTATTCTTGGATCCTCTTGAGAGAATCCTCTATTCGGGATGTTACACTGTTAGCAAGCCTCCAGACTCATTCACACGGTATGATTTAACTGCCATACCATAAGTTGAAGCAACAATAATGTTGCACCGTCTTAACAGTCAGACTATGCAAGTCATTTGTTGCTCGCATCGCATTTGTTCCTTAGAGGGGCTTGTAGCTAAGTAATAAAAACCACACGGTTCGAACGATAAGGTTAAGCTACGCTTACCGCGGTTGGTCCGTGGATGGGTGACCATCTTTACATACCAAGACCTCTCCGTGCTTCGGAAAGCACATTAAGCCGTTGGTCCCGGCTGTCATTTGTAGATTTTCGACAGTTGTTGCGGGTCGTCAGAAGCCCGAAAGTCTGATAACCAGTCTTACCAAGGGGTATCGCATTACCCAGTAACTGGGTTGTGGAGGTCAGATAGCCAGTCACTCCATGTTAAATACTGGTATTCAGCTGTATCCGGTTAGACTGGAAGCCGACCCAAACATAGTTGGGAAAAGGCTAGGCAGATGATGATCCCATTTGTTCCTTGCTTGCCACAGGCAATAAACTTACATCGTGTAGATGGGGCCTTTATGTACATTATTTGTACATATATACAGCGTTCGGTTATGCAATATCTGTAACGCTGCAGTCTTGGATCCACAAGCTTTGAATTCTATCACACTGGTACACTTCTCATGATCAATATTATGGTCGGCCCACACTTTGCCCGGATTCTATAAACGTTAATTATCGCGTGCTTTGTCTTAGACATGTTCCCGTCTATTATACTTTGCATATTGACAGTTGTGCGATAGCGACAAACGCTTAGCCAAAGTTTATGTAAAGTTTCTAGATCTCGGCCTTAGAGGATGGGCTTCTTCCGTAAAGGTATCTTCAATACTCACTGAATATGTTACTACACTTGATCTTATTCGTGTTCATTCAATATTAAAGGAAGTACACCTGAGAATAGACTCAGGCTCGCACGAAAATATTTCAAGCGGAAACAAAAACAATTTTAATTTGTTCACCTAACTGTGAACGAGAGCTAAAACGTTGAATTTTAATAGGTTGGTACTTCACAGAAGTGTCGATATACATATGAAAACCATATGATATTAATTAAGCGCAAAAAGCGCAACAGTATTTTCATGTTATCGCTGGATTTTTTCGCTTTTACATCTAGTGCTGAGCCGAGTAATGTAATAATCTACATTTTCTGGGGAATTTAAGCTTTAGGAAGTCAGTCACACCAAATTGCATTGGGAATGTTACTGGCTTTTGGAGCTGTTCTAACGTGACCCTGTGACTTTTAAACAGTCAAATCGACACATTATGGTTTCCTTTAGATTTTTTTCAACTTTGGCTATGAATTGTCCATCCAAGTAGAATAGAAAAGAATACTCTCTATTACGATATAATATTTTTTTATTTATTTAGATACAATATGAACAGAGGCGGACCAGTTTCTACCAGTCGTTACTGAGACTATGGAGGACCTCAGTAAAATGCTCGATGATCTTAGTGGAGCTTCCGAAAGAGAGGGTCTTAAAAATAACATGGACAAGACAAAGGTCATGTCAAATACCCACTCTCATAAAGATTGGAGATGCTACACTCTAAGTTGTGGACGAGTATGTTTACCTAGGCCAACTGTCCAGTAAGGTAGGTCCAACTTCAAGGATAAGGTTAAATCATATACTTAAGTGTAGCAGAATAACCTAGGCAACATAATTCAAGGTCAATTTATATATCGTACAGTCGTTAAACCATTACTATCTTACAATGTGCGAAAAATTTATTAACATAGGTAGTAATTCCATACATAATTCTAAAGTGTAGTCTAGACATTCAGGTTTCGCCCAATCAGGTTTAAAAAACAGGCTGCGTAGCGGCGCTAACGATATAATTAGTCACACGCACGTTTATGAACAGGTTCCTTTGCAAATCAGGCCCTGGATACGAGCGTGTAAAATACTGGGCAACAAACTCCATAAAACTTACTAGCTCCCCGAAAAATTTTGGGAACTGCCGATAGAAGTGAAATTTATGCAACAATGCGTAACCTCAACGTAATTCAAACGGTAGACGGTAGATGGCGCTAAAAACCTTTCTTCAAGCGTGACGGTAACGATGACTCGAGTTCCATGATTTTTGTTCACCCAAAAAGTGCTTAACGCGCCTAAAGTTTTCACTTCAAAAATCCGAGTGCTATAGTCCGCGCGCGACTGCTAGTCACCGTCTGAGGTATGTGAGCGGTGAGATGGGGGGGTGCCATTGACAAAATTGGCAGACTGAGTTAACTTGGCCTTTATATACCTCCCCCGTCTCACCGCTCACATACCTCAGGCGGTGACTAACAGTCGTGCGCGGACTATAGTAAAATCATCACCTCAAAGTCGAAAATCTTAACGATCTCTTCAATAATCTGCAACTTCATTAAATACTCTCAAAACAGTCGACAATTGACAAACAATCCTAGAATTTTATTGAGGTAACGTCTTCGTCTTGAGATTCTTGTCCTAAACTAAGATGATTACGGTTACATAAGTACTACATGTATGTCGCAGTAAGGCATCATCTAGGCACGACAACAATTCCATACGACAATAAACATAGCCAGCATAGGAAACAAAGCTTGCCTATCACGAAAGTTCTTGAAAAGACGGCCAAGCCACAAAAAGCCGTGTACCGGAAAACGTTTAGCCACGCAAGACTCAACCCTTCCTAACGACTGTGGAAAGTATTGCCATAGAATTGATGGGTACAGAAGGCCAGCTCCATTCAACGAGCGAAAACAGGCTCACGCACACAGACACGTTCCGTCTATTTCCAACTATGTCGCTGTCGATAAGACCGCCCATTGATATTAATTCAGATTTGTTGATGTTATAATGGCAATCATGTCACGGCAATCATAATCATTTGGCTTAGATAGGATTTTTAATTTATTTATCTTTTAAAAAGATTATTTTATATTTTGTGAATGTAAGAACGTTGTATGTATGCTTAATAAACTGTAGATTTGTAGACCATTTTCTATTTTGTTAAGTACCTGGTACTTGTTGACAGGCGTAGGCATTAGGTACACTGCCCTTCCATAACCGTTAACACTAATTTGAAAACATTGTAAAAGCCATTAATATTTTTAAAGAGTAACCGTGGTTTCTTGCCGGCTCCATAAGTAAAGATCAATTGGAACTATGCACCTAGCTTCTGAAGTAAATAAAATATTTTGATTTTGATTGTATCACCCTTATTTTACGATTCTTTTGTTTTTCTTTTCCTCCTTTTAGTGTGCAATAAAAATGGTGTTCATTCGTCGCAAATCGGCTTGCAATCGCTGTACGGAGACACGTGTCTATGATCGTGTACGTGTGTGTGTGCTCGCTATACAGAGCCGACCTTCTGTACTTCTATCTATTCTGTGTCCTTTTTCTAACGACTGTGGAAACTCTGCACTACGCTTGCGCCCCGGAGATGTTCGTATACGGGTTTCCTATGGGAAATGCTGTTAGTTTAATATAGAGAGAGATAAGGTTTGTAGCTGTATAAAGTGTACCACTTATTTGTTTTCCATATTGAAATATAAAACGATATCTTTAGAGATTATATGATTTTGTGACAGCAATTTTATTTGCCTGTGATTTACAATGCATTAAAAACAAAAACTTAGACACTTGTTTAACGCGTGTTTAATGTCAGTTTTATGTCAAACTCCATACAGAAATGTCATGTTTAAAAGGTGTTTAGGCTAAACAACTGATACACACGGTTTTGTGGTAATAAGGCAATTGTTTAACTTTGTCTATGAGAGGAATAACAATATTTGATCCCATCCTATATCATAGATTGCGTCCATAGTGCCCAATATAAATTAATGAAAAGCGAAAGGTCATAAATAAATTTATCCATCCCTGTGATAGTGTTAATATTAGAATTAGATAATATCTAATAACATAGGCCACATAACAAGCCCGTAATCAGACTTATCAGCTTACGAGCTGTGCCCCGCAGTTTCACCCGCCAGTTTTTTCTTTTAGCTTTTTTGCCAGTGGTAACAGCCGTGACTGACGAGTTGCAGGTCGTAGGTTCGAACCCAGACAGGCGCTTTACTTTGTGTAAATTATTTCATCACCACTGCTCTCAAAACGGTGTAGGAAAACATCGTAAGGACACCGGTATGTCCTAGAATCAAAAATTCAAAGACATGTGACAATACCAACCCGCACTGGGCCCGACGTGGTGGATTACAGTCCACTCCATCTCACCGAGAAGAGGCCTGTCTCCTAGCAGTGGGAACATTATAGGCTGATTATGCAAGCATTTTGCCTGGCTCCTAAGGGTCGCAGCGTGATGTTAAAATTTTTTTTCAAATCCAGCTGGTAGTTGGAGAGATTAGCGAGTTTAGATACACACAACTGCAATTAAACTTGACATTTATTATTTAAACTGGCATAAAAAACATACCTACCTTACTACATTTACGACATCAAGGAGTGTCAAAGAAAAAAAAAGTTGTGAAAAAAAGGAGTCGCGCGTAAAAGCAGGTTGGTAACCTACGCGACCTGCTTGGCTCCTAGGGAATGTAAAAAGTTTTTATTTTCTTATTCGAGTTCCTTGCCTTTGCGTAGGGTATAGGATACGTTTTTAGTGTGGTGGTAGTACTTTTAATATGCGAGTATAATCAGTGTGTACAAAAGGACTTTTAAAATAAATCCTCGGGAAGCTTTGACAAAATCTATATTTTTCTTCAAAACAGATTGCATTTTTGATAGCATTCTAGAAAATAAAATAGTTTGGTTAATATTTAAGGAGCAGAACACTTTAGTAAACCAATATTTATAAAACACTTTGAGCTTTTTACAATACATCCTTCACATAATACAACAGAAGGTACAATCAGCCTCAAAAAGATGTTCAAATAGAAAATAATTCATTTGATTGTCTACAATTTGTGTGCCATAATTCTGCACCCTAATTGCGAACCACATTTTCAATCACAATCTAAATTATTATGAAGAATATTGCTAACCTATTGCTCCATAATGTTCGAATTTGTCTGCTCAACAACGTAAATAACGCAATGAATGTTGTTGAACTGTCAAAATGAAAGCCATTGCTATTGTAAAGTTGTTGCCTCCTGTATCAATGTGTAGCTACAATGCCTAAAATTAATTACTCAATCTGCAATATGTTTTGTGGCTAAAAATTAATACAATGTTAGGTAAATTATTATACTAAATTAACTAAAAAACAATTACATATATAACAAAATTAAAAAGAAAAAAGAAAATGTATATATT
Organism: Lithophane semibrunnea; assembly: GCA_947363905.1. Lineage (NCBI taxonomy): Eukaryota > Metazoa > Arthropoda > Insecta > Lepidoptera > Noctuidae > Lithophane > Lithophane semibrunnea. The sequence goes on from OX376205.1 coordinate 10,992,811, forward strand.
TTACCATTAAAGAACGAGCATAGACTACTTACATACAATGTTATGGAACAAATATTCTAGACAATTAAATGAACTCTTTTCGATGTAAACATATTTTTGAGACTGACTGTACTACAATACTAAAACTTAATAAATACACACGTTATTTACAAAGAGGTGAACGCCCCGACAGCTTACACAATACGTACCTATTAAATTCTGCATAATGACATGACATAAAGGACGAATAAGACAAAACAACGATACACTAAAGTAGCGGTATATTTTTATAAAACCCGTTATTCAATATGGAGACGACAATTCGACAATAAATTAAGAGTCTATACATATATACCTATCTCGGAGGAGCTCGTGTCTAAGTAATACCAGCCGCACGGGTCGATCCATCAGGTTAAGCTACGCTTGCCGGGGTTGATCCGTGGATGGGTGACCATCTTTACATATCGAGACTCCTCCGTGCCTCGGAAAGCAAGTTAAGCCGTTGGTCCTGGCTGTCATTTGTGGATCTTTGACAGTCATTACGGGTCGATAGAAGCTCGAAAGTCTGACAACCAGTCTTACCAAGGGGTATCGTATTACCCAGTTACTGCGTTGTGAAGGTCAGATAGGCAGTCACTCCATGTAAAATACTGGTATTCAGCTGCATCCGGCTAGACTGGAAGCCGACCCCAACATAGTTGGGAAAAGGCTAGGCAGATGACATATACCTACCTATCTCAAAATTGCTTAACATGACCGATCTTCTTCTTTTCGTGTGGTTAGTGACTGGTATCAGAGTTTTAAAGCCACTAAGGGCCTCTGACTTGGCTTCACATGCCATCGAGAAATATCTGTCTAGCATGCCGATGCATATTATGCAAAGTTTCATGATCTAATTTGAAGTATTTGTTTTAATACCAGCGGTCTATAGTTCGGTTCAGAGGTAACTTTGGATTTTTTTTTCTATGAAGAAAATTTTATGTAATCGTGTTTTCGTCAAACATAGGAACTAGCAGCAATCGTCAACTTTAACATATATTATTTATTTCAAAATTAGTAGTGCAGTATTTTCGTCATAACGGAGGATCATGCTAAACAATTTGAGGTAGGGTAGGCCCTTAAGAAGTTTCAAAATACTCTTTATGTATTAGTATTTGTCAGTGTTTTCATTTATTTTCGTCGTTTTTTTATATCCTTGTATTTTAGTTTTTGTATATCTTTGAGCGAAAACATTATAAAGTGTCCTGCCTGTCGCTGGTCTTCGAGAATATTTTCGGAGAACATAAATCTATTATGGTTTAAGAACTTTATTATTCCTCATTAATTAACAATAATTCACTTACTGAGAAACTAAGTTTACATAAAATGTTTACGAGCGTACAAAGATGATGATTATTTAGATGGGAACAAAATCTTAGAACTTTGGCTAGCTTTTATGAGTCTCACTATTCTGAGAAAGACTGCTTTGTGACCTAGCTTAGAAGCTAGTTTAGAAGTTAGCGTTTTATTTCGTTCAGATATTTTGTATACTTTTTTTTGCCTTTAATTGCTTCTCCCGCTCTGGGCGGAGCGGATGGGCGTGTCAGACTTTTACTGACTAAAACCCACCCGTGTTCCTTCAGTTGCCTGTTGCCAAGGTTCCGGTATCCCTTTCGGACTTTCCCGCAACCCTGGCAGGTGGTCTTTTGTATCGTCATCATACATACATAATCAGTCTATAATGTTCCCACTGCTGGGACACAGGCCTCCTCTCTGTGAGAGGGAGTGGGCCGTAATCCACCACGCGGGCCCAGTGCGGGTTGGTAGATGTCACATGTCTTCGAATTTTTGGTTCTAAGACATGCCGGTTTCCTCACGATGTTTTCCTTCACCGTTTTGAGAGCAGTAGTGATGAAATTATATACACAAAGTAAAGCGCCTGTCAGGGTTCGAACCTACGACCTACAACTCGTAAGTCGCGGCCGTTACCACTGGGCCACCACTGCTCCTTATCTCATCCTGTATCGTCATCGTCATCAATTGAAAGAAGAAGAAAAGAATATCTATTTTTGAAACTAGCCATCCTAAATAATATTATAAATGCGAAAGTGAGTTAGTTTATACGCTTTCACGCTATAACGGCTGAACGGATTGGGACGAAATTTGGCACAGGGTACCCCTGTACAGGGGACCATGACCTGGAATAGGACAAAAGGTACTTTTTATCCCGATATTCCCACGGGATCGAGACTTACGCGGGTGAAACCGCGGGGCGCAGCTATTATTATAATAAAAATAGAGCTGGATGTCTACAGATCTATTTTTTTTATCATATCTTAAGGCCTTCCGCCGCAGACTTTCTCAAACTAATGAGAATGTCACTGCTATGAAAAAATATTATTTTATCCGAGAGGTTATAGTAGAAACAAGTAACCTAACTACTTGTAAAAAATAGAACAGCTCTCCTGACGAGGAAGGAAAACCTTCATTAATCATTTGAAACAAAGGTACCTCTTCAGAACAATTCCGAATAAAAATGACAGTAAAATAACGAATATTATTAGAGTTAGGTACTAACTTTTTATTATTTGTTTGGGTCTGATGTACGAGGTCAATTACATAAAAAACCGGCCAAGTGCGAGTTGGACTCGCGCACGAAGGGTTCCGTACCATTGTCTATAAAAACGGCAAAAAAATCACGTTTGTTGTATGGGAGCCCCCCTTAAATATTTCTTTTATTTTTGTATTTCTTATTATAGCGGCAACAGATATACATCATCTGTGAAAATTTCAACTGTGTAGCTATCACGGTTCATGAGATACAGCCTGGTGGCAGACGGACAGACAGACAGACAGCGGAGCCTTAGTAATAGGGTCCCGTTTTACCCTGTGGGTAGGGAACCCTAAAAACAGCCAACATAAAGAAAATGTAATAACCCACGTTTATACTCACATTTCTGTCAACATAACTTCTCAGGAAAAATGTTTCTGACATTCTTTGAAATACGCGGAAAACGCTTATAATTATAAAAGAATGTAAGTGTAATTACTTTTGATATCATACCTTTGGAGAACACACACGATTCCTCTAACGACATTGAATGGGGCCTAAACCGGCCACATTAGCAATTCCTCTAAAAGCAATTCATTTCCTGAATTTCCAGCTGTCATTAGCAATTCCTCTAATTTGACATAAAAGCAATTCATAATTTGTGGACCATTTTACGAATCTCCATAGAAAACTGTCAAACAGATTAATTATTTCGTAATATGAATTACACGCAGATCATGATATGAATTGTCTCTTTGTTACATTTTACGATGATTCATAATATTTTCATATTATGATTCTGCTAAAGTGACCGTATCACGCCCCCTGGGGGCTTAAAACAGTCACTTTGGAAAAATGTCACAAAATTCAGGAAATGAACTGCTTTTAGAGGATTTGCTAATGTGGCCGTTTTAGGCCCACAGTTTTTTTTTTTTTTAAAAAACGTTCAAAGTACACAAGCGTAAGACCCTACCATAGTACACAAATACCCGCTTTATCGGTCCCCATCTCAAAGATCGAAGGGTCCGCCAATGACCTTTTGCCGCCAACTCCGTCCGGCTTTCGACCACCACCGCGTTTATACCATCATAAGGATAATTTATTCGCACATTGCTTGATAACGAACGACCAGTTTCCGCAAACGTTGTCAGTGATCACAATTCATTTCGGTATGTAGGACCGAAGCTTGTTTGCCTTTCAACGTTTCAATACCCTTTTGTACCCAACAAAAAGCTCACAGTACAGGTCTTTCGTTTTCTCGTATGAGTATCGCTTTCTTTTTTCAAATGCCACTTAAAATAAAACTAAAAAAGGCAACTGCTAACCCGCATTTCTTCATCGCATTTTTCATTTGTTAATTATATTAAACTTACGCCGCCTTCACACTGGTTCCGTCACTGACGATTCGTCAAAAAACACGATACGTCATTCGTCAAAATATTCAAATAGATTTTCACAGTTGGTTCGTGATTCAGAGTTCAGTCTTGGGCGAGCGCTTCGGCGGATCCGTTACAACAAATAGCAATTCATGTTTTTAAAAGACGAAACGTGAAAAATGACGGAAACGTCTTATTCCGTCATTTTTCACGATTCGTGATGCGTGTGAACACGGGCATTCAAAAAGAAATGCCGTCGTCAAAAAAAAATCGAATCGTGAAAAAAGACGATTTGTCAATACACACGAATCGTCCTCGTGGGAAAAAACCCTTAGTTTAAATATTATACCATCGTTATTAATGTAATAGTATATGGGCTGATTTTATCAAAGTCAGTTAACTTTTATCCTTGGATTAAAATTGTCGACTGACAGTTTTTGTATGGAAAAACTGTCAAAAATTCAAAATTTATTCGCAGGATAAGACTTATACTCAGTATAAAAGTTTAGTAAAATTCGCCCTAAGTAACAAAAACAGAAGCACTATCGTAGTTATCTTATCTTTAAAATTCATAATAGAAGTAAGTATATTTGGTATCAGTCATAATATTTTCCCCAAAACAGGCTCAAAATAACAGTGCGTAGTAAAAACGTGGTAATAATAAGAGGAACATCGGTTGCTACTGGTCGTAACGAGGGACCAGCCTCGCCAAATTGGCAGGGAAGGTGAACACAGGGGTGCGATACATCTGGAAGTGCCACGTCATCAGCGGAAATTTGATGCGACGCCTTATGGAAGTCAACGGAAAGGGTTTAAAGCGGAGCAGTTAATAGCATACTGTATACGTGTAAGATAAAGTAAAAGATTAACAAAAATAAGAACAAAATTACATAGAATTTTCCAATTACGCTTCAATTTTAACAAAATATCAAATAATAATATTAGCATACTTGCTACAACCTAAGCCTGTATACACTACAAACTTGGAAAGATGAAACCTTGAGAATTTAAAGTTCTAAAAGTTTTAGCCGTGTAAGGAGAAATCCTTAATAAGTTTGACCAAGTAAACTAAACACAATCTTACTGATTTTCTTGTGCAAGCAACCGCCACAGGGACTTGCACACCGGCGGCGACGACCAGACACATGATTTTAATATGAGTTCCGAATACCAGAGCTCTGAAATAATAAACTAGCGGCTACTTCGGTTTTACGCCAGAATTCGGGCTGCGGCTGAATATTTGCGGGCTCCGATTTTAATTCCGGCTCCATCGTAATTTTCTGCTCGTCAGTATAAAACCACTATTCCCTTAATATCGGAACTCTGATTTTGGTCGCTTGCTGTCACATCTAGCGTAATGTACCTAAACCTCTTTTTTGGCTACCGAAAATCCTTGAACACTGCAATTTCAAATTTCGAGTTCATTCAACATCAAAAACCTTCCTTCATTTTTGAACAAAAGTCACGAGTTTAAAGTGAGTTACAGACTCAGAGAAATACCTCGGCGTTCTCTCGGGCATTTCCAGTGAGTCGGAGTAATGTGTAGTGCACACAAACACGCCGAGTGGGCAAAATCAATCCACGTCGGGCCCGGAGGCGAGGCCACTAAGTGCCTTAATACCGGCTGCTCAACCTCACAACCTTCGAACCCAAAAACATGGAAATTGGCTGACATTCTCAGAACAACAGCCGAAAATCGACTATTACAAAGCCTGTTAGTGTCACTTTCATGAAATAAAAGGGATGATTTTTAAATTCGGATCAGTCAAAGCCGTGCTCTAAATTATAGACTTTAACGTTTTTACCAGCACGTGTAGCATGATCACTGTAGAAACGAGTTAAAGAATAGACAAAATGACAGATAAACAATGACTGTGTTGAACACCATCGAATGCGATATTGCTATCTACTTCGAATGAGTTTTTCTGGAGTTGTTTGTAGAAGTTATAATAACATAACACATAACATCACGCCTGCATTTCCCCGAAAGATTAGGCAGTGGTATACCCATAGTACACTCACATTTCCCCGAAGGATTAGGCAGTGGTATACCCATAGTACACTCACATTTCCCCGAAGGATTAGGCAGTGGTATACCCATAGTACACTCACATTTCCCCGAAGGATTAGGCAGTGGTATACCCATGGTACACTCACATTTCCCCGATGGATTAGGCAGTGGTATACCCATAGTACACTCACATTTCCCCGAAGGATTAGGCAGTGGTATACCCATAGTACACTCACATTTCCCCGAAGGATTAGGCAGTGGTATACCCATAGTACACTCACATTTCCCCGAAGGATTAGGCAGTGGTATACCCATAGTACACTCACATTTCCCCGAAGGATTAGGCAGTGGTATACCCATAGTACACTCACATTTCGCCAGATAAGTTTTAGTCCCATATAATAGGGGGGGGGGGAGACTATTGCCTCCATCGGGCACAAATATAACATGGTTGGTTAGTTGGTATTATGGTACGTTTCCTTTTCATATTATCGGTAACTGATGATAAGGTGAATGAGGACCGAGTCTGGTAGAACTTAGAAGAGACCTCCATAAATGAAAGTCAAAGTCAAATAATTTATTTCAAATAGGCACATTAAAGGCACGTTTGAACGTCAAAAACAAAGAAATAGAACTGATTCTAGTTGCCCCTTTCTAAAGGTAGTTTTCGTATGGAGAAGAATGGGCAAGAAACTCCACCATTACTCATTAAAAAAATGTCTTACATCAAAATTATATAATTACATGTGAAGACGATGCACCTAGAATACGATTACTGTACCACAATAGATAAAGGTAGGTGAACTGAGATAGATTCTGCTGGTGAAGATTTGGGTACCGACTCCTATGACCTACTATACCGATTTAGGTACCCAACTTCAACTATGATAAGATCGTCAAATCATCATCTTCTAAACGACCGCTGGCCATCAACAGCAGGCGTAGCATGGCGCTTTCTATCTCTACGAAGAATAGACATAGCTTTTTACAAAGTGACAGTTCGTTTCTTGATTTTTGACATCCACCGTAGAAATGTTTCGTTAAAAATGAAAGACAAAATAAAGATCGTTAGAAATGAAAGACAAAATGACAGATTTGTCATTTTGTCTTTCATTTCTAACGATCTTTGTCTCACGTCTTTTTGTAGGTAGACTATTTCGGAAGAAAGTTTTCTATCCTTACTGTCAAAATTACACTGACAACCGATAAAGCCTATGACAAAACAAAGAATTCTGAGTCGAATTATAAATAAGAGTGAGTTTCGTAAAAAGTGCAGTTGACTCTTTCTACTTTGCTGCCGTCTCGTACGGTCTACTGTCTACAGGAAACGTCATTTTTGTCTACTCTTCCGTTGACAAAACGATGCTCATGCTTCGCCTGCAGAGCACTAAAATATATACCGTCAGCATCGAGGTCAGACTCCCAGCATCAGGTACACGTTCGAATCAATATGTTTATGCTCATCTACCCTAATGGAGTGCACTGAATTCCACGCGGTATCAACACTAACCGAGTTGGCACAACTCCAAGCCACGTGCACCGTTTGGGTCTAAATAAATAACTATACTACAGCTGTTATGATACTTAGTTCTTGGATGCAATGTCGGTTGATCGGGCAATACCTTCCCGTGAGGAAGCGGAAAAAACGATTTTCAATAATAATAATTATACCGGGTGGAAGCATCGGGGTCAAGGGGGCCTAAAACAGCCACATTAGCAATTCCTCTAAAAGCAATTCATTTCCTGAATTCCTAGCTGTCATTAGCAATTCCTCTAATTTGACACAAAATTAATTCATAATTTGTGGACCATTTTACGAATCTCCATAGAAAATCCTCTAATTTGACACAAAATTAATTCATAATTTGTGGACCATTTTACGAATCTCCGTAGAAAACTGTCAAACAGATGAATTATTTCGTAATATGAATTGCACTCAGATCATTTATGAATTGTCAGTTTGTGATATTTTATGATGATTCATAATATTTTCCTATTATGATTCTGCCAAAATGGCCGTTTTAAGCACCCAGCCGTTCTACTCTGTAAAAATCTCACTGTGAAAACAGTGAAGTGTGCTTCCGAGAGTTTATTCTGAAATTTGGCAACGTCGCAAATTACTGTCAAATATTTACCTGTTTTGATTAATTTGGCAATATTACTGTACGGAAATATGGTTATACAACAGCTGTCTAAAATATTGATTATGAATATTTGACATCTATTTGCGACGTTGCCCACTTTCAGAATAAACGCTCTCAAGCTGAGCTGTCATTCCACGTGATGTTTGGGATTAACACTAGCTTTTACGGTGAGCTTTTTACAGAATATAGCGGCTGTTTTACATGAACATGAATGGAGAAAATTATGAAAATCTAACTTCACATCGCTTTCTCAAAAAGTATGTTACACAATCCATGATACACATATTTACGTTCAAACGCATATCAAAACGTTTGAATTGGGAATATTTGCCAGAGCTGTCATCGGCTTCAATGGGACGCGAGTAGGCTTTTGTTGCGCAGCCTTTGTGCCAAAATGCTCGTACACAACCCACGACACTATACTGACACTTTAGGCGGCAAATGATTTATTACCGAACAAAGATGTCATGTGTTCTATAACTCTTTGATAGGCTAGTTAGGTAAAGTGTTGCCATTACTCAATATTGGGGACTGTTACATTTGGCTGATATCAATGTCTATCATGTCATGGCATTCATGGTTCTAAATTCGAAAGGGATAGCCAACATTTTTTTATTAACATTGATTTACAGCTTTATGAAAACTTTTTTTTTGTTAGTTATTATCTAAATTCAGGTCCTATTCAAAACAATAAACACAATGTAAATAAGTACTCTAATAAATTACACTCAAACTAAACTACACCTGATTTTTTCCCAATAACACACAAAAACCGGCTTAAACCCATAAATCTATCTGAACATAACTATTCCAACAGAATCATATTCAATTCAATCTAATAGGTAATTAAGAAAATAACATACATAACAAGAACTAACTTTTTGTTTGTCAAGGAATAGGTATTTTAACAATGGTGGTTGATTTATTATTTAACGATTCATACAGTGACCTTGAGACGTCTAAACAAAACTAATTATGGTATACATGATTACTATAAATGATTAGGTTAGACGTAAAGGATTGTTTTATTAAATTGCATTTAATTGCAGATCTCTTTGATAGATACATAGGAAACGCATAATCCGTAGCTAATGTGCATGCTACCTACCATGCAGTTTACACGTGTTGATACATCGTACATTTTAGATAAATGAAAACAACGTAAGTATCAACAACAAAGAAAATTTTGAACCGAGTTTTGGAAACGGGAAAAGGATTTATGGCGGTCTAGAGCGGTTCAGGTATTCTCCTTATTTGATCATGCAAACAAACCTAACTGTTAAAAAAGAACCTTAAAAAATCAAGCTATACCGTTCCATCCTGTATGAATGGGAATTTAAAAATAATATTATGACTATTGATAAATGAGAAATGTGCTACGAGGTCACTTTCCGATATTAATTATATTACTACAGTGAAAATGCATCAGTTGAAACGTACAAAAAAATATTTCCATTTTTTCACGTCGCAGTCTCGTTTAAACCAAAGGCAAAATCGAATATTACGTTTAAAAAGAGAACAGCCATATAAAACAGAAAAATAAACTTTAAACCATAAAGTCTGGAGTTAAAATAGGTTTTATTCTAATGGGTAATGTTTCTGTGAAAGCCAGTGAATGGAGACTGCCGTAGAGGTATACCTTACTAACTTTATGTGAAGAGGTAATGAAAGGAAAACTTTCAATAGCCGATAGTTAAAACAAGTTACAGAATAAACACGTATCGAAATAACATGTTCTGAGAATTAGAGATGTTAACGTTTTTGCAGGAATTAGAGAACTTAACGAGTGGATTGAACGATGACCTGAAAAAGGTGACAGGGATAGACTAGAAAGCAGAGAACCGGCTGTCTTAGCGTAAATTGGGAGAGGTCTATGTCCAGCATTGACTGGAATAATAGTTGATTGTTTATATTGTTGAGAAAATAGGAACTTTTTATTCATCAAAACAATAAACAACTGAGATTAAATTAACTGGCGAAACAGCGGTTTACTGTAAATCTATCCAGATTATGTTTTGATTCAATCAAAACTTTTTGGAAACAAAAATGTAATTTATTTACCCCTCGAAACATTTTTATGCACAAAATCATACAGTAAAGTTGGGAAGAAAAGTTTTATTTATTACTAAATAATTGGCCAAAAAATACCAGCAGTATTTTTAGTTAATTCACTAACTACACCTAAATTAAGACATGGTATCTGTCCTAATATCTATTGTCCGGTAATAATATGATAATTATATCATTGCTAAATATCTATGACAGTAACAGGTGTGGATTTTTTATATGTGTAAGGTATGAATCATGTAACCATATATTAAAATAATGATAGAGGAACGGTAAAAACTGTCGGTAATCTGTCTCACAAAAACTTAATAAACTAAACGATTCTAGCATTTCGAGGCTAACCGTGAAATTATATTACAATGTTGATGCTAATCGGGGCGTTTAGGAGAGATATCGCTTCTAAGCGCTTGCCACTCCTGAAATTTATTGCTCTATAACTCTATAAATGTGTATATAGTCTACAAAATGATACGACTAGCAGTTTAATTACATACGACCTGATAATGCGCTGCGTCGGACCTCAAAATAGATCATAAAACGTGAGCCGAGCCTTTACAAAATAAATAAGTACTAACTAAACATTCGCGAAGTAACATCAAGGTCGATTCAGTGTTTAAATATATTAGTTTCAAAGTCAATAATAATCAGTGAAACGAGGTGTTAAACGATCTCAATAATAAACGCTTTGATAATAATACGATTTGATTTTGAACTCGAAGAAACATGACGTACCTACACGACAATATTGATTCGGATTAATTTAGCGGAAAATCGGTTTAATGGTCAGGAAGAAAATGTTGCAAAATGTTTTACGCTCCTGGAAAAAGTATTCGCGGTGACAAACTTTATGGATGTTGTTTCATCGAAATCATTTCTGTATTAGTATTTGTCGAGCGTGAGTTTGCCTGTGTTTGGCTTTCAACTTTTTCTTTTCCATGAGAGATTTTCTGAAACTGAACATTATAAATATCTTCCAACATTTGGGAGCTCCCGAAGATTTTGAAGGAAACTGCCACATCACCCCGTAGACACAGAACATGAGCCTTCTAATAGCGGATTGTCATCGCGGTATGTAGTTAAATACTTAATTATAACTGCATGATACACCTACTTATTACTCAGAGATTACGTCATGAATCCAAACAATTTTATTGAAAAAAATCTTGACCTTGTTACTTGCACAGCAGAATAAATAATGCACAGATTATGCAAAGTTCACACGATCGGATACAGTTTAAAAAAAGAAGTGTTTTGATTAAAGAACGTGATCTCTTAGCCCGCCCTTTCTTTTGCGCCACTACCGTTATTACCGCATATTTTTACTGCGATATTTAAATATGGAACAGTGTCAGTATCTGTTTTGTTTTGCGTACAGCTCTTTGAAACTGGAATACTATTTTTATTTGAAGGTTGGTAGCTCTTTTATCTACATTAAGTTAATTTTAGATTGCAAAAACGTTAAATTGCTGTCTACCAACATGAATCTAATAACTTTAAATTCTCTCTTGGCTCGCGTGGCCGTGGGAAGAATGAATAACATATCTGTAGTTATCTACTTAATTACCAAAATAAAAGGCTATTTTGCCATATGGCGGCCACTACCAAAATAGTCTTAGTAGCCTTGCCAGCAACATAGAAAAGTGTTTTCCCGCTATGAAAACAATATCAAATGCACATACCTAACATTATTATTTAATGCAGAACATTTTTCTGTTCAGTGGCCTGACTAACAATGTAGGTGATATGTTATTTTTAACTTTTATAGTCCTAAGGAGAGACTCATACAGACCAGGGAATCATGGCTATAAAAGGGAGGCCTCTAAGCAGTGACTGGAAAAATACTGCCAATGATGAGTGGGCGGATTCACCTAAACCTACATGGGCACCTATGAAACGTCAGAAGCACGGGTGCACGGTTCCAATTGGTCGTTTCCTATGGAGAAGAGCCGGCAAGAAACTCCACGAAAATGATTCGATAGTCCTAAACATACTACGACATAACTGAAATACTGAATAAGTATGGCTAGATTTTTACTATCATGAAAATTAGGAAAATAAATGGAAAATTAGGACAGCTTGTTTTTGTTTCAAGAAGACTTTCCATGTTCATTTTTGTTTTATGTGTCAACCTATTTTTGGTTTATGATTGCTATAAGATGGACATACTTTCTGTCTATGATTGCTGAATTTGGACCGGCGTTAGGTGCTAATTAGCTAAATAAATAGGTTTAAAAAACGGGACGTTATATCTGAAACCAGAAAAGCGGCTATACCTAATTGCATCATACCTAGATGTAACAATTTTCCGAAAAATGCTACCAAATCCTTATGCTTACTAATATTATTATAAATGCGAAAGTAACTCTGTCTGTCTGTCGCGCTTTCACGCCAGAACTACTGAACCGATTTAAATCAAATTTGGTACACAGATAGTCTAGAGCCTGAGAAAGGACATAGGCTTTTATCGACATACCTACCTACTTGGGCGGAAGCTAGTACATAATATTTGTTACATTTACAGCAGCCCGAAGTATGAATCGTTACGCATTGCCGGCCGTTCATAATTCCAACATGTCCGTCCGTATATTGGAAGCTAATAGTTCCTTCAATTACGGCCAATTTCAATTAAATTTCACAGCCGAATGCTTTTTGTGTGCCCAAAGCAGCGTGAAGCGAGTTCACCCAAAGAGTATAGACGGCTTGAATTTAAATATGGAAGGTCGAATTACTGGGATCTTTGAACTCATTTTGTTAAGATTAAATTACCTACTTTTATATTGGACTAGCGATTCGCCCGCTTCGCACGTTTTTTACTACAAGTAAGTTTAATATAAATGTATTATCTGACAAACATTCTGAAATAAATTCTCTAAATGATGGCGAAAATCGCATCAAAAATGCATTGCGTAGTTTAGAAGTACAGCACAAATAAACTCAAAAAGTGACTCTAATATAATAAGTACTATGCGTAGAAGACAAAAACATAATGTTTTTATAGTTATATTAATCGTGGTTTGATGTAGATCGAAAATAGGATCGATTCTCATAGCAAAATCTAGAATCTAGACACACACTGTGAAAGTATAATAAGCTCGCACTTGCGTACGAAATAATTTTGAGGAAAATTAATGAAATGTCCAATTCTGTTCCTGGACTTAACAAAACTGAATTCAACAACTTTCAAATCTTCGTTCCCATAATCAAAAACTTTTCCAATTCAAATATTATGTTTCATAATCATTAAGGCAGATCAAATCAAATATTCTATGATGAGTCTATTGCTAATTAATCACTTCCCAAGTTTAGAATAATACATTTAGCAAGAATACCTCTCTCTTCATAACATAGGAGACTGTTCAAATATGTTATACGTGAATAGACAGGGTAGGTATGTTACCTTGACGACTTGATTGATTCGTTTTGTGACGACAACAAAAAATATATAGGTAATGGATTCAAGTGTAAACAGACAACGATAAATACATAACAAGAATATTAAGGATTTTAAATGAAAAGTTTTAGAATAGTCAATGAAATTACGGTAAAAATAAATACGGTAAAAATAATGACACAATTTAATAACATATTTTTCTCGTCTCAAAAACTTATCTACAATAATAAGTCTTCAGATAAAACGCTTTTGCTCAAATGTCACAAGCAGTATCATGATAAATGGTCATCTACTTGACAGATTTTTTTGTCTCAAACGACGTTCTCTCAAGAAAAGATCAGTATCTTAGCGCTTTCAATTGTCCCCTCGAGGCACAGTTTATACAATATTTATATCGCAGTCTATAAACGTTATAGATTTCATGTTAACGATATTACGATTGGAAACCATTCAGACAGTTTCTTTCAATAACTATTTGGAAAGGGTCTACTATAATGTGTTAGACCCCCAATAACGTTACCATTAACTAATATTGATTCCATAGAATATAATTCCATAAATCAGGAGGTATAGAATGCTTATCCCGGCAACAAATTTTCTACGATTGAATGGTTTTTTTATGTGGCTTCGACCTTCCAATTAGGCGAGCCTCTATAGCAACCTCTTAACTCCCGTTCTTATTATACTCCTACCTAAGGAAGTTAAGAACGTGCCTATTTAAGCACAATCACGTAATTGGGTAACACATAATTTCCAGTAATTGTTCGGTATAATGAGGCTCGAGATATAACCATATCGCGTTTTCCACGTGATTTTCGAAAGCGTTTGAGATGAGAAATTGTTCGTGATAACGAGTGTCATTAGTGAGGCATGCGAGCCACGATCTCCGTAAAACGGTGCCTCGACACTGTCACATCCTGCCGCGTAAACGGTGTGTTCTTCGCTGAGCGGAGTGCCGGCAGCCGGAGCAGGCTGGCCCGCTCCGCGAGACTCCCGTTACATAACGCACCTGCATTCCGCGAATACTCGCACTCACCGGACACCGGTACTTACTGCATCGATTATGTCACCTCTCAGCTGACGATAAAGCACTACGTACGAGCGTATCCGAGGTGAGGTACAGTCGCGCGGTGGCTCGCTCCGCGGAGGCGGCCGTGTGACGGAGCGCGTGGGTTCGAGTCGCGCGGGGTCGATGTCGGGGAGGAAGGGGCACGGAGGCTGCGGACTCACCGTGCGGATGGTTACATAAGTCGGTTGGCGGGAGCGAGGACACGTGCAGCCCCTCCGGGGCTTGTGGCGCGACTGGCGGCGGGTCGGGCGCCGCCCCGCGCCACAGCCACGCGGGGCGCCGCCGCCTTCCACCCAGACACGATTAAACAGCCTTCACGTGCGACTCTCGTTTTAAAAGCGCGCCTAATAAACCTCACCTATACTTTACATTTAGACATTAAGGAGCACAGATTTCTTGCAATTATTCATCCTGTGTACACCGGCTTATTAACTCGTTGGAATTTACATAGAAGTGTTGGAAGAGGTAGGTATTGTTAGATAGTCTAGACTAGTCTTTATTGTCGTTGAATATGCAAACGTATCGCTTTATTGGAGCGCGGTAATCTACACCTCAAGTAGGGTATTATTTACTTACCTCTGCTAATCTACGATGTGGAGTTAGGGGTAATATTGGACCCAACAATTAATGTGTTTAATTCGATAAGTATGCCCCCTTGGACAAAAATATAGCTATCTGAGCTGATGTTTTTACATCAATATTTACTGTTATACAGTATGTTAACTAACAAAGGGCGTTCCCGTTAACCTGCAATAGTATAGCGTGTATACAAGCAAAAAAAAAATAAACATTAAAAAAAAAAAAAAAAAATTTTTGCTTAGTAAATTATTCACATTAAATATTAAATTTTTACGGAAAATAAACTCTCTGTACACGCCCACATGTCACACTTTTTTTTCTACGTTGAAATACAAGTGTGCGTGTACAGAGTGTTTCTTTTACGTTTTAATTTAATCGTTTTGTGAACATTTCAAGATACAAAAAAAAAAAAATTTTTTTTTGAGTGGTAATATTTTTTTTTGCATGTATACACGCTATACTATTGCAGGTTAACGGGAACGCCCTTTGTTAGTTAACATACTGTATGTAGATCACTGGCTATTAGGCCACAAACGATATCATAACGGATACTTAGTTTATTTCACTTCCACTCCAGTACAATTATTAGGTACACTTCGCCTTATCTCAATCAAACCCGTAAAGGATAGTTAACCGAAAAAACACGACTTTACAAATTATAATGTTAAGAAACTCTAAAAATCATGCAATGAGGTTAACATGGTAAGAGTAAATAAATAAATAAAATAAATAAAGACCTGCTGACTAAAATAATATTATAGCAGCTGTTTATCATATACCTAATAATAATAATATAACAAACCAACATACTTAATTAAGTAATTTATGAAAACGAAAACAAACCAGATTTATAACTGGGATTGTTTGACACAAGCGTTCTAAGTCTAACAACGCTCAACGTTTTTGCAACTTTTTTTGATCATAAACTATAAATGAACCGTAGGTATTCCCCACGTTATATGAATTCATTTAAATCATGAAATATTAGAAAAAGAAATGTTTCTTAATTATGTCACACGTGTACGTGTATACAAAAATATCTGTTAACTCGATAGCTGATGTCTATTTTGCGTTTATTCTTCGTTGAAATGTTGGATCTGCAGCCTCGTGTCTTTGCTCGATGAAATGTTACGCAAATTCACTCGTTTGTTTGCAATATCAAGTTGTAACAAAGCGTCGAGCGTCGTGCTCATAGTTCGGTTCGTGAAAGGGTGACCCATTAGAGCGGCTCGATGTCTTGTTACAAGTAAATGCTCTAGTCTATACTCACCTTTAGGGTAAAATCGTTGTTAAACTGAAGACTACAAATCCTATTATTTCCACACAATTTCATTATAACATGGGTATTGCGATCAGCAATCGTTGCCAAGCGCTGTAAGTGCTGTAATTAGGCAATATTCCCTAACGAGCGATCGAGCTGTAGCGTCCAATTAGGACGGCCATTCTACAGTGGACGTTTACTACTTAGTGTAGTACTATTTGAGTTTATTTTACAAACCTGACTTCGTATCCGCACGTCAATTTCGGGTGACCGTTGAAATCAGCGCTGTGCTGTGGGTTAGGAGGACATAGCACAGCATCATGCTGGGAGCTTGTCCCAGACACGACGTGCAGATGCCGCCTATTTCTGTTATGTGCTTGTGATTAGATATCTATTTTTCATTTTTTTTTTTTATTTTACACCCTAGTGTTTTAATTTCGACCAACTTTATTTGTCGCCAACTTCAGCAACCATCAGCAATATCCTATTCTTCTATTCTAAAGTCTTCTATTTCTGAAATCATTCATTTTTAATGGCCTGTAAGTCTAGGTTAATAAATCTATATATATAAAAATGAATCCCTATTTCCCTTGGTCACGCCATCACGCGTGAACGGCTAGACCGATTTCGCTAATTCTTTTTCTGTTGTATTTTTTACTGTCAGGAGAAGGTTCTTATGAAAGAAAAAATTAAGAAAATAGCGCGGAAAATTAGAAAAATTAAGACAGGACAACTTCTGTCGGGTCAGCTAGTAGTTAGTAAAAACTACATAAGCAAATGGGACAGTCTCGGGGTGTCAAGCCCACGCTTCTCAAACAATTCGGAACAGACACAATTGCCCCGATTTAGTTCTCCTGTGTTTTCGCTACGACGAACATAATCATAGGAACGTGGCTCGAGTTCTTTCATTCCCGATATTATGTCTAGAGCTGTATTTTTCTTTTCATGAAATAAAAGTTTTATTTAGCGCCATCTGTTGTCGAGTAGCGGTAGTATTGCAACCTGTTAAACACACATTTTCATAGTTTAGAGCTGCCACCTTGTGGCATTAGGAGCTTCTAATTTTATTTTCACAGCTGAACAAAATTATTGCCTTTCTTATTCTTAACCTCTCCATTTTGCACGAATACCTACAGGCCACGTTAGCCCAACAAATTAATATTTCAGTACGACGATGTCCTGAAAACTGAGGCACAGAAAGGGCACGGATGCTACTTCCACTACTTCAACTGGAAATCCCAGAGTTCTTCTGGAAATGGTCAAAGGATGACCACCGTGTACCTAATATTTTTTGGAAGGAACCCGACAGAACTCTCCTTTCTTTCTTCTCGTGTCGCCACGAAAAGGTACTAATAAACATAGCTCATGCTGTGGTACCACGAAGTAAATAATATCTATATTTACTTTGTGAGTGGCCTATACTCAGCAGTAGTAGGTGGATCAAAGCTGTCAGTGATGTTGATGACGGTACAAATACCAACCTACTGCAAATATTAGGCACTCGTCAAACTGATAGTGGACTGACAGCCCAGCGGGGTAACGCACAGTAGCAACGGCTTTTATTTTGACAGTTCAACAACTATCATTTACGTTGCGTTATTTACGTTGTTGAGCAGACAAAAACTTATGAAGCAATAGATTAGCAATAAGTATCCTTCAAACATCCTGCAGGTTGTACCGCCGCCACCTGGTAAAGTCGCTCTTACACACTGGGGCGATTCGCCGCGCGACGCGACGCCGCCGCATTGTTCGCCGTGAAGTTTTCTGAGAAATTGTTTTGTTAAAATTCGCGTCGCGCGGCGAATCGCCCCAGTATGTAAGAGCCTTTATATGGTCGTCGCGCGGCAAGTCACGCCAGTATGTAAGAGCCTTCGGGTGCAAATACTTATGTTCTTATGTATTGTCACTCAGCAGAGGCTGGTAAGTTTTTAAAGACAATTATTGTAGACCCACATTGATTATGAAAACCTACCACCTAAGTTCACATTGTTTAATGCAATAAATAAATTGAGTATTGAGAGCGTCGAGCGCGATGAGCGCTCAACTTCTATCACAGACATCTCCTAAAGCCCTCAGTTTCTATATGTCGTTTCTGTCGTAGTCCGAGTAAACGATGCTTGGTTTGTATGGAAAGTGTTGACAGTGCCGCCTTTAGCAGCGCCTGCGTCTTCGCGTTCTGTAGGCTGTTATAAAGATTTATGAAGAAAATAAAACCAGTAGCGATGTGAACGTTATTTATTATTAGAGATAAAAACGTAAGGATAGTTACACTATCCACATAAATACTTAGACCGATAATATACAGTTAATTTGTTGTTTATGTGTAGACCATAATATTTCTTGTTACTTTGTTGGTAAAATTGAAAATATTCAACTTGTAATCGTGCGAGGCCAGAGACTAACGCCCGCCTAAATGAATGCCTAAATAAAAGCTCGCTGTTAGATTTTGTACGCTCGGCTCAGAGACGAGAGTCGCAAATTCAACAGTAGGTACAATAATACAAATGTAAATAGGCCATGGTACGGAGCGAGAGGGCATGGGAAGCAGTCACCTCCTTCTGCGAAGCAGTAATGCTCGCGAAGGAGGAGGCGGAACGCGTGAGGGAGAGGCAAAGTTTGCGCCCTCACGCCCCTAACCGCCGCCGTTGGAGACGCCCTGGGCGTCGGGAATCCCAGGCGGATTCCCGGCCACCATAGGCGCGGGCTTGCGGACGGCGAGCAATGGGTAGCTCGCCGTCCGATTAGGAACAGGCCCAGGTCAATGGCGCGTCGTGTTCCACGTGCGCCTCAAAGAGATGTCAGCACAATTGGCGGGGTCCGCTAGGACCGATGCCTGCCAGGGTTGCGGAATAATATTCAGGCGCTCATTTTTATGTTTCCTAGTGTTAGTGAAATAGGGCACACAAATATAGGCCGATAAGTACCTACAAAATTGAGAATTTTTAAAATTCGTATTTCTACAATGAAAATATTCACGCGTGTATTATTTTATAATAAATACGTACTTATTCATTATTATTCTATTCCAATAGACAATGATTTAAGAATATTACATAATAAGAAAATATTTATAAAATATTACTACCTATCTCCAACTTACTTACAAAAATACAATTTGAATGAAATTCATAACAAATATTCTTTACATAAAATGAAAATTAATGCTACACAATATATTAGTAATACAAAAGTATTATTCAACTTTACGGTTTTACTATTTTTAGTTTAGCAACTTGGCAACGCATTGTTTTCTTCAGTCTTCAGTCATTTACGGAGTTTCATTGCAAGTAAATTAATTACAAATTTCTAAAAGTTCCCAGTTTCTAAAAGCCGGATGGAGACTGAAAATTAATCTGCCACCAAAAACATCGACAGTTCTGCAGATCCCACAGTTTTGATTGGTTGAACGAAATAATATGTAATACTAATAACCAATCAATGAACGTGAGAGGTGCTTACATGTTCAGGTCGGCATGAATCGGCCGGCATAATTATGTTCGGGAAAAAGTAGCCCGTCTTAGCTCGAATTGTGCAGAGCTTACCCGAACATGATTCGGCGACGATTAATGCCGAATAATCGAATGTGCCTACCCTCATAATATGTTTGTAACACCCTTGACAAAAGGCAGAAGTTCCATGATAAGTTTCTACTCTATTCGGCAAAATTAGGCTTATATTAATAATGAATTAGGCATAACTATTTATTTTATTTAAGAACCTCCTCCGTTTTGGAAGTCGGTTAAAAATAGGTACACTTAACTTGAAAAGGAACTTAAAAACAAAAAGTGCATTAATTTAATAAATTCAAATTATAATGCATGCATTGAATACTTAAATATCAGTGCATGGTTATATTTTTTTTAGTACGTACACACATAATTGACCAACACTTTGGTAATTCTCACTCAATGAAAATTTTACAAATGATAACTATATTGAAATTGACATCGTTTAGATTTTCATTCTTACATTTATGACAATGATATGTACGTGACATTTTTGAATGATACGTACTAAACGTATCATTCAAAATTACCCGCTTCTTATAAAATAATATTAAATACAGTACTCCCTAGGAATCACCAAGGTAAACTATACAGGATATTTCCTAGGACTTGCCAGGGTGCATAAGACCATTTCCTATGAAATTCGAGGACCAGGGCTGTAAACCCCTGAAATAAATAAATAATTTAACCATTTATGGCTCACTCATCGTGTCAAACCCCCAGACAGGTGTGTTAATCGTAAATATTAGTCCTCCAACATACTTCAATGTTTTTCTTTCCTAAACTAAACGTAAAATAGTTAGGCATTGAAATGTCTGTATAAATAAATTAAATAAAACATTTATAATTATTATTTGGATTATACTTAAGTGTATTCAATCAATGAGGAGTATTTTATAACTTAAAAAACATAGGACAGAATAATAATTCTATTTCAACGACTCTCATGAATTAGGACCCCAAATAATGCCAAAGATAAATAAATAGGCTCAACATAGAGCCGCCATATACTGGGCGCAGTGGAGTCCTGTCTAGACAGTTTTTGAGGCAAAAAACACGAGCGTATAATGGTTTTCAGAAAGTTCTAATCGGAAATATTTTTAGATGAATAAGCTTTCTTTGATTTATATATATTTTTGATTTCGATTCAGACAAAGCATTGCCACCTAATAACATATATACTCCTCATTGTTTTACATACAATAACAACATCATTAAATCGACTTATAAATAATCAAGTAACCACAAACTTTCATCTTACATTAAAAGTGATAACATCAAGATCATAAAAACTTATCTACTTACGTCCACAACAGATCATGCTGCAGAAATATCTTTTCACTACCTTTGGCTTAGTTTTCTTAGGAGACGAAGTCGGGACCCTTTGGTACCTGGACGAGTGCATCGGAATGACCAGCTCTAGGACCGAAGCATCGTCGTCTTCGTCAGAAGCAGTCAATTCTACTTCGTAGAGAGGTGGTGAGGATCGGTCAGGGCTGGTCTCTCGAGTCGCGTTCTGGTCCTTGGTGTACTGGTCCTGAGGCCACTGCATGATGACTAGATCGTGGTCCTCGTCTACGTTTTTCTGCAATTCAAATGCAGTAGGTTTTAGTTATGTATTATAACTGATATCGCGGCGGACTAAGACGAAGATGGAGGGATGAACATTATTACCGTAGGTATTAGCCCGCAATAGCAGAAGACAGACGTGTTTGGAAAAGGGAGACATTTGCCCAGCAGTGGGACAATACGGGCTAAAAAGATAGATAGATAGAATGGATAGGTATTTTGGCGATCATAGAAATTAATGATTATTACGGCAGGTATGTATTTTTGACGCATCGATTCTGCTACACAGGCTAAAAAGGTATATTGGCGTGTGCTAGCTGACAGCAAAAGAAATAATTTTAATGTTTTGTGTTGCGTAATGTATTTTACATACTATTTTATAGGATCAAGTTGTTCTAACTGAACAGACAGCTGTGCTGCTGGGGAGTTGGTTGCGCCACTTCTTCTTCCCAGTTAAAGCACTAAGACGGCGGTGGCGGGCAGGCATTTTGGGGAAACTGTCTTATATAATTTTGATAATCGAAAAGTGCCGACTCTCAACTTAATTAGAATAAATGACTTTAGATTTTTATTTCGGCAGGGCTGTTATATCTTTGCACTGGGCTGGGCATCCAGATATAGTTATGGCAGTGGCAAAACGAGATGTCACTTTAGTTCTAACCTCAGGCTAGTTAGTTTGACCGAAACCGCTGTTCCACGCCTTAGGAATGCCCGAGCGTTGACGAATGAGCGGCCTGTACTGCCCCTCGTTTCGCCGCGCACCTATATACCTAAGGCGCAGAATAGCGGTTTCGGTCAAACTATAACACTTAGCACCGGATGATGTCAGTTTTGTATAAAGAACTGCATTTCTATAAATATTAATACCAAAATAAAAAAACCTGGTTCGGCGGTTTAAACCTGATCTAAAGAAAAACCTTGTTTTGAAATAATGGGGTTAGGGTCTAGTAAAAGTGCTAGTGCGATTCCAACTCTAGTCTAAGATATGATGACATTTATCGTTGGATGAGCGCCTGTTCTCTCCCCGTTCGTGTAGGATTACCATCCCATTGGACTATGGGAGATAAAGAAACAGAGAGTGCACCTGTTTTTGTGCACACACTTGTGCAGTGCACTGTAATATCTCCTGCGTACTTGGCTTAATTATCTCCGTTGAGATTGATGGTAGCCGTGGCCGAGATTCGATCGGGAGGGAGGATATTATGCTGCTTGAACTTTGGCACAAGGAAAAGCTAGCTTTATTTACCAGGCTAGCCCGTCCCTCGTTTCGATGTCTATGAGTAGTTGGTGAGGGGATCTGCAGCTCATCATCACTGCTGCTCTCATCACTGAACTGGAAACAGAAAAGTAAAACGTGATTCTTCATTTCTGCGTTGGCAGCTTCAAAATCCCGTATTCAAAACTTGGAAGGTACAGTCTTTTAATCTTCAGTTTCATCAGTTTTTATAACCGTTCTGGTGGTGAACATAATATTCTGGCTGTGACTGTACTTTAACTAAGTAATCCCCACCACCAAGCCGAAATGCACTTCCGTCGCTATCTATCAGGAGCAGTCGAGGGAATAACCATTGCATCTCCGTTTTTTGGCACCTAAACGACACGACTACGATCTCCAGTCCGCATGCCCAATAAAGCGCCCGTGCCCATGAGCCGAATTAAATGAGAGAGTAACCATAGAGGGAACAGCTAATAGGCCTTATTACAAAATAAGCTTTACCTTTAGACACAGGTTTAAACCATCGAGCCGTTTTTTTTATTTCAAACTCTAGTAAGGCGAAGGTCATGGTTTTTGAAAGAGAAGAAGAAGAATGTATATATGTGTATGATGTGGAAATAAATGAAAAGAGTATGGAGTAAGTAAGTGAGTTCGTATATTTGGGGAGTCTGTTTACAAGGGAGAGAAAGATTAATTAATGAGGATGTGGAAAGGAGAGATAATGCGGGAAATAAAGTGAATGTTGGTTTTTTGTGTTGCTTAATGTGAATAATTTTGCATACTATTGTATAGAATCAATTTTATCTAACTAAACAGACAGCTGTGCTGCTGGGGAGTTTGTTGCGCCACTTCTTCTCAGCTAAAGCACTAGGAATTGGTGATGGGCGGGCATTTTGGGAGACTGTCTTATGTAATTTTAACGTTTGAAAAGTGCTGATTCTATTCTTCTTCTCTTCTTCTTGTCGGTGCACTCTCGACAGAGCGGTCGTGGTCATCAAGTTGCAGTGAGATTTCGCACAGCCGTGATTTGCCTGACGATGCGACGCCATCCCTCTCTGTCGGCTGTTATATGGGTGCATTCGTGTAATGGGCCGCCCACTGCGGATTTAATCTGGTCGGTCCATCGCATGGGTGACCTGCCGCGTGCTCTTGTTCCTTCGACCTTTCCCTGCACTACAAGACGTTCTATAGAATTGTTTTCCCGTCGTGATACATGTCCAAAGAATTGGAGTATTCGAGCCTGTACTGTAGCCGATAGACGCTGCTTGATGCCGAGTTCTTGGAGTATAGATGTGTTGGTGCGAAATTCTGTCCACGACACTCCAAGCATTTTCCTCCAGCACCACATTTCCAGAGCGTCTATTTTCTTTTTCTCAATTTCTCTAAGGGTCCACGTTTCAGCAGAGTACAGGAACATGGGAAATACTAATGCCCGAACAAGCCGTGTTTTGGTCGCTTTGGTGATGTTGCGATTCTTCCAGACTCTCCGCAGCTTGTCTATAGCAGACCTAGTTATGGCCATGCGTCGCTTGATTTCATCTGCGCAGCCACCGTGACTTGAGATCAGCGCTCCTAGGTAGATAGATATGAGTGTACGACATCGCAGTTCGCAATCTGGGTAACTTCGGGCGAATTGTTGTTGGCACGGTCGACAATCATCATCTTCGTCTTACTTCTGTTTATACTCAAGCCAAACGCTAGGCTGGCATGTTCCATCTTGGAAAGCAACTGCTCCATGCGGCCAATACTAGTCGCAAATAGCGTAGCGTAAATTCGAGATTTTCACTCCACCAATTGATACACCGTCCGTCCAATCATCGAGGGTAATCCGCATTATCAGCTCTGTGTAAATGTTAAACAAGAGCGGCGATATGATACATCCTTGACGAACGCCTGCTCCTGGGTGGAAATCACTCGATAGTATGCCATCTGTTCTCACTGATGCTGTTCCATCCTCATAAAGACGCCTCAAAAGGTGCACAAGGTGTTTGGGTGCACCCATATCGAGAAGGGATCTCCACAGCATCGGCCATTTCACCGAGTCGAATGCCTTGGAGAAGTCAACAAAGCTTATATATGTCGGCTTGTTGAATTCTCGGGCTTTCTCAATAATTTGACGCACTATAAAGATTTGCTCTCGAGTTCCTTTCCCCTTAACAAACCCAGCCTGTTCTGGTGCAACTTCTTTGGACAGGTAGGTCTTCAGTCGCTCATTTAGTACGTGTAGTAAAATTTTACTGGCGTGCGATATCAGTGCAATCAGGCGGTAGTTGCTGCACTTCTTTGTGGAACCTTTTTTATGCAGTGGAATGAAGACAGTGTGGGCCCATTCTTTGGGCCAAGTTCCAGTTTGCCATATTTTGTTGCAAAGAACATGAAAAATTCGTACCCCCTGTTCACCCGCGACCTTGATAGTCTCGATTGAGATAGCATCCTTGCCGATAGCTTTACCATTCTTTAGATGCTTGATGGCAGCTTCGACTGACTCTGACGGCTGATTCTCAGCCTAGTTTAAATAAATGACTTTTGATTTGATTTGGTGCTCGTGCTATCCATGTGACTGTGACCAACCAGTTGATGTCCAAAAAGGGTCGACTGGGTGTTAAAATGGCGTGCTGGTACCAACGCTTATGTATAGAAATGAATAGAAACGCGTTTCTTACGAAGCATATAGTGTGACTATCAATAATAGGCTGAGGAATGATGTGATGAGACAACAGTGCGGTTTAAAAGAAGATGTAGCATAATTGGAAAGAGTATGCTTAGATGCTTTGATCATGTTGAGAGGATGAATGAAAGGCGACGGTAGATGTGAGTGGAAACGCTGGAAGGGGACGTCCTAGGAGGACATAGGTACAGCATGTAACAAAAACCCTGTCCGATCCGAAAGGGGCACATAGATACTGCAATAACATTACCAGAAAAAAATAAAAAAATATTATTATTGAAAATAAAAAAGTTATTGCAATTTAAAATTCACATTTTTAGTACCTACCAAAATTACCCCAATTTCATTATATATTAGCAAATTTTCGACAGAGATCAAAAGTTATGACTAGTAGACATCCGCTAAATGTCGCCGCCGTCGATACCACTGTCATCAGGTTCTCGGGCAGGGATCAGCAATGATTTTGCTCACAGTCTTATAGTTTTACCGGTAGCCGCTGATGAGCCAGGATGAGCCTGCGCACAGCGTCGTCGCTGTCGATGCCGCTGTCATCAGGCTCTCGGGCAGGGATCAGCAACCCTCCGCCTCTGTCGCCCTCAGCCGCCAGCTTGCACGGTTTGACAGGGAACTCGGTTGAACACTCCTGGAATTGAGAAGGAAGATTGATTTAAGACCATGCCATGGTAAAAGTATGGACACATTTGGGTCTTAATTTCATTACAGAGATTTTCAATACGTACCCTTGGGTTTAAAAACCTTGAAGAAACACGTTTGATCTTATGAATCAAGTGTCGAAATGAAGTTATAATTCCAGTCCTCATGGTATTCGTATTCTACTAGATTATATTCTAGTCTTGATTAAATAATATATATAGCCTCACTTACAGGACTAGGAACAACAAATCCGCGTGCTATTGTGAAATTCCTGAGTCCAAAGGTCATAAACTGTCCTAAGGCAAATCAATTCCACTGTCACCCAGTTGTACAAAGACAAACATTAATGCCCGTAAATGCCACATTCATACGTAATGGATAAGGCTAATGATTTCATTTATTTAATCAAAGAACCATTAGAATCGAGTCTAATGTTGCTTTCTGCAACAAGTTCGTTCATAGTCATCCCTAGTTCGAACTCACCCGCTTTTTATATGTCTATCAGCTGCAAGGGTACAACGGACCGGGCGAGTCCGAACTATGGATGAGTATGAACGAAGCCAGTTAATGGAAGATTACTATTTAATGACAGCTTTAAAAGTTAAAGTTCGTAAACAGGGCTAACAAATTCTATATGTCTAGACTGTGACATTTGCAGGGTTTCAACAAATATTCGTACTGTTACAATAACTGACACAACATGTTCATAGAAATTAAAATTTGTGTTTGATGAGATATCGCGAAGATATCTCGGATATCTGCCAAACCTAATCATTTTCAAATGCTGTAAACAACACTTTAAAACGAAATACACAATAACAAGTATTAGAGTGTAAACACAAATAGAACGACTCTATCCAGCTTAGATGGATGCTGCATAATGCAACGTTCTAAAAATACATAAATCAGATTTAGTGGACGTTGAGAACGGCTTGAGAGGAACGGAATGCGTCGACTATAAACGGATTTGTAAAGGTCACGCATTCAAGCACGGTGAAAATTTTGCACTGCGTTTAAAAATATTATATTTGCAGTCTATTAATAGCTTTTCTTCAAGATGAAACGAAAATAAACGCTTAAAAATATTCAATTTCTTATTCGTGTTATTCCGACACCATAATATACAGAAATAATTAGATTTTACACACTGCGACAGCATGAATGCTTTCCATAGCCCAGGAAATGTGGCTATGATCATCCATAAAATATTATCAATTATCTGTAGGTAGGCTTTTATCCGTCCATTGTTTGCTTACACCATTGTTTCAAGCAATTACGTCAATTAATTTTATTGTTAAGTACTACAATATGTATAAATTAACACTATTAATATTAGACTTCACTTATTGTAATGTGTTGTTAATTCGGCCCCCGTGGTATTAACACTACACACCATTCAACTAATTGGACGCCTACGCCGCTCGTAAAGGACATAACGGTCGACTATTACCACTATCAATCACCTTATGAATATCGTGACCACAGTCTAAATATAACTGACGACAAACTACTATTGTGCCGTATCCACAAGGATAATAGTAACGATAAATAGGTACCTTATGTGGGGATAGAGGACGAGATGATACCGGTAGCAGGGAAAACACGTCAAAACTACACGGTACTGCAGCCCAACTAGGGATGAGGGGCGCTCCGCCCCGTTGCCATGGCGACTGAGGTCTGCGCGCGCAGCCGCATTATTCACTACTCACTGCATGGACTCACTGTCAAATTTATTTACGTTTTGTCAAACTTTTTCTCCGAGTCCGGATTTTTCAAAGAAGAGATAGCTATTGTATTTACTTGTAATTTGTTTTAGTTTTATTTATACGAGTGCCTTATCATGGCTCCTAAGAAGGTAAGCAAATCTTTTAATCGTTTCTCAAACATTGAAATAAGTTTTCCAAACATAAACTCATAAAAGAAACTTGTAAATGTTAAAATAATGTATTCTCTGCGTAAACATAATTGAAACTGTATTCAAATTACAATGTTACGAACTCATTTTAATGATTGATTGATAAGTGTATTGTACAATAATATTGTTTTGTATATTATGTAAGTACCTACCTAGTAGCAACATTGATCAAACACAAACGCTACAACCCATCGACGGATATTTGCTCCTCGCAAACTGTTCCTACTGTTTACATTTTGTTCGAATAACATTAACATATCTGAGTTCAGACTGATTTACATGTCAAATGATACAGAAACTAATCTGGGCCCAGTAGAGATCTCAAGCACTTATCTACAAGTTGTCAGTTCAATGCCAAAGGAATATTTGGACTACAAAAACAGTAAAATAGGAACTGTTCTAGATTCCAAAAGATGATATCACAGAGCTACGAAAACTCCCCTTGAACCGCATCAGAATATTTACATAAACGACTAAACAGCTGCTCATAAAACTTTTCGTACTCGTAACTGGATTTTATAAGCTATTGTTTTACAGAGTTTAACCACAGTATAAATAAGTAACAGTATTATGTCTTCATAGAAAACAGCCAAAATGACGCGCTTCGAAATCTCATTTCATAACAGAGGCCCTAGACAAAGTGACATTCTATCAGCGTTATCGATGATGGAAAAGGCAAAAATGTATAGTACTGACTTATGCTATCGAAAAGCTTATGTCAATCCTGTTGAAAGTCGTTGTTGAAATACGAAACGCTTTCGAAGCGATTGTCATTTGTTTAGGCCTCAGTACGCAACAGTCTCGAGTGCGCGGCAGTTATGCACGGACACGGAAGGTCTATCTACCGAACGGCCGTAGGTAATTATTTCAAGGTTATATACTGTCGAGACATAATACTGCTACTTTATTATACTGTGGTTCAGCGTAAGTATAAATCTAATTATAAATAAACATGACATTTACATAGAAAGAAGACCAACATCACAAACTACAGGTACAGGCATTTCATATACGAAACACAGAACATATATGTACATTCATAACCGTGAATACTTGTAATAATCCTTTGCTGCCTGATTTAGATCCCTAGCCCGAAAGGGATGAAAAAGAAATTGCCAGAACTCTGGCGAAGTAAGTCCAAGGAGAAATCCATAGGATTGGCACTACTAAAGCGGTTGAGAGTGAGTAACGGTCCTTAGGACACAGCATGCGTGTGCGTCACTCCATTGTAAATACGACCTTGTACCTGTGTTTGTGTCTGTCTTGGCCAATATTGGCTGCCGTTTGTGACCGTCTTCGCCTACTTTATTGGTATTAGCAAATCGAAATGTTGGAGCCAATCTTGTTACCAACATTCAACGATATGCTGAAGCCAAAAAGCTGTTCATATATGTGTATACTGTGTGTTAAGGCACCTCACTGGATAAATCACTGCATTATCTTGGCATAGATAATTTATTTGTGTAACAATACTCATAATGTGTACGTCCATTGCACGCCTTGTGACCCTGTCTTTGTATAAATCCCATGCTTCGCTATATTTCGTGAGGTATTATAGTGAAGTTGCAATTTTGCTTTGAACGCTAAAAGCAATGCTTGAACAACTGTAGTTTAGTTATAACACATTAATTGAAGTGCGTTTTATCTGTCATGAATTGGAGAATTTGATGGAAATGATCTGGCGCTGTGTATGACAGCATCATGCCTGGACCCGCTAATCGTCTGGTATTTTAAAAGGTGTAAAAGCCACTTTGCGGACCGTATTCAATGTAGATATGTATGAATTATTTTGACGCGTATAACCGTATTTGAATAGAAGCTAGCTCTTAAACTGGAGAAGGTTTTCTGTACTTAGTAAGTACATATATTCAGCACAGCAAAAGGTTCGTAGAATTAAATTAAAATCTACAGTAAATAATATAAATAAATCTTACCTACAATCCGCCATCAAAGGTGCTTCAAAACTTCAACATTTAAATTAGCTAGCTCCATTTCACCACGACAGTTCGAACCAACAGCTAACTCATCACTGCGGCTCCCTAATAAGAATTAACAAAGGCAATCACTCAGAACTGTTGGTTATCACGATAACCGCTATCAGATATACTGTCGTACGTCCCATCGATCGAACATCATCATTCCGAATCCATCACGCGAGCCTGATGCATAACGGAAATGAAAATCAAATAAAATGTTTTATGTTTATTACTGCTTATAATTTAGAATGGCCGAAATTGAATGTAATTTGAATTTGAAAGCTTGGTTTAGGAGTACGCAACTGAATCGCATCGCCATAGTCTATTCTGTAAACATCTCACCGTAAAAAATTAGGCAAAATGAGCTTAAAGTGAGCTGTTTATGCATCTCATAGTTCCTATGCCGTGATGTTGGCTCTACTGTTAAACTTCACAAACGGACCTATTAGGTAGCGCCGTAGCGTATTCTTGGTCGTCCTACAACAGGGGAGCCAACATTACGGCATAGGAACTATTTGATGATGAAATGCACTATAGTGTCATTCCCTGGCATGGAATGACAGTTCACTTCAAGCTCACTTCACCCAAATGTTCACGGTGAATTATTTAAATAATACATATACAACAAAAAAAATACAGAGTACACCGGAATGGTTTCCGTCAATAGGGAATATGCATGTGATTCAAATATGGGTCAAATATTTTTTTTTATAAACTATGTTACTTCAGAATGATGCCTCCATCAATATTTTTGAATAAAATTTCTTTTTGAGCGAGAAATTATTTTTTTTAAAGTCCCAAAAAACTGTGGGTAATTCAAATACTTGAAAAGGCTAAGAGCGGATGTGACGTAACGATCCGGGATAACAATCAAAATGTCAATGTCAAGTCAATCAACAAGTGTCAAGTCAATGTCAAACGCTCATAGAAAAAGGAGTGTTTGACGTTGACTTGACAGTTGCTTGTCTGTTTTCACGGTCTGTGACGTCACCACACCAAGCGCGCCAAATGGAGGGCGTTTAAATAGCCCGGATCGGTTGGATATTTTTAAACATTTTTTTAACTACTTTAAATTTCTTTTTTGCCGTCGAATTTCTTTTTACTATTATTTGACGATGTAAACTATCGAATAAAAATATTAAAAAAATACATGCATATTCCCTATTAAAAAGAAACCCTAGTTTGCCGAAGAACACATTTATATATAACACGACCGAGTTATTTGTTTTTCGTCATCGGGAGCTTGAGTCCTGAAACCCTATGCCATCGACAAACACAACCATTTGCATTTATTTTGACCTTATTTTTTTCTTTCTATTTTTTCGTGCCGTACATAATATCCTGTTGCGTGCCACTTATGATACGCGTGCCAAGAGTGCTCAATCCCTGGTTTTCGACGTATGATGTTGATTTACAATAATAGAATTGGCCCTGTACAGAGGTGTACCACCCCTGACTCGGACATAAAATGTTATGTGATGTATACTAGAATAGATTTGGGGTAGGCACGACTTGCTTTAAAACTAATAATAAAAAACGTATTTTAGTTTGATATCGAACTGGTTAACGCAATGGGACTTACACTTCAAGCGGATCATCCGCTGCGGAATCCGCCTTGTTAAAAGTGGTAACGAAATTACGGAAGGCAACTGCGTTTTAATAAAAGCTTTATAACTAATATGAAGTCTACTACTGTCTAGTCTTATGAGAGCAGTTTTTAATATTTTGACGAACAAAAAATTCACTTACTCTGACTAACAGTGGTATCAAATGATCGGCACATGAAACGAACGAATGATAAACATATTTATTAATGCAACCACTTTGACGTCAACAATATTTAAAAACTAGATGAGGTCAAATCTTTACTTCAGTTACTATAATTTAAACCGAATTTCGCATAGTTTGTAACTTATATATATTTATGGCGTCTACAAGTACGTAAAAATCACACATTTTGTAGAGTACTTTAAAAAACTCACGTGCTTAGACAACTCAAGCAAGCATGACGTCAAAAGTTTATGTGGTTGCTATCGAAGCACTAAATCTGAGTACTAAGGAGTCTATAAAACCTTCTAACCAAAGACTTGTACACAAAACAATAAAGCTCTACCACAAATATATATCGTACAATTTATTTGTATAGCGAATCTGTTTGTATTTAGAAATAGAGTACTGTTAAATAAATACGTGAAAATTAAAGTAAAAGATATTGATTCAGTTAAAGAAAATACTGTAACCTATAGAAATAGTAAACCAGCAAAAGTTTTTCTTTTAAATAAAACCTTTACGCGTATCGAAATTACTAGAACCAAGAAAAAGTTAAATGAAATTAAAAATATCAAAAACTTACCAGAACTTACAGAAATTTTGAAAAACAAACTTTTAATTTCTACCGACATTATGGTTTAAACCAAAGAGGATAGCTGAAAGGGTTTACCTAGGACTGTGCGAAGAGAACTGAATGTTAATCTACCCACCCTCACCATTGTCGCGATGTCGTGATTCAACCCCCAGTACTAGCTAATGCCAGACACGGAGACTAATTAGAATTTGGTGACACGCCCTGCCTAGGGAAGTAACTTGTAAACTTTGTACCGATTGCAAAAATAAAATCTAAGAAACAAACTATTTATAACAATATTAAACAAAGCAGATGAACTATCTTCTCGTATGAGATATGTTTTTTGTGATGACGATGATGCAAGCTATGAAATAATTCCACAGTATTATAATCAAGGAAGTAATGATGTTGCAAAACTACAGCAAAACAAACATAAGTAATTCGAAGAAGTCGTCATGAAAACCGGTTTGTAATAATACCAAACACCAATAAAAAGTCAGAAATCTAATCGACAATATATACAAAACAGAGGAATTTTTAAATATAATAAATATATACATTGAATTAGGAAGTTTCTTGGAAGACTATCATATATTATCCATATATCCGACAATATCACCGCAACGAAACATTGTACCCGTATTTAAATCTGAAATAAGCTCCACCCTGGCTCAAACGACCGTTAGGTCATTTTATGGCCGATTAAAATGATTGCCTTTAATTTATTTCCCATTCATAACTTGAGAATTAGTCTCGTAAAACGTTATGGCTAAGATGGGGCTTTACTGACATTTTACAATGTAATCTATCTCTGGAAGCCGTTACGTATTTTGCAGGAAACCGATAATTTAATCTTCATTAAGCTTTCTAAATGTTCAGTTTTTACAATTATTTTTATAAGTTTCAATTTCATTTCCAATAAAGTTGCTATTCAATACTGAATACAAGGCAATATCAATAAAAATAACAAGCTCATTACTCGGATCAAACTTTCAGTTTTCGCGTGACATACAAATAAAATTTTCT
Organism: Lithophane semibrunnea; assembly: GCA_947363905.1. Lineage (NCBI taxonomy): Eukaryota > Metazoa > Arthropoda > Insecta > Lepidoptera > Noctuidae > Lithophane > Lithophane semibrunnea. Next base: position 11,026,092 of record OX376205.1, read on the forward strand.
GTATTTTGTTCGGCATTGGTAGTTAGCTAGTACTAGGTACATTAGTGACTGTGGTTACTAATGCAGTTTAGTTCATTCTTCGGTCAAAGTTCATTTGGTATCTGGGTGAGAACTACAGGGTATAAGACACTGCAGTACTGATTACCGCTTCCAATGTTAAAGGCAATTTTTATACCGCGGATTTTGGTTAAAATGTCTGGTGAAATTTAGTACTTATGTCTTCCGAATCGGTATTATCATATGTTTCTTCCAAATCGGATGATGATATTGACGTAAGTAAAATCAACGATCTCTTGCGCGGACCATAAACCCGGGACTTATACACGAATTATTATGAATAAAGATACAATCCAGCGTTCCTCGGGCACGCAACGGTTTAATCGTTTGTTTACGCTTGCTTCGCTTAACTAAAAGTGCCCCAAATTATTTATAGTCGAATTACATGATCGTCCCCAATAAAGACCTATCAAACAATATGCAAATGTCTCTAGAATATTTACTCGTAAATCCGCTCGGAGTTCTCAAACGTTTAGAAAACTAAGCAGTGTTTCATTTGCTGTCAGACATCGCTTGCGTGCTTGCGTATTTCTTCGTTTCTGAAGTAAATCAAAAAAAAATTAAGCAAAATGCTAAAGGCTATGATAAAACGCGCGCTTAACGTCACGGAGGAAAAAGTGCTTATAAACAAAACATTGCAGTGCTTGGATGTACGTAACCGCATCATGCTGAGGTGCTACGTGCTGTTTATTTACTTGGTAATAGTTAATGGTGTTATTTGGCAGAAAGAGGGGGCAGGAGGGTCAAAGGGCAAAATTGCTGAAGACGAGGCCCTAGACTGGCTCAAACCGCGCAATCTTATCAAACCTGATGACCAAGAGGAAGTGCCTGATGCAGTAAGATATTACAATTTAACACTAAAGTTAAAAATAAAGCAGTGTACGACACAGATATTTATTGATTCTCCCCGTCAGCAGCAGCTGTTACGTTATCATTCACTCTATTTTCATTCATATCAGCAGTCAAACAATCCATTCATCTTATTTTGGTCTCCCTCTAGTAAAAGTAAAATAGCGCACAGATTTGCGGATATTAAATTTGAAGGTAAAGGACAAATCTCGAAAGCTACTTGGCGCATGCGTACGGCGTAGGAATACATAATCGACGTACCTAAACAACCTCTAGGGAACTACAAACTGCTATTGCCAAGCCAACAACTGCTGCAAATAAACTTTAATTTGTAATGTTGCCGCTGTAAATAGCAATTAGTTTAATTTGATTGCAGAACTGGATCATTCCATTAGGAAATTCGGATTTGTGACTCGGTCTTTGAACATACAAAATGTACCACTGCTTACCTCTCCAAAGAACACAGCAGGCATAATTCTTGAACTTCTTATAAGCTAATCTTATAACAGACTAGCTTCCGCCCTCGGCTTCGCCCGCGTGGTATGTCGATAAAAAGTACTCTATGTCCTTCCCCAAGATGCCATATATCTCCTTGCCAAATTTTGTCGAAATCCGTTCGGTGGTTTAGGCGTGAAAAGGTAACATACAGACAGACAGACAGAGTTGCTTTCGAATTTATAATATTAGTGTGGATTAAGTTAATCACAATAAACTTCCTCAGGATCTCGAAGAAGAGGTTGGTCGTTGTCTGACCACGATCAACCCTCAGTGGGTAGCTGATGAAGTGGCGTACCACTATGGCAAGGGACTGTTTGTGACCAAGCCTAAACCGACCTTTGGAAAGGCATACCCGCTGTATGTATTCCAGGGCACGGCTATACGCAAGGATTCCGATGAAGCCAAGGCGCAAGTAGCCGCTGGATATGGTGAGTGACCATTTTATGAGTAGCTTTTGTCCGCGGCTCCGCCCGCGTGGATGTGGGAAATTATACCACGGCAATATAGTACCGGGATAAAAAACTTTTTTACAAAAAAAAAGAAACCGTCTCTTTTGTAGAATTATGTAGCTGATGATGTTTGAATGATTTTTTTTTAGATTGTGGACATACAAACAAATTTTACCTCTATACAATATTAGTACACACGGCTACACATCAAGCTATACATTTCCAGTTTATGTTGATTTTGCATTGTAGGTCTATACCTACACATCAACCTTTACATTTCCAATATAAGCTGATCTCGCATTGTACGGAAATCCTATGATTTCCGTACAATGCGAGATCAGCTTATATTGGAAATGTAAAGGTTGATGTGTAGCCGTGTGTACTAATTTCAAATCCGACTGGTAGTTCCGGAGATTACCCCCTACATAAAAAGGTACAAACAAACAAATTTTACCTCTGTACAATATTAGTACACACGGCTACACATCAAGCTATACATTTCCAGTTTATGTTGATTTCGCATTGTAGGTATAGGATTTCCGTACAATGCGAGATCAGCTTATATTGGAAATGTAAAGGTTGATGTGTAGCCGTGTGTACTAATTTCAAATCCGACTGGTAGTTCCGGAGATTACCCCCTACATAAAAAGGTACAAACAAACAAATTTTACCTCTGTACAATATTAGTACACACGGCTACACATCAAGCTATACATTTCCAGTTTATGCTGATTTCGCATTGTAGATATAGGATTTCCGTACAATGCGAGATCAGCTTATATTGAAAAGGTAAAGGTTGATGTGTAGCCGTGTGTACTAATTTCAAATCCGACTGGTAGTTCCGGAGATTACCTCCTACTTAAAAAGGTACAACCAAACAAATTTTACCTCTTTATAATATTAGTCTAGATATAGATTGGATGAGCCCTATAATTGCAGTTTGCTTTAGTATAGTAATTAGGGCAAGCTTGGTTAGGGCATGACGCCTAAATGTCTTTTTGTTTTTATATTTATTGGTATAGTTAGATAGTCCTTTAATTTAGTTTATTAATGGCGAATTTCACTAACCTTTTATACCGAGTCCTATCCTGCGAATAAATTTTGAATTTTTGACAGTTTTTCCATACAAAAACTGTCAGGTGACAATTTTATTCCACGGATAAAAGTTATCTGACTTTGATAAAATCAACCCTTATGTCAATCGTCTTGTTACAGGCACAATCAGTTTCGATGACGCTGGACCGAAACGTGTGAAGGTTAAGAAGTCCAGAATGGACCAAGAGGAGGAGGAAGAGGAACCCGAACCTGAAAAGGCTGCTCCTGAGGAGGCTAAACCTGAAGGTATAAGATATAAAATTCTCCCTATCTTCGTCCTTTCCACTTCTTTAACTTTTTAATATTACCGATTCTACACGTGAAGGGATTGTATATGTTTATATTCTCGAAATTTATCTCTAATTAAACTAACTGACCTGAGTAAATAAATAATGTAGCAAGCACATGGTTTCTAAACACATTAGATACACGCTCTGTATCAAAATTTACAAACATGCGAGCCGCTTCTGACTCGTTTACGTGGGTTCTATCACCTTGACAGATTCTACGACTGCAATTTAAATAGAATTCTAATTGTAGAATAGTTTTGTTTAGGGTTTCTATATCATTAAGTGCACGAGAATTTCCGGTTTGCATCCCATCGTTTATTAGGTCGTTAGTGTGAAATTGTTTAGTACACAGTCTTCAACTTAGGTAATAGGTAACAACGTGGTTAATGCCAAAAATAACCTGGAATATACTTGCTGACTTCATCTGCTGTCTTGACAGAGCGTTAGAGCGTTTATATGAACCATTATGCGACACAGGAAGCAAAACGAGCAGCTCTAGAGGAAATGCTATTAACACCAGGCTTTTCAAACGCAGATTCGTGATAGAAATTATGTATCTTCATCCGAGCAATATTTTTTATTTTTCCCATACAAAATCTTTCAATGACTTTGTAGTAAAAATCAGCTCACAGGGTCCGATCATACGTACCACAACCACATCACAACGACAACACGTGGTCGGGTGCTAATTTGTATGAAAATGAATAGTTTATTCACACGGACCATATTTGGCCGTTAAGATCAACCGTGTGGGTGATATCGACTACATCAGGACCACGTCGAAGCCACAACGCAACACTATGAAGACCGCGCATTATCGGCCACATTGCAAACACAACGTTGCGTTGACGCGACGACACTGTCGCGGAGTTGATCTGTCTGTCTGCAAACACTAGCGACAACGCAACCACGTTGAAATTTTGTAAGTAGTAACCCCAACGCAACTCCAAGAAGCTGCAGCGACGTGGTTTAATTCTCTTTGAACACGTAACCACTGTTTGCCAACATTTTGTCGCTGCGATATGGTGTGATTGTGGTATTAGACATTTCGAAATATTGGAATTATTAGGTAACAAAACGGAATGTTTTCTTAGCTAAACACAATGAAGAAACGAACCCTTCTCTACGCTACTAAATAACAAGGTAGGTAGTGCAGGTACCTACTTTGTTTCCACGCGTTTCTATTCACAATACAAATGTAACGATCTTCTTATGACAAGCCATTGGAATACCGTTTCGGTTTTCCCTTGTTGACATCTGACACGACAATCCATTGAATCCGGAATATTTATAGCGATACCGAAATCGATTGAGAACAACTATTGCATCTAGTTTGGGCTGTGGAGTGCCACTATTTATTCGTACTAACACGCGGTGGACCTTCTTTTTGCGAGATTCAATAGGTATCTTTGCGAAATATCAACTGAAAAATGGAGTAACGCACGCAAATTTTGCTTGCCTGTAATGACATTCACAGGATAGCTTTTGTTTGATGTTGGTTTTTTCTTGAAAATGCAACTATAATCATTCCTTATTCGTATTTATGTCAGGGAAAACCTCATTTAAAGTTGCCAACCCCATCATCTTCCTACCCTTATCCCATGTTACTTGGGGCGGCTCAACTGGTTTTCTTTTTCCACTCTCCTCTGTCAACCGTCACGCTATCATTCACTCCTTTCTCTGTTTTATCATTCTTCACACAATTCATCCATCTTTTCATTGGCCTTTCTCTCCCGCTCCTTCCATCAACATTTACATTCATCACTCTTTTAGTCACATGCATTTTCTCCCTCTTCATCACGATTTCCTTTCAAATTTTCTGACACTGGCGCCACTTTTATTAAACTTCCCTATAAATGTATACTCATGCCTATGGTCATAGTATGGTTTCTCATTTTTATGATGTACAGTCACGGACTTTAATTGATGAGCCACCTGGTACTGTTCGCATTTTAGCCGTGTAATGCACTTCGGGTTTATTCGGTTCCCGACACGCAAAGTCATATGTCTTCGTATTAGAAGAAGAAAATTATATTTCATATCTTTACCGGTTGGCTAACCTGAGAGCCAGAACTACAAACTTGACAGCAGTGACTACTCAAAGTCAACCAATTGCAGGTCTAGCAACAGTAACCTATCAACGATAAACAATTGTTGCTAGGTTACTGCTGCATAGTAACGTTAGCGTACGGAGAAATTCTCTGACATCGATATTTCAACTGTCACTGTCTTCAGTTAAGTTTTCAGAATTATTGAGTTAAGAGCTATGATACAAAGGAGGTCAGTATCAAATAGATTGGATAAACTTAATGCAACATTGTATTTATTTTTATCATTAAGAACTTATTAGTCAACCTCTATGGATAAGACTATTTCCGATTAAAAGTAATTTATTTGTCATCTTGATATTTCAACTGTCACTGTCTTCAGTTATGTTTTCATAATTATCGAGTTAATGAGCTATGATTCAAAGGAGGTCGGTATCAAATAGATTGGATAAACTTAATGCAACATTGTATTTATTTTTATCATTGAGAACTTATTAGTCAACCTCTATGGATATTTCCGATTAAAAGTAATTTATTTGTCATCTTGTTTACGAGCTTGCGATTTGAGTTCGTGTTTAATCGTTTAATCTCGTGAATGTATGAAAGTAAACAAGATGACAAATAAATTACTTTTAATCGGAAATATCCATAGAGGTTAACTAATAAAGTCAACCTCTATGGATATTTCCGATTAAAAGTAATTTATTTGTCATCTTGTTTACGAGCGTGCGATTTGAGTTCGTGTTTAATCGTGTAATCTCGTGAATGTATGAAACTGCAAAATTGAAAAGTTTGAAGGTGGCTCATCAATTAAAGTCCGTGACTGTACATTATTAAGAATAATCTATTATATTCTTACTTTATCCACATCGTCACTCCACAAATACATCTCAACATTCTCATCGTGCCATAGGGTTGCCAACAGTAGGGTTGGCAATCCTATGGCACGATGAGATCCTGCTATATTAGAGGCATAAATATTATATTTGTAAAAAAAATATATAGTAGGCAGAACTACTAATTATATTTTTATTTTTCATACAAAAAAAGTTGACAACCCTACTCATTTGCAATCCATTCAACGATTTCTATAGATATCCAGAAAACCATAGACGGGCGGCGTCACGATTAGGATATAAACGGACCAGATGGTCTGTTTATAGCCTTATCGTTACGCCGTATTCATGGACGGCACCAATGACTCTAAAGCCTCCTTTGGGCGGCATGGTTGAACGAATTCCATAATTATCTGCGAAATTGGTTACTGTACTCTTGACAGTGTTAGAACTAATAAGTAAAAACTGAATTCACATTAAAATGTTGTATCACTTATTCTATTAGAGGAACGTGCAGCAGAGGAAGAAAAGGCAGCAGTGGAAAAGCCACCAGAGGCAGAAGTAAAAGAAGATGAACCTGCAGCTGAGCAGGTTGCAGAGCCACCGGCAGAAGGGGAAGAAGGCGAGGAGGTGCCAGAACCAGAAGAAAGTAAGTAAGGCGGTTGTAATAAGACGCTCAAAGAAGCCGAGAGTAAGACTTGTTTTGTTCTAGAATCTATAACAAAAAAATGTTAATGGTTGGAATCTAGACCATACCTGGGAATAATGACTATACAGCCTGGGAACCTTCTCGTTATGGAGATATTGAAGATTTCACACTCATTCCCAGAAATTATTTTTGTGTAATGTTACTTAGTTTGATGTACAGAATGCGTAGTTAACGGCTATGTGTTGGGTTTTGTTACTAGTTGTTTAGCCAAGCTGAGTAAACGATTCTTGCGTTATCGCGCTACCCTAGAGAGGTGCGAGATAGCTAAGCGGTGAACTTTGTGTCCATTGCCACCAAAGCTAAGTGGTGTAGCAGGTAAAACGTGCTGTGAAGAGGTGCTTTGCTTCGTTGAATCCTTTTTCCCCAGAGCTAAGCTATGCTATTAAATTCAAACGATCCTATTGCTTGATATCATACACATCTATCTCTAGGCAGCTAAGCACAGCCCTGGTGGAAAGGCCTTCGAAGTACCTTTGCCGCTGCCTACCCTCATGACTGCTGCCTTATACGAACATCACCAATTATATCTACATATGAACAACACCCAGCTAGATACGACTTTGATATACAGCATGTAACAAAAACCCTGTCCGATCCGAAAGGGACACTTCCTAAATACTGCAATAACATTACCAGAAAAAAAAAATATTATTGAAAATAAAAAAGTTATTGCAATTTGAAATTCACGTTTTTAGTACCAAAATGACCCCAATTTCATTATAAATTAGCAAATTTTGTATAGGGGTCATATGTTATGTGTAGTAGACACCCGCTAGACGAAGTTAGCCCGCGCTATAATCCGGTAAAATTCCCCATTGAAAAAAATGCGGCGAATTTTTTTTTTCTTTTTTCCAAAAAAAACTCACATAAATAGAATCTCCGTATGATTCTTAACAACACTCTCACGAATCGGATAGGGTTTTTTTTACACGCTGTATAATATACTAGCCGTAGCCCGAGACTTTGTCTACGTTTCAGGGTGAAAAGTAACCTATATCCTAACCCATGTCATGTCTACCCATGTATTAAAGGTCATCCAAATTCATTCAGCCGTTTTAACGTGAAACCTAAATATTAAAGTTAGGATTATAGATCGCTATGGGCCTTACCACAAAATCTTACACACTTGTTCAACGCGTGTTTAATGTCAGTTTTTATGTCAAACTCCATACAGAAATGTCATGTTTAAAAGGTGTTTAGGTTAAACAACTGATACACGGTTTTGTGGTAATAAGTTTTATGTATGTAAATATGAATGAGTCCAAACTACAAGCTACTTTGAAATAGTTTTGTACCTGATTCTACCTTTTTAGACAAATCTATATTTAGGGAAACTCCAACAAAAGTTTGTCACCGACTGCATAATGGAAATATTATGTAAAGTAAATAAGGAGCACGAAATTAATTTGAAAAGTTGAGCGTATGACATTTTTAGAAGTTGCGTGTTTTCATGTTCTACTTTCGATTCGAGTAATGTTTCGCTGATTTAATATTATATTAATGGTGCCACAGCGTAACGATCTTCTTCAGTGATTATTATTATAATTATAAACATCAGTATATTATATATCTCATCATGGCCTGTGCAATCGAACGCCTTTGGCTAACAACTCTGTCATCGGCTATACCTCGAATCATCCAGCTTCCACCACTGAAAATTGACTACGATCTACGTGGCCTATGTGTAGCGTAGGTCTTCGGTTGCCTATACGCAGCCCTTCGATATTCGTTTTTATACAACAAAAATCGATTGACACTTCAGTTATTTTTAAATTTAGTAACCTATTGAGCAAAATATTAAAATAAAATAAGAAAAGAAGTAAAATTTAAAGAATATTGATTAACTCTAAGCTATTTAATGAAATGCTGAAAACGAGTATAGCAAAACATTTTGTGTCAATTTTGATGATGTGTAAACGTGACAGTGTTTATGGACGTTTTTTGCTGACCGTACGATCATCATAAGGATCTTTAATACTTATGAGTTTATGAGTGTAGTTCACAATTGCGTCTCACGAAAGTTATAATACAACATTAGCTTTTGTTTATGCTAAACCCAAAAAGGGGTCATTGTACTCATCATTTTGAACAACTTTTTCTATGGGACCAACTTAGAAATAGCGAAAGAAACGACGCGAAAAAAAAATCAGCTGTTCCATACATTTGCGTTCACTTAAATCGACAAAATGTATGGAACAGCAGATTTTTTTTTCGCGTCGTTTCGGTCCCATAGAAAAAGTTGTTCAAAATTATGAGTACAATTACCCCTTTTTGGGTTTAGCATAAACAAAAACAATGTTGTATATCTTGTAAATTTTCAGAGGACGAGGCGAAACCCGGATTGATAAGCGAAATGTTCATGATCAAGCCGCGTGTCAAGAAGCTGGCCAACCAATTCAACTTCTGCGAACGAGCGGCTCTCACCTACATCTACCCTAGACGAGTCAGTTGTTCTTTTATTAGAATAATTTAAGTATAAGAATAATTTATTGGTCCATTGTTACAAAGTAAATTTCGAAAATAATATAATATTGGATGGTTAAGCTTGATTCACACATATCAGTGAAGCCACCGCACCGTTCCGGCACAGTGTAAAATATTCTTTCATACATTCTCATGCCGGTGTTGGCACTGACACTGACAAGTGGGGATGCGTTCATAGAGAACTAGCTTCCGCCCGCGGCTTCACCCGCGTGGTATGTCGATAAAAAGTAGCCTATGTCCTTCCCCAGGATACCCTATATCTCCTTGCCAAAGTTTGTCGAAATCCGTTCAGTGGTTTAGGCGTGAAAAGGTAACATACAGACAGACAGAGTTACTTTCGAATTTATAATATTTGTATGATGGATGTATAAAAGAATATTTTGCACTGTGACGGTACTGTGTCGGAACGGTAGCTTCACTGATATGTGTGAATCGACCTTTACTGTATCTAGAATATTGTAACTAGATTATAATATGTATTATCATTCTCCTTTATTCATTTTAATATATAAATTACATTTTTAAATATGAAAACATAAGGCTCCAAAGACAGGTTCCTTTCCACCTTCTCACAATGCGAGCCGTATCGAGTAGTACTGCCTTCTGAATCGGGCCCTTGATCCAGATCGATAGAATACTCGCTATTATGTACCTACATTCACCATACCTAACGAGAGCCTCGCGAGATGTTGGTCGAGGTTTTGGACCATCAGGCCATTGACCGTTAGGATAATCGGCACAATGATAGCAGAGCCGACACTCCACATGTCAACAACCTAATGTGCCAAGTCGAGATATTTGTTTCTCTATCTCAGCTTTCAAGAGGTTCGTGCGGAATGGTACTTATATGTATAACACTTATATAACATCGACAATAATTACACGGCGCGCTAATTAATTTATCACTACTATATACAGTGTATCTGGACCGGACATGGACTAGCGATATTCTAAATACTTAAATATAAACTATTTTAAAGTACAATTTTAATGATAAAAATAATTTAATGGTTTTTTTTTTATTATTTCCTGTTTAGGGCCTTTTGTGCTTGCGCATACGCTATGTGCAACCAACAATAACTCTTAATTTATTAGACATACAGTTGTGAATTTTATTTTGTATTGTAGCTTAGTTCAAAGTCTGTCGATCTAGTAAAAAAATTAAAAAGTTGTCGAGGGTGTCTTTGTAGTAATTAACAAATAGTGGTTGAATTGCATAATTTTTCGTAATTTTTTCGACTTTCTCATTTATTTTCAAAAGTTATGGAATTATGAACACATTGCTTGGTAATGCAGACGGTAGACAATATTATGGCCTTTCGAATAAGCTTATTTTATCTCAGTATGACTAAAACTTTGAAAGATATGATTTTTTTTGTTCTCGCTTAGTGAATATTTCAATAACAAAAAAATGGCTGCCACATGGCGGGGAAGTGTATTGGACCCAAGCTTAGAGTGTAAATGTACTTTAAAATAGAATATCGCTAGTCCATGTCCGGACACACTGTATATCAGACTTATTATTATTATAAGCCTCATATATTGTTCCACTGCAGGGCAAAACCCCTTCCCTTTTCCACTTTTCCGAGTCTAATGCAATTGTGGGTTAATCCTTTTTTCGCCATCTCCTTCTGGACCTACTTTTACTTCCTTTGTTCGGTTAGCTAATTTTTACGAGAAAATTCGGTCATACGCGAAATAACACTGTCGATACTGTCATTAATAAAATAAACAAGCTTTTTTACAATTCTTATTATGATGTATGCGTTTTGTCTGGCACCATTAAGAGAAGGCTAAAATTGCAATTGCACCTACTGTATATTTATGAAAATTGAATTTTTATTTGATTTTTCAGACTGTTGGTGTTGACACTCCACTCTATTTATACCTATCAAATTGACCTAACATTTATTTTATTTATTTATTTATTTATTTCCAACTTACATCTACATTTTTGATTACAGAATAAAATTTGAACCCACAAATAATTAACAATGACCACATTTCCCCATACAATCAACCAAGTTTCCTTTTTTAGGGTTCCGTACCCAAAGGGTAAAACGGGACCCTATTACTAAGACTCCACTGTCTGTCTGTCTGTCCGTCTGTCACCAGGCTTTATCTGTATGAACCGTGATAGACAGTTGAAATTTTCACATATTATGTATTTCTGTTGCCGCTATAACAACAAATACTAAAAAACAGAATAAAATAAATATTTAAGTGGGCTCCCATACAACAAACGTGATTTTTTTGCCGTTTTTATAAATAATGGTACAGAACCCTTCGTGCGCGACGCCGACTCGCACTTGGCCGGTTTTTTATTCAGACTGTTGACACTCTACTTTATTTTATACCTATCAAATGTACCTAACATTTTTGATTACAGAATAAAATTTGACCTGCTACAAATAATTAACAATGACCACATTTCCCCACACAATCAACCAAGGTTTCTTTTTTTACTGTGTTAATTACATACATGGTGTATCGTATTTTAATTAGAAAAATACTACCTACGAACTTACTGTTTACTAATACGCACTATCTATATTTTTCATTTCCACGCCACTTACAGCGAAAAGTAATTATATATTTCTATTACTACGCCGCCTTTTTTAATTATCATTCATAAAACCTTATCTTTTAACTTCATTTTCATTAGATAAGTAGCTAAATTACACAAAAGATAACATTATCTTTAATTAAAACTATCGACCGACATGCATATTGCGTATTTATTTATAACATACTTTGCTACGTAGATCATAGATAGATTTGAACATAGGTACTTACAAAACATTCACCAAAATGGACGAAAAAACATTTAAGACTAGTTTTAAACTCACGTTTAATTAAAATATCTTCATAACCGTAGTTACTAAACACCACAAACACTACAAAATCCTTTGTCTTTTGTCAATACTTTCTTCCCGAATCTACTTCTATCCGGGAATTTTGTACGCTACAGTTTATAGACGGGCGGCCGCCGCGCACGCTGCTCCACAAATACATCTGAACAAGTCGTAATCTTTTGTGTTGTGTGTAGTCGGTGGATACACAGACTATCCCGCCACCGAGAGCCAACTATTCGGGTTTGGCGCTGCAGAGCGTCATCTTCGACTACTACCAAGAAGACTTCGCTAGGAAAATGAAGGAAAAGGAGGATGAAAAGCCTAAAAGGGTAAAAAAAACAAATAAATTACTTAATTAATCTTTGGTCATGTCGTAACAACTCGTATGCATTACCGTGCGTTTGCACTGGCGAAACATTACAACAAAACGTTTAAATCTCTAGTTCCTGTCAAAAATTGTATGGAACATTGACAGAAGATAGAGATTTCAACATGTTTTGTCGCAAATGTGTCGCCAGTGCAAACGCACGGTTAAGTAAAAAGAAATATAAACATTTGCAACAAGACTAAAACAAGGGTTTAGTAAAATTTGGTAATAGTTTAGCGGAACTATAGCAGCTCTCTAGCAGTCGGTAGCTAAGTCTAAGGTATTGGTGGTCAAGGCTCCAGAGCTCAAATGAACCTCTCAGGGAAGTCTCAGACCAAATAAAAAACCAAGATAGAGCGCTGTCAGCAGTGACGTGAGGCCGGTTTCCTAAACATATTGTGTGCACTTAGTGGGGTGTAGTTTGATTGTAAATGGTTGTAAATGTGTGCGTGTGAGCGTGTATGCACAGAGCGGAGGTGTAGTTTTGGCATGCTTCACTGTATTGTTCGCAGCGCTCTGTCTTGGTTTTTTATTTGGTTTGAGGTTTATTTCACTACAGTAATAAGGATCACGACTTATCCATCATGATCCACAGTCAAGTATTGGATCTATGAATTAGCACATTTAACCTAAAATATGAATATGTTATCATTTATCATGCTTTTGTGCGCCGGAGTTTGTAAGTATTTTGTTCCATTTAACTAGAAAATAGGAACAGACAGTACCTAAGTAGTTTTCCACGAACCGCTTACAACTACAACATATTAGTATCAATAATACATTTAAATAAATATTAGTTCAACGTCTACTTGTAAATGTATTTGCTTGCTCTGTTTATCTAATGTTGAATGCAGACCAGCGCAAGCGCACGATGCAAAGTAATCAGTCTTATAATGCTATGCTATTCATTGATTTTGACTATTCAAGACAGTGTAAAAATAACGTATCTGGCTAGTTTATCACGAATTAGTTTTCCGTCGATCTTTAAGGAAATTACACCAGTTACAATGTCCGTCAAACTTATAGATTTATAGAAATGGATGTTGGTTTATATGAGATTCAGCGCTGGGGCTTTGTTTCGCATAGGGTCGCAGCTTAGAGTATTTATATCACTACTCTAAGGGTCGCAGCATTATGCTGAGCGATGGCCGTTTTGCATGGATGTGACGCATATATTACTCCAAATTGTACTTATCTCGTGAAAATGAATTGAACAGCTGATTTTTTATCGCGATTTCTTCTTTGGTGCCATAGTAAAACTTGTTCATAATGATAAGTCATCATCTGCCTAGCCTTTTCCCAACTATGTTGGGGTCGGCTTCCAGTCTAACCGGATGCAGCTGAATACCAATATTTTACATGGAGTGACTGCCTATCTGACCTCCACAACCCATAATGAATTGTTCATAATGATAAGTATCGGTCACTAATTACCAGTCACCCTCTATATGTATTTTTTCATGGATAAGTTTTTTATAGGTTATTATCGTCAACCTGAGGCGAAGCCGCGGGCAAAATGTAGTATAATGTATTCTAGTAAATTGCGCCTGTGACTCTGGCCACAAGAGACTAATTTCGCCTTTAGTAGCGCATCAACTACGACACTATTGAATTGAATACTATGACCTTTTTCTCATACTATTCTTTGTAACCAACACAGATGCGGAAGAAGAAGGCGAAACATGCGAAAACGGAGCAACAGATTCATGACGAGCAGCTGGCACAGAGGATCCGGGAGGCCTGGGCCATCCTCGAGAGACTCGTCAACCAGAACATTTACGATGACATTGGTATCATAGCATTTCATATAATTATTATCTCCTCTTAGTTACCAGACGATGTTGAAACTGAAGGAAAATACCTTAAATTTTAATATTGTACGGAAAACAAGTTTTGTTGTATATTCTGAAATATATTTTCACTTTTCTGACGACAACCACAGATTAATACAGATGATTCACTCCGCAAAATCATTTCACAGCGATTCTTGCTACCACACAATAAAGTGCAATTCAGGTCGCACAGCGCTAATTACCTACATATTCATATTCGCTTAGAAGTGGCCTCTCTTTTTATCGCGTCTTATATCTTCTGATTACGTTACGCTCACTGAATTGGCCCGACAAGAGGAACTCGCCGCGTACTCGTAGTTTCATACCAAAATGCGGAGTGCGCCTTCTGTACTATTTATTCTGTGCCACAACCACACTCATTAATAAAGCCCTCTTTGTCGGCGAGCTCCCGAGTTTTTCAAAAATTCAATCTAAAACAAGCCATAAAACAACAGTTTTTACGTAGGTAGATGGTACTTTATTTGGGTCAATTTCAACATGTCAAATTTTTTCTCATTTCGGTTTTTTTTTAATATCATTAACTAAAGTCCTATCTAAAATATATTTATTGCCTCATGTGAGAAGCTACATATTCTTTTAAGAAAAAAACTATTTCGACTGTATTTTAACATTCTGTAGTGGCGTTTTCATCCACGCCACGAAGATTTTCTGTTCAGGAAATTCACCCTTTTACGTCATGTTTCTAACAATTTGCATTTCTTTTCCAGCTCAAGACTACCGTTACTGGGACGATCCATCAGATGAGTTCCGTGAAGGCAAGGGCTCTTTGCTGCCTCTGTGGAAGTTCCAGTTCGATCCTATGAGAAGCCATGCTGTCTGCGACATCCAGTGGAACCCACACTACCAGGACTTGTTTACCGTTGCATATGGATCCTGTAAGTTTACGTGTATTTTGCCAATGAAAGCCTTTTTGCCCGAAGAAACAATTAGGCGATGAATATAAAGAGACATAATACTTCACCACATTTTCCAAAACATTCACGCTAATGAATCATTGACTCACAACATCAAAGAAATGCAAAAAACTATCAGACTTTTCCCATCTTGTTGGCGCATTCATATAAATCATCTCTTCTCAAGCACATTTGTCTCACACATTGTCCCAAAACAGTTTCGTCTCACAATTTGAATAGGAAGCAATTGAGATGACAACGGTTAGTCAATATAGGTGCTGACTACCGACACTCGAGTCCATTACGAACGCGTCGCTTTGGCAACAATGAGAGCCGAAGGTGGCCGAAGATGACCGACCTCACTCGTTTTTGGGTCACGTTCCACCACGCTTTTAATAAAAAAATATAAACATGTTGTATTTTTGGCTCCTCGTTGATACACAATTATTGGCATTATGGTTTATTTAATGAGGACTGTCAACTGTCAATACGTTAAGACTTCGTTTTTGCCATTCTTTAGGTTTAAAGAATGGCTCCCGTGTACTTTTAGCGCCATCACTCTCACCTTGAAATGACGCACTGACAGCACAGCACATCACTGCTGCGTAATACCAACTTCACACCATCTATCCCTACATCTGTCCTTGCTATATCATTTAAATCCCCACAATGTCCCTAGTGCCAAATCAAGGACGATTTTATAATACGGGCTTTAGCACAACAAAATGGTGGAGGGTTCGAGCACCTTTTTCTCAATTGAATGTAACAGCTTACCGAAAGGGTAATCATCTCATTGAGTCTAGTGGTTGAAATGGTTCAACCACTAAAGGATAGCACTGATTCAAGTTCGACCACTGACTGACAAGGTTCCGGCGGTTAAAGTGCTGTGTCATAAACCTAGGTTCAAATGATGACGCGTCGTGAAAAATTGGGAAAATATGTCGTTTTAGCCATTCCAAATCAAGATGTAGTCTCAAATCTCAAGTTATTCCAATGATGGGGGTTGAAAAAACGAACAACAGAATTATTTCAATATGCGGACCACGTATTTAAAAAAAAACAGTGTCCTATCCGTGAGGGTTTTGTTAAGTATCGTACTGCGAGTCTATTTATGTGGTAATGTTCAGGAAAAAAGAATTACGCCGTTTTTTTTTAATGTGGAATTTTTAGAGGGTATTACATGGAAACGCGGGCAGTCGTCGTTTAGCAGGTGTCACGCCTGTTGAAAATTTGCTAATTTTTAATGGAATTGGGGTAATTTTGGTACTAAAAATGTGAATTATAAATAGCAATAACTTTTTTTTTTTATTATAATATGTTTTTTTATTACTTTTCGGTAAGTAATGTTTTGGCAATACATAATGTGCCCACTTTTGGATCGGAAAGGATTTTTTTACATACTTATTGTAGACGTAGCAGACGTATCACACCCTGTATAAGTTGACATGGCTTTGACAACAGATTCAATTGATAGACTTCCATAATTATACTATGCGGTCAGTTTCTTATCACCCATTTTTTGTATTTACAGTGGACTTTACATGCCAGCAGAAGGTAGGGTGCCTGTGCCTCTACAGCATCAAGAACCCGGCTTACCCCGAGTACGCCGTGATCACGGAGTCGCCAGTCATGTGCCTCGACGTGTACAGGGAGATACCTTACCTGATATGTGTAGGTAAGTTACCGGCAACGGGCTTGCACCATAATTGTGTAACGAACTTTCCGACAGATTTTGAAGGAAATTAGCAATTTCCTACAAACCTACAACAGCAACAGCATAGGTGTGTTTTAAAAATTCGTCTGCTCAACAACGTAATAACGAAATGAATGTTGTTGGACTGACAAAATGAAAAGCATTGCCACTGTAATGTAAGTGTGTTAAGTTATGTAACTAGGTATCCCGCTTATTAGGTAAGCCCACGGAGTATAGAAAGTTTCCAAACGAAAATCTACCCATAAAGTCGTTTGCCCAAGCTTTCAGGTGATACCACGTGTTGAGGGCAATGAAAAACAGATTTTTTATTCAAGTAACAAATAGAAAAGGACCCCTTTTCTATTTGTTACTTGAATTAAAAAACTGTTTTACGTCTTTACTCGTGGACTTTTTATTTTAAAGATCAAACCAATATGACAGCTTTCAGAGCACATGACATTGTGTCAAAAACTATAGAAAAAAATATAATATTTAGCTATATTAGTGGACTATATATGAAATGGTACCGTGTTGCACCACGTATTTCAATATCAAGGTTATTAACCTTACAAGTTTGTATTCACCCACATTTCGCCAGTTATGTTTGATTCCCATGTAATGGGGGCGAGCCTATTGCCCTCAACCGGGCACAAAACCAGACCCCGGGGCTGCTACTGCCAAGGAGAAGGAGGCCGGAGATGCGAACCTAGATAGCCCAGCCGAGCCGGCTCAGCGAGCCGTGAGTCCCAGGGAGGTGACAGGGAGTGAGCTGGGCACCGCTGGTGGCCCCAATACGCAGGGCTCAGCTAGGTTCGCAGAGATCGTGGTCTCTGCCATAAACAATGTGGCCTTGAAGAGGTTGAAGACCTCTAAAGACAAGGCCATAGCAGAGGCCACGGCCTCCATAGTGGCGGCAGCGGAGGCCTCCCGCAGGGGGACCCCGTCGGACGGAGTGTCCGAGATGCGGGCGGAGGTCGCACGCCTGACGGCCGCGATGGAGCTTCTCCGAAAGGAGAACGCGGAGCTCCGCGCGGACCTGGCAAGGCTCCGAGGAGCCGGCCCTCGGGCGGTTGTGCAGGGGGGGAAGCAGCAGGGGCAGGGTCAGCCCGTGCCTGCTGTTGCTGAGGACCGGGTTCTGAGCCTGGTGCGGCAGGAGATGGCCGAAATGCGGAGACGATTCTCCGCCCTAGAAGCCATCGTCCTGCGCCCCCCCTTGACGGCAAGCCAGTCGGCCCCCGGCCAGCGGAAGGAGGCGAGGACATATGCCGCCGTCGCCGCCGAATCTGCCGTGGCCAATCCAGCCTCGCCGGGGCAGAATAAGGGCGGGGCGGCTAAAAAGGCCGGAGCCGCCAAAAAGGCGGCGAGGGCCCCGGCCCCGGTGGCTAAACGACCGCCCCCACCTCCGACTGCACCCGCACCTTCCCTACCTCCCCAAGCCGATGCTGAATGGCAAGTGGCCGGGGAGAAGAGGAAGGCGGCTAGGAAGGCAAGGGCGGCCAAGAAGAAAAAGGCGAGGCGGCAGCGACGCAAGGGGAGAAGCGTCGCGGATAGGCTCCACGCCCCGAAATCCGCAGCTGTAGTGATCACACTACAGCCAGAAGCGGCAAAGAAGGGCGTGTCCTATAAGGACGTGCTGGCAAGGGTGACAGAGGTGGTGGATCTCGAGGAGCTCGGTGCCGCCAGTGGCATCAGGCTGAGGATCGCTGCCACTGGGGCTCGGATGCTTGAGTTCCCCGGTCCGGCTGGTGGCTCGGCCGCTGACGCCCTGGCTGAAAAGCTCAGGGTGTCCCTAAAGGCGGACGAGGCCCGGGTGTTCAGGCCCACTAAGTGCGCCGAAGTGCGCATCCAGGGCCTGGACGATTCTGTGACGCAGGCACAGGTAGTGGCCGCCGTGGTCAGGACTGGGGGGTGCTCTGCCGAGCAGGTTAAGGCTGGCACCATCGGTCCCGACTACAGGGGCATGCAAGCTGTTACAGTGAGCTGCCCCGTAGCGGCGGCCAAGAAAATAGCCGGGGAGGGCCAGAGGCTTTTGGTGGGCTGGGTTTCCGCGCAGGTAAAACTGCTGGAACCCAGACCTCGGAGGTGCTTCCGCTGCCATGTGGGCGACCACGTGGGAGCTAGGTGCACCTCCGAGGTTGACCGCAGCGATGCCTGCTACCGCTGCGGGCAGCCCGGTCACAAGGCCGGCACTTGCAAGGCCACGCCGCACTGCGTCGTATGTGCGGCGGCTGGCAAGCCGGCCGACCACCGGATTGGGGGTAGGGCCTGCGCTCCACCCGCCAAAGCCAGGGGCAAGGTAAGGCCCTCCGCCACCATCACCACCACCGTCGTCACTCCCGCAGCTGCCGCCACTGCCACCGCCGCTGCCGCCTCCACAACCGCCGTCGTCACTGCCGCAGCCGCTGCGGCAGGGCCCTCACATGGGTCTCGGGAGGGGGTTGAAATGGAGTGCCAATAATGGCCCCATTTCGCCTCCTCCAGGCGAACATCAACCACTGCGCCACCGCTCAGGATCTTTTGCTCCAGAGCATGGCGCAGTGGTCGATTAATATCGCCGTGGTCGCTGAGCCGTACTTTGTCCCGCCCAGGGATGACTGGGTGGAGGACCTGAGCGGCTCAGTGACCCTTATTTCGTCGGCCGCCGTCGGTACCCCGTCCCTCGAGGCTGTCAAGAGAGGACGGGATTGCGTGGCAGCACGGTTCGGGGAGATTGTCGTGGTAGGGGTGTACTTCTCCCCGAACCGAACTCTCGCCGAGTTCCACAACTCCCTTGCGGAGTTGAAAGTCGTCGTCGTCGGGTTCCGTTCCCTCCCCGTGCTCGTCCTCGGGGACTTCAACGCCAAGAATGTGGCTTGGGGTTCCCGGTATACGGACACACGGGGCAGGATGGTGGAGGACTGGGCTCTGGAGACAGGCCTGGTCGTCCTAAACCGGGGTTCTGTCCCCACGTGTGTGCGGATGCGGGGTGAGTCGGTGGTGGACATCTCGTTCGCCAGCCCTGCTCTGTCACCGCGTGTCACTGACTGGCGCGTCATGGAGGGGGTGGAGACGTATTCCGACCACCGGTATATCCGGTTTGACGTCTCCGCCCAGTCCTCGAGCGCGCCGGTTCGACAGGCCCCGAGTGGTCCGCGGTGGGCGCTGAAGCAGCTGGACCGGGAGCTCCTCCTGGAAGCCTCGATCGTGCAGGCCTGGGTGTCATCACCGGACAGGCCTGCCGACATCAACGACGAGGCGGAGTGGTTCCGGGAGGCCATGTCCAATATCTGTGACGTGGCAATGCCCCGGGCCCAGCCCGGACGTGCTTCGCGCCAGGTGAGCTGGTGGTCGCAGCAACTGACGGCTTTGCGCCATGCGTGTGTTGCTGCGCGACACCAGTACACCAGGCACCGCAGGCTCCGTATCCGCCCACCGGATACGGAAGCCATTGAGGCGGAGCTGTATGAGGGGTACAGAGCGGCGAAGACCGCCCTCCAGGCGGAGATCCTGCGGGCCAGGGCAGTGGACCGCGAGGAGATGCTGGAGACTCTGAACAGAGATCCGTGGGGACGCCCATACAAGATGGTGCGGGAGAAACTCCGCCCATGGGCTCCCCCGGTGACGCTGAGTCTCCGGCCTCAGCTTGTGGAGGACGTGGTGAGCGCTCTGTTCCCTTCGAGAGGGGAACATACCTCCCCGCTCATGGCTCCGCCTACTGCGGTGCTTGATGCGGACCACAACACCGACGAAGACGACGATGCTCCGGAGGTGACCGAGGTAGAAATGAGAGTGGCGGTGCGAAGGCTGAATGCCAAAAACACCGCCCCAGGACCTGACGGCCTACCTGGGAAGGCCTGGGTCCTGGCCATGGAGGCTCTCGGGCCTCGACTAAGGGGTCTCCTAAGCGCATGCATGGAGAGGGGCCAGTTTCCACTTCGTTGGAAGACGGGGAAACTGGTCCTCATAAAGAAGCCGGGTCGCCCTGCGGACTCTCCGTCCGCTTATCGGACCATCGTGCTGCTCGACGAGGTGGGCAAGCTCTTTGAAAGAGTAATTGCAAACCGCCTCGTCGGGCGGCTGGTGCGGGTGGGGCCGGACTTGGCGGAGAGCCAGTTTGGTTTCCGCAGAGGGCGCTCTACGGTGGACGCCATCATGCGCGTACGGGCCCTCACGACGGGGGATGCTGTGGCCCGGGGTGGGGTCGTCTTGGCGGTGTCTCTCGACATCGCCAACGCCTTCAACACCCTGCCCTGGAGTTGCATAAGGGAGGCACTCCGGTACCACCGGATGCCGACCTACCTCTGTCGTGTGGTCGAGGCCTATCTGACGGACAGGGCCGTCATCTACCCCGGTCACCAGGGAGTGTGGAACCGGCGAGAGATGTCGTGCGGTGTCCCACAGGGATCGGTCCTGGGGCCGCATCTGTGGGACATCGGTTACGACTGGGTGCTGCGCGCCGACCTCCCCAGTGGCGTCAGTGTAGTTTGCTACGCTGACGACACGCTGGTCCTGGCACAGGGGAGGTCGCACCAGGCGGCGGCCGAACTAGCGACACGCGGGGTTGCGACAATCGTCGATAGAATCCGGCAGCTGGGACTCGAGGTGGCCTTGCACAAGTCCGAGGACATGTGTTTTCATGGCCCTCGGAACGCGCCACCGTCGGGTTCCCAAATTACGGTAGGAGGGGTTCACATCGGCGTCGAGTCGACGATGAAGTACCTAGGACTCGTCCTCGACAGCCGGTGGAACTTCGTTGAGCATTTCCAACGTTTGGCTCCCAGGCTGGACCGGGCTGGAGCTGCCTTGGGGCGTCTCCTGCCCAATCTGGGGGGTCCAAACGCCTCCTGCCGGAGGCTCTACGCGGGGGTCGTGCGGTCCATGGCCCTTTACGGGGCACCGGTGTGGGCGCGTTCCCTTAGGCTGCGGCCAGCCCGCCGGTTGAACGCGTCCCAAAGGGTCATGGCCATTCGGCTGGCCCGGGGATACCGCACGGTCTCCCGCGAGGCGGCGAGCCTCCTGGCCGGATTACCGCCATGGGATCTGGAGGCGAAGGTCCTCGCGCACATCTGGGAGTGGCGCGAGGAGATGAAGCGCCGGGGCGTAACTCCGCTGCCGCGAGAAATCGCGGCTCAGCGGACAGAGCTCCGGCAGGATCTCATGGCGGCATGGAGAGTGCGATTGTCGCAACCCAGTGCTGGGCACGCCACAATTGCGGCGATAAGTCCCCTCTTTGAGGAGTGGCTAGAGAGGCGCCACGGCGTCCTCACCTTCCGCCTGACGCAGGTCCTCACCGGACACGGTTGCTTCGGGAGGTTCCTGTTTCGTATAAGGCGGGAGGAAACGCCCGGGTGTCACCACCGTGTGGATCGCCCAGAGGACACGGTGGAGCATACGGTGGAGGTCTGCCCCGCTTGCCGCCGGCTCTGGTCCAGGCCATGGTACGGAGCGAGAGGGCATGGGAAGCAGTCACCTCCTTCTGCGAAGCAGTAATGCTCGCGAAGGAGGAGGCGGAACGCGTGAGGGAGAGGCAAAATTTGCGCCCTCACGCCACTAACCGCCGCCGCCGCTGGAGACGCCCTGGGCGTCGGGAATCCCGGGCGGATTCCTGGCCACCATAGGCGTGGGCTTGCGGACGGCGAGCAATGGGTAGCTTGCCGTCCGATCAGGACCAGGTCCGGGTCGATGGCGCGTCGTGTTCCACGCGCGCCTCAAAGAGATGTCAGCACAATTGGCGGGGTCCGCTAGGACCGATGCCTGCCAGGGTTGCGGGTTAGTCCGAAAGGGATACCGGGACCTTGGCAACTGAAGGAACACGGGTGGGTTTTAGTCAGTAAAAGTCTGACACGCCCTTCCGCTCCACCCAGAGCGGGAGAAGTCATTGGATGATTTCCCAAACTCAAAAAAAAAAAAAAAAAAAAAAAAAAAAAAAAAAAAAAAAGGGGCTGCTACTGAGAAATTCCAGATGGAAAAAACAAATGACACTGCCCGACCCGGGAATCGTACCCAAGACCGCATGGTTAGCAATAACCATAAATACGAATAAAGGCATAAAATATATTCACAGCAAGAATTAGTATAACCTATTTTATAAGTAAAATATATGATACGACTGGTTTCTACAATTTTCTATTCATATTTATGGGTAACTAGCTGCGCCCCGCGGTTTCACCCGCATAAGTCTCGATTCCGTGGGAATATCGAGATAAAAAGTAGCCTATATCCTAACCCAGGTCATGGTCTAGCACACGAACAAAAATGTTTTCAATCGTTCGCCTCATTTGCCAAAAAAATTAAAGAGGAAATGGTATGACCGCTGACATTAGGTAATTGAGTTAGCTGAATGGCTCTACCGTTGTCCTGTTCACATATGTAAGGAATCAGATGCCGCTATCTCTTTCCTCTACTCTATTATTATTAGGTCTTGTTAACAGTTGAAGTAAAATCTAGCTATGACTCGTGAAAAACTAGAAACAACCGGTAAAGACTGTCGAGATTTCGACCGAAGAAAATAATTATAGCATGAACATTGTATGTTCGTACTACCAGCCCGCACCTACTTCACACTGTTTATATGACTTGATGGAACATTGAGATTTCTTCAGTGTAGGTATGTAAGTTTAATATTAATGTAATATACAGGGTGTGCAAACTGATGGGATGAATTCAGCAAGACGACCGGTACATGAAATTATTTCAAGAACGTCAAAATTACTGAAGATGTTCCCCCAAAACGCCCACTCTTACCATTTCCTAGTGCTTTTACTGGGAAGAAGTGGCGTAACAAACTCACGAGCAGCATAGCTAGCTGTTCAGTTACAAAAAAAATGATTCTATACAATAGTATGCAAGGATGCTTCCAGACCCTAATTTACAATAACTGTATATCTGATTCCGCGAACATTAAGACAAGAATAACGCTGTATTACTTTGCTAAAGTGCTAAAAAACAGTTGTCAGCTTAAAATAATTTCACATTACAGTTTTACAGCATTATACCAAACACACTGCGGTGATTTGTTTATCGTATCTCGAAATTTAAATCGATTGTTTATACGATAGTGTGTTAACGATGACTCACTAGATTGCTATGGTTTTGTATAGTTTCGTTATTATAATATTTGTATCCAAGAGAATATTTAGACTACCTACAAGGTGACATTAAATTATGTGACTGATGAGAGTTGATGTGTATTGATATACATATTTTTTTGCATAACGACGATAAAACAAAAACATATTTATAACTAGGTTTCGCCCGCGACTTCGCCCGCGCAGTATGTCGATAAAAAGTAGCTTATGTCCTTCCCCAGGGTGCCATCTATCTCCTTGCCAAATTTTGTCGAAATCCGTTCAGTGGTTTAGGCGTGAAAAGCTAACATACAGGCAGGCAGACAGACAGACTGACAGATTAACAGAGTTACTTTCGAACTTATAATATTAATAGGTATGGATTATTCACTAAGGGGATAAAGCAGTGTCTTAATGTCGCAGGCGCTATTTTAATCCCGAACGCAACGAAGGATTCTAGGGCTCCCGAGCGTAGCGAGAGATGTAAGTTCACTCCTGAGTGAAGCGAGGGAGTTCAAACAAGAATCCTGAATGCAGCGAGGGATTCAAGCTCGCCCAAGATGAATAGAAATTTATCTCCGAGGAGAATACTCGTACTTTTCGCCCCTACGTGGTAATAAAACCCAATTCGGATTATCTCGGATTAGTAAGTAGTCCATAAAACTGTTAAATAGCCGGGGATTAGCTAGTTATGTGCAGTTTCATAAACGCCACAGGAACCGATCAGCTGTTGTGATGACATGCCACCATTACCGCCACAAATAATGTTTGGGCGAGTCTATTATGCACATTATTGAATAATTTTGGACTAAGCCGTATATACTCCTTAGATGCATTAATGTTACATAATATTCCACTTTTATCTCTATTTTAAGTTGCATAATTAATTTATTTGTTCGTCAACGGCAGCTAAAACCTATGAAGTGAGAACTCTTAGGTCGAGCTGTACTTTAATAGAAAAGATGATTTTTGTAAAAGTTTTCATACGAATTATTTAGTTGATGTTCCATATTCAAATCACATTATGCACCATGCAGCAGGCATGCTTAATCTTACTTCGTGGGGGAAAGAGATTGAGCTATACGTCCTGTAGAGCTTCATGTCTTTCCTACACTGAAGTAATATTAAAATAATACTGCTGTAAGCGGTGGTGGTAGGCCCCCAGGTCATAATGAAATTCAGTACAATATAATTGCCTGGCTAGAGCCTGGGTCAATAATGATTTTCTTTAGATTAGGTTTGCATGACATATAATTTGACATGTAAGGAGCGGCGTTTCTCATCATAGCAATGAACTGATCTTCCCTTTTGTTTGGCCCAGGACTGTACGACGGCAACGTTTGCGTGTACAACGCTCAGTTAACGCTGGAGTCTGCTTATCAGTACAAATCTAATTCTGTGCGGGATAAACACAGCAACATCGTGTGGGAGGTGAGAGAGCATCTTAATCTTTCAATTTTTTCTATAGATATAAAGTAGCCGATGTCCTTCCCCGGGATACCATCTATCTCCATGCCAAATTTTATCGAAATCCGTTCAGTGGTTTAGGCGTGAAAAAATTAACATACAGACAGATAGACAGAGTTACTTTCGAATTTATAATATTAGTATGGATTTTGCGAGCGACAGTGGTTTTAAATAACATCTTTGATCTTATCACTATTAGCTTTAAAAAGCATTATAGTGACAGAAATGCATAATTTTGATTGACTGAAAGCTGATGCTTTTTATTGTGAAAATTGCAAAACATTCTTAATTGTTGGCATGTAGCTGATGCATTAATGTGCATACAATAATATGTGTAGGTAGTTGATCTTTTGCCTAAAAATACACATTTATACATATTTTACATCAATGGAACAAATTTTTGAATCAATATTTTAAACGCAAAAAAGTTGAGTCTTGAGTGAGTATGTCGAAGTCGAAAAAATTGAATTCTGACCCACCATAAGCTTATTTTCTTACAGATATTCAAATACAATTAGGTCGACAGTCGCATAAATATACATTTCCTTGGTAACGAATTTGTCATCTGCCATCTTTGTTATTTTGACGGTTTCAAACGATTTATCGTCACAGTGGGTCATGATTCACTTAGCCTGACTGTACTTTCATTTTAAAAACTTTCTATTATCTCCCAAAGATCCGCTGGGGTCGTCGTCTAATCGACGGGGAGCCATCGTTCTTCTCCATATCTGGCGACGGGCGCGTGGTCCAGTGGGGCGTGATGCCGGGAGAGTTGCAGGCCACCACCATCATCACCCTGACATCCAACGTGCCGCCCATACCTGGCCCTGATGGCACGATGCTCACTGTCAACAGTAAGATGAGTTTTTATCAAATTTACTGGTACAGCAAATGTTACCGAAACTATTACGAACGTACCACGGAGTCTTATACATACATACATAAACTCACGCTTTCTTCCCATGGGGCTAGGCAGAAACTAAAGAACGCCACCTGTATCCGTCCATACTCCTTTTGCCTCGTTTACGTTCATACATCTGGGCCCCTACCACCAGCCAGCCCTACAGGACGTATAGCTCCATCTCTTTCCCCCAATGAGTAAGATTAAAATAATACTGCTGTACGCGGTGGTTGTAGGCCCCCAGGTAGTCAGTACCAGTTACATATACAATAGATACATACATACCTACATAAAGCATATTCTGTACTCGCAACGTGCGTTTATGACCAGGATATCTATCTAAAATTTAATCTTATAATGTCAAGTGTCTTGTTCTTAAAACTACCCTGCTAATATGGACTCCATGTATAATTGAGATTCTAGAAACGATTTTATGTTGGAAAATTTTGCCAAGCGACTTATCGAGAATAGAGCACGCTCACACGTGACGCTGAAGCTATATGATTGTGAGGCGTACAATTACCAGAACGTACCGCTAATTAACCTTTTCTGATACTCTTAATGTTATGATTTTGAGAGCTCTAAGCAAATAAATGAGGATCATTAAATATCTAGGCTTAGGTCTTGCTCCTCTTCTTTAAAGGGTCTCGTGCAAAAGCTTCATGCTATAAAATTCTAATAGAATAAAACTGCGAAATGTGGGTGTAGGAACTATAATAAAAGTTTAATCCATATTGAACTTTATGGCATGAAGCTTGTGCATGACGCTATACCTGCGGGCAATCAACTCAATTTTGTCAATGTTGTATTATGCCGGCGCCAGACATAGCAACAATATTTGACCACATGTTTGAACACATGTGTGGCAGGATTGTTTGGGAATTTCATCAAAGTTTGATCACATATTTCAACTTTGCCATTTGGTGTGCACATGGTGTCCACACATAAATGCCGGCGCCAGACATAGCAACAATATTTGATCACATGTTTGACATATGTGTGCCAGGGGTGTTTGGGTATTTCATCAAAGATTGATCATTTATATCAACTTTTTTAGATAAACGTATATTAGAAGATTGTATAAAGCTTGCAGGAACTTAGTAGGTATACGTAATTCATGAAACATCGATCATCTTCTGTCAGTCTAGGTATAACGTTATACCTACAGTATGAATCAGAAAGGTGTATAGACCATCAAGATCAAACTGAACAACTTTTTTCATATAAGACCAACATCGTTATCACGAAAAAATTATCAACTGTCGGGAACTCGGGAATACACTTCAATACTTACTCTACTCGCCCAATATGTAGGTAGGTAGGTAGCTCGGTATGAGACGGAGACGGTTGATTAATAATTTTTTCGCAATTATGATGTTGGTCTCATGGAGAAAGTTGTTCAGTCAGTTTGATGGTCTGTAGGTACCTACTACATCCTTAAATATGGCAACACCTCTCAGTATGTATGCTGTATACTTTCGATACAGGTTGCGGTAGCTGCATCTGCTTCCACCCTGAGAAGCAGGAGATCTTCATGGTGGGCACAGAAGACGGCATGATCCACACGTGCTCGCTGAAGTACAACCGGAACTACGTGCGCTCCATCCAAGGCCATCACATGCCCGTCTACAGGATCAGATATAACAAGTATAATAACAGCATCTACGCCTCTTGCTCAGGAGATTGGAGGGTTAAGATATGGGAGGATGGGAGGGAGTGAGTATTTAGCTTTTCTTTCAATTCCACCTTTCGATTCTTTGCGAAAATTTAACAAATCCTGAAAAATAATAGAGTTACCCTAGGATCTAATAACACGACAGTACGATCAAGTTTTTGTCCAACAGTGACATAGTGTTAACATATTCACTTCCTATTAAGTTTGGGAGGCCCTAGATTCGAATGAACGCAAGACGTAAACGTAACGTAAATTCGAACGATTTTGGAACCGAAAATACAAACTATCCTATACCATTCAAGTGCATTAAGTGCGTGGGTATCACCCCATAATGAATACAGTCTAAAACTAAGCAAATTAGAACGATTTTAAAATTGAAAATATTTACTCCGCGCGTTCGTGCTAGGACCACAGTTTGTTGATTGGAAATATAAAAAATCTTCTAAAATGTTGGTGCAGCAAGTACCCAAGCCCACATCCATTAGGTATTTTGATCAGTGACAAGTTCATTTTTCATCCATCCATTTCCATCGTTAATTTCTTCTAACACTGTAAGTCCCTACCGTAATCTTCGTCTCCTTTCGCCAGTGAACCCCTGTTCATGTTCGAGCTAGGTTCTCCGGTGGGCGACGTGAAGTGGGCGCCATACTCCAGCACCGTGTTCGCAGCTTGCACTGCTGATGGAAAGGTATACATGGGATAGCTAACTCTTCGATCTGCACTGTAAAATTTACCTCAACACCATGCTTATTTACTCAGGGACAATTTCCGTGATTAAGAGCGTTCATTCTAAAGCCCGCTCTACACTCGCGCGCGAATCTTGCTGTGTGTGAATTGCGCGAATGTAGAGCGGGCTTATAAAAGTTGGCAACGTCCCAAAAAGCTGTCAAATATTTATATGTTATGATTATTTTGGAAATATTAATTACCTGAGGAAATATGCGTATCGCTAGCTAGTGACCTAAAATATTCAAAATGAATTGCAATGTTTATCACTGAATTTGATGTTGTAACCGTTTATTGGATTGTGCATTTGCATTCGTAGTTCCTAGATCTTTGACAGTCGTTTCGGGTCGTCAGAAACCCGAAAGTCTGACAACTAGTCTTACCAAGAGGTATCGTGTTACCCAGTAACTGGGTTGTGGAGTCTAGATATCGTACCTTCGGTGCAACAAAGTCACAACAGCTCATTTTTAATTTTACTATTTGTGACTTTGTTGCACCGAAACAAAAGTCAAAACTGCTCATTTTTAATTTACTATTTGTGACTTTGTTGCACCGAAGGTGCGATATGTAGTCGCTCCATGTAAAATACTGGTATTCAGCTACATCCGGTTAGAATGGATGCCAACCCCAACAAAGTTGGGCAATGGCTAGGCAGATGATGATATTTAGGTGTTGTGCATTCGATGGTCTAAAAATAAAACATTACATTCACCGTCGCCATTAAACCGAAGATCACACATTACAATATCCGGCCACACTGATCGATTTATGTCTCACAAGTAGGTTAATAATAATGCTCTCCATTTAATACCTACAACTACTAATTTAGAGTGCATCTTTTCATAATAAAATTGTAAAAACAATAGATTTAGTATTAAAATTACATACATTTAATCTACCATGCGCGGAAATAATATACCTACTTACTTTATTGCACCTCTGCCCAACCCTTCGGGGAAACAGGGCGTGATATTCTTTTATGTTATAAAATTCATGCTACCGCATCACTAAACGGTAGACGAATTCGAGCGGCCATTGTTGATTGCATCTTTGGCTTTAGAAACGCCAGGGTTCAGGTACTTATCTATACTTATAATTTCACAGGTGTATGTATACGACCTGAACGTGGACAAGTACCGGCCGATATGCGTGCAAGCTGTGGTCTCCAAGAAGACCAAGAAACTGTCAAGACTCGACTTCAATGCCAAACTGCCCGTCATTGTCTGCGGAGATACCAAGTAACGATGATTTTCATTATAATTCTAACAGAGAATTTTGATTTTCGCGGGGTTTCCCCGCAACGCTGAAATAAAGTTTGACAAGTTCTCAACTTCAAACTCTCAAATCAGAAATCGGGTGTAAATCAACTAATTTAATTCGATACTTTATCTAAGAAACTTGAATAGGTACTTACTTTTAACGATCATAATTTATCTTTTCTGCTATAAAACATGTGAAGCCAATTATTTAATTAGCTAATTAACTTTACACCGTAACAAATATATGAACACATCAAATATTGCTATCCTGCTCTAGCAGTTTTGCCGCAACATTTGGTTACCTATTTCGCCGCTCCTCACATAGCCTCCATAGCTCAGGGGTTAGAGCACTGGTCTTGTAAACCAGGGGTCGAGAGTTCAAATCTCTCTGGGGGCATTGGTACTTTTATTATTACGGATTCAACTTTTTATGATTGTCTGTAGTTTTTTATTTTCTATAGTAATATTATTTGTTTTTTAGGGGAACGTGTCATGTTTTGAAGTTATCGCCTAATTTAAGAGTAATGTGTAAACCGCCCAAAAAAGCTCAAGGAATTGACCAACGGACATTACAGGTACTTTTTGTCTATTTTTTATTATAAATTTATAACAAAAACATTAGATTTTTGCCAATCACCGTGCCATGGTATGACTCATAAAAATAGATAGAGCATACCTCTTGTTTATTCATAAACGTTGCAGTATTATAATATCTGTGACGTTGCATAACGTTTAGAGACATTTAAACGTCAAAAATATATGGGTAAACAGGCGCTAATCATTACATAACTTAAGGATAAGGGAATAACAATAACGTAAATAAATTTGACAGAGGAAACCAGTATAATAGACAAGAGACGACGCACAAACGAAGGAAATTTTGTAGAACTAAGAGTGCCGTTTTTAAGGCTAGAGGAAATAATTTTGTTTATGTTTGTGTACCTTCTAGATTATGAAACTAGACAAACTCCTAACCTTGGTGCGAGACCCGCCATTCCAAACGGGTGTCGTGGATGAGAAGTTTGAAGACGACGACTAAATAGTTAACAGCTAACTGCAGCTAAAGCTACCGCCGACAACTAATTTTAGTTCTAATGTTATTAATAAATAAAAACACATTTCTTACTCGTAATCGTATAATTATTCTAATAAAGCTTTTAAATAATAACTTAACGACTAATACAATGAAAGGTGCCTAGAAAGCTAAAGGCACGTAATACAAAATGCATTTTTTAAACTCTCAAAACAAAACAACTCCATTTTGAATGGTCGCCATGTTTAATGGCCTGTACACAAGAGCATGCCATGTGATGTTATAGCCTCGTCTGACCGTCGAGAGAATGCGTTTTTGACACCAGAGGGCCTAGACAAGTGACAATCGCTTCCAAAGCGTTTCGGATTTCTACGACTTTCAACAGGATTGACATAAGCTCAGTCCTATTACATTTTTGCCTTTTCCATCATCGTTATCGCTGATAGAATGTCACTTTGTCTAGGGTCTCAGTAACGTTTCATACTAACGAATATATATTTTGCGAATTTGATCCTTATTACTACTACAAATTGTCCAACTGACAGGTGTCAGGAACGCACTTGACGGCCGGACTGTAATACTTACCATCTTCCCACCATCACCAGCCAGTATAAAGGCTGATTAACACTGATCCAGTAAGTCAATCCAGTAGCACTGGATCGCTAGTTAGCGGCTGCTCTATTTCCATCCAGCGGTGGATACAGGATGCTGGACTGGATTGCATTTGTCACATATCGACTTAGGGTCATTAGATTATTTATATACTGGATCTCCAACAGAAGCTACACAATTAATACAAGTTTACATGAATCAGGAAAAATAATTTAGTGCGGCTTCCAATTAGGAGACCACCATCTTTCACTCATAATCTAGGTACAATAAGTTTGACAAGTAGAAAACATTAAAATAAATCTATTCGAATAGAGCAGCCAGATTTAAGGCGGCAAGCAGACGGGTAGGTCGCATTCCACCCAGTTGTCTATGCCGCGACCTATTTAAAAGCGATCGTCGCGCGAATACACGATCGGTCGCGTTTAAGCACGCGACAGGTGTATTTAAATCCTTGTTTCCAATTGATGTTATTATCACTTAAACAAACATCAAGTTTATGACAGTATAAATAAAGTTGATTTTAGAATGACTAGTACGGTTGAAAAAGTCATAAAAAATATAAAGTTGTAGCGCAAACTGAACTTTATGAGTAGGCATTATAGTTGTTTTTCCTAAAACTCGTGTTTTGTTAACATGTTTGGCAAATAAATTGCGAACGCAGATTAGGTATGTCACTTTTTGTTCGGAAAACCGGAAAGCGCCCTCTGTCGGCGCCACCAAGCGATCAGGTTCACCGAATAAAAAGTTCGAACGATCATGTTCTTCTTATAAATAGGGCGCGGGGTATCTTGGTGGGCTAGTACCTGCAGGCGTAGCATGGCGCTTTCTATCTCTACGAAGAATAGACATAGCTTTTTCTATACAAAGTGACAGTTCGTTTCTTCATTTTTGACATCCACCGTAGAAATCTTTCTACAATCTGTCATTTTGTCATTCATTTCTAACGATCTTTGTCTAGGTCTTTTTATATGTAGACTATTTCGGAAGAAAGTTTTCTATCCTTACTGTCAAAATCACACTGACAACCGATAAATCCTATGATAAAACAAAGAATTCTGAGTCGAATTATGTAAAAGAGTGAATTTCGTAAAAAGTGCAGTTGACTCTTTCTATTTTGCTGCCGTCTCGTACTGTCTACTGTCTACAGGAAACGTCATTTTGTCTACTCTTCCGTCGACAAAACGGTGCTCATGCTACGCCTGCTGCCGCATTGTGCGTGCCACTATGGGCCGCTCTGTATACATACAGGGTGTATCAGAAATGTGTGGTCAAATTTATGGGACTATCAAACATTACAGACCATCCATACATTTGGGTCGAGTAGTGAAGTTTTGTATGGGACAGTTGAGATTTTTTTGATTTCGATGTTGGTCCCATGGAGATAGATTTTCAGTTTGATGGTCCAAACAACCTTAAATTTGACCACACCTTTCTGAAACAGCCTGTATATACCGTAAGAAGTAATACTAAGACTAGAATATTGTGAGATCACTAAATTCTTATCTGTTAGAATTTAACAAGCAATTGGACTAGTCTAATAGATCACAATGTGAATTATTCAAAATTTTCTTGTTATTTAATTACAATGAAAACTATACTATTATTACTTATTTTAAATGATTTGTGATCCTATTATCTTACGATTTTTTAAATATTCTAATCCACATCTTAATTATTGATATTGGAAAATATTTTTTAATAAGTAATTTAAAAGTGATGATTGCATTCAAAACCTTTCTAATTTTAATTTTAGAAAGGTCTAACTTCACTATAATTTTTTATCTACAGATCTAGTATAGTCCTTGCAGTTCACGAGCGCGCGTCATATTATGACTCTTTATGTAATTTTTATAAGGTACAAATTGTAATAAAGAACGCGTGTTCGAGAAATGAATTGTTACATTTTCGCAGGTTAATTATTGTAATTTATACCTTAAAGCAATGACATAAGAGTCATATGACGCGATATTTTATTCAATACAAACTGGCGTCAATTTTCCACTCATTTGATTCGAATTTCTGGATTTAGAATTTCAACATGTTGAGAGAACATATTAACAAACAATAAATATAATAGATTATTTACATTCCTTAATTAACGAACAAATAAATAAACGAAACACTACTATACCTGAGTCTTCCTAATTACTGAATTCATATACTATTGACTAGTATTCATGACATGAACAACTCACTCACGAAATGGTTAATAATTCAAAATAATAAAAGCAATGTGCTTAAAACAAAAATAATATTAAATGTCTTGCTTCATAGCAGCCAGACCCATATAAATATCGCAGACGACAAAAATTGTGCGATCGACGCATCGGCGAACAAAAACTGCGTATGGAGGAGCACGCGTGGTGATTGTAAAATACCGGTATTCAGCTGCATCCGGTTAGACTGGAAGCCGACCCCAACATAGTTGGAAAAAGCCAAGCAAATAATGACGTAAGAAATTTTAAATTTCGCGGGCTACATTGAAGTTAGGTACCGTAATACAGTTTATAATTAGTACGGGGGTCAGAGCGAATCGCTTTCGTAACAACCGGTATGTAATAATAATGTATGTGATGCTAAAGAGGAGTTCGACAAGTTCTCATCTTCAAATTGTCAATTCAGAAACCGGGTCTTAATAAAACTTAAGGATAGAGTAGTTTAGGTCCAAGTTTGTCGCAGCGTTCCACTGCGTTGGCGCCTAACTTCAGATCTAGGAAGGCTCTAGCGTCATTCGGAGCCGGCGCTTGGCGGCCCGCGAAGGCGATCTGTAAAAACATACATTTTAATTAAAGAAAAGAAAATGAAAGTGGATTTTCTGCCGTAAACGAAAATGAAACTTCGGCCTTATTCGCGAAAACGAAAATGATTTAGACATTAAAAATATTAATATTTCCGTTGTACTTTCTTATTTTGGTGATAGACTCTTTTTCTAGAGAATCAGCAGCAGATTCTGCTCAATCGCTAGCTCGTGGCTAATTAATAACTTCCGTACGGTTTGATCCATCAGGTTAAGCTACGCTTGCCGGGGTTGGTCCGTGGAAGGGTGACCATCTTTACGTACTGAGACTCCTCCGTGCCTCGGAAAGCACGTTAAGCCGTTGGTCCCGGCTGTCATTTGTGGATCTTTGACAGTCGTTACGGGTCGTCAAAAGCCCGAAAGTCTGACAACCAGTCTTACCAAGGGGTATCGTATTACCCAGTAACTGGGTTGTGGAGGTCAGATAGCCAGTCACTCCATGTAAAATACCGGTATTCAGCTGCATCCGGTTAGACTGGAAGCCGACCCCAACATAGTTGGGAAAAGGCTAGGCAGATTGATTTTTGAGCAGCAGATTCTGCTTAGTTGTAAAACGTTATGTATTACATTACCTGTGCCAACGGATGCAAATGCCTCTCAGGAAACTCCCTCTGATGTGCCAAAACCCAGTCTGCTGGCCACATGGTGCCATTCCTGGCTGTAAACGGCAGTATCAGCACATAGACGCGATTGGTCGCAGAATAGGCTACTCTGTAGTAATGCCCTTTAGTCGCGCGCTCCCATACGAATCCGTCGGCGTCTGCGCCGCCTCGCTGTAGCCAAGATACTCGGGACACGTCCGAAGCATGTATGCCGATCTCGACGTATTCTGCCCATGGTAGGATGTCGCCTCTGGAAGTTTTTGGTGTGTTATCAAGGGTTGATGAGAGTTAAGGTTGCAGTATTTGAATGATGGAGTGTAATATAATGTAAATCTGAAATTCACTGACTGACTGACAGACTTTTTTATTAAGCTGCACAAGGAAAAAAATCCGGCCAAGTGCGTGTCGGACCACGCACAATGAAGGGTTCCGTAGTTGGGCTGAATTATCCCAAGAAAAAGCTTAACATTGTAGTTGAAAAAAATGTGCTCTATAAAAAAAAACAAAATTAAAAATTTTAAACTTAAACTTTTTTTCCATTACTGATTCTACATTTTTTTATTTTCTAAGAAAGTACCCTTATTTATATAAAAAATTCCAAGTAAAACTGACAAATGTGGACGGTATATTTGAAACCCAGTTTATTATTATACCTCATAACAGCACCCAGTAATGACGTGGTCTCAAGCCAACACCTCGCTCCAGCTTGCAACAAAGCGCGCAACACGTGCCCAGCGACGCGGCGCATGTTGCGGCGACAACATGGCGGCGTGTTGCGCCCTAAGAGCAGGTAAGACGGCGTGCCTTGCACTGATGGGTAGCAGCGCTGGAAAGAGTCGGAATTATAATGCTGGGGCTACACTTCGCGTTATCGCGAACTTTTCTTCGTGCGCTCTCTGTTGCTCAGCGAGACATCGAGGGGTGTGCGAGAGAGAGCGCATGAAGAAAAGTTCGCGATAACGCGAAGTGTAGCCCCAGCATTAGTGTTAGGTAATCTTGGCGGTTCAAAAATAGTACTTTTACAGAGTGGATTTTTGAGACAGGGTAGTACGGACACTGGACAGAGGCTATAGACAAAATCCATAGAAAGATCAAATTGTATGGAGTTGACATTAGCTTTAGAGATGTCACGTGACTGCTGCTGTCAACTACATACAGTTTGATCTTTCCGTTAGCGTTAACGCTTACAGAAAAGGGATTTTGTCTAGGCCCCCAGAGGCTATAGACAAAATCCCTTTTCTGTAAGCATTAACGTCAACGGAAAGATCAAATTGTATGGAGTTGGCATTAGCTTTAGAGATGTCACGTGACTGCTGCTGTCAACTCCATACAATTTGATCTTTCCGTTAGCGTTAACGCTTACAGAAAAGGGATTTTGCCTATAGCCTCAGGTATCTTAACCGTTGCCGCGTTATAGCTTCAGAAAAACGTTCTTAGAAGATTGTTCTTAACTTTTTGAGTAATTGCTAACTACATTTATATTTGAAAAATGGTACAGTCAACTAGAAAAACGTGAATTCTCACGTTTTATTTTTGAATACAGTTTCGTATAAAGATTAATTCTTTTTTCAACCAACTGAGACTAGAGTACTAGAAAATGCACTAACTCCAAAAACCTTTTCCCATTTCTTTTCTGTATCCCCTTTATTTTTCTGACTTTTAGCTGATTTCTTTTTTATTTTATTAGAGGGATGCATAGACAATCAGACTCTCAAGCATTGCCACTGCCACAAGTTTTTTTTTCACTGTTGTTTATTTTGCTACTAAATAAATAATTTGTGTAATGTAATATACATAATAATATATAAATATTTTAATATTTCGTCTATGCAAACCCTGAGCTTAGTACCAAAGCACCAGAAAACTTATAATAGTTAATTTTAAATTATAGGACTTTACTTTGAGAAGATAGATAGACAAGATATTTCTTCAGTTCATAAAAAAACACAACAGAAGGTAGTTTAAAACCTGACATGGAATTATTGAATGACCATAATATCTGGGGTGACAGGTTAAAATCCGAAAACGTTTCCAAAGTTCTCTCTTTCATTTTCCGCGTTATTAAGTAGAATATGAGTCAATTTTGTGTTGCATACAACCCGTGCGCATTAACATGGCACCTGGCTCAATGACATTTGGAGCTCCCCTCGCGTCCCCGCACGGCGACGGCGGGGGGCGGGGCGGGTAGCGGAGTATTGAGTTCCGAGCCAGGTGACATGTTAATGCGCACGGGTTGTACCAGTTATATAATTAACATTAAATAGGGCCCTGGTTTCAAAAACATGAAATAATCTTGTGTGGTAATATACCTGTGTCTCCCTCTTGCAGCCAAACCACTGTACTCTTCCATCTTCCCTGATAACTGCCTTCACTCCCAACTGCTTATACAGAGCCACTCTGTACTCCCGCATGTGGCGAGATGCCCTCTGCTTTGCCCCTGGAGTCTTCAACACTCCACGACCTGGACCAAGTCTGCCATCTGATATTTGCACCTAAAATACAAATATGTTATGTAGCCAAGAAGTTGGATTTTGAGATGCGTGAAATGGATTTTTTTTATTGCTTAGTTTAAATAAACCTACCTTAACATTTTTGACTGCAGTTTGCAGATATAATGACTCAGGAAAAGGTAATGCAAAGGGCTGCGGTAGTTTCTGCAGGATAGCAGTTCTGATTAGCAGTGCATGCTGACCATGTACAGCATCACAGATCTTGCCAGAAGCATCCTTACTGTAGTGCAAAGTCCAGTCTGCATAGTTCCACTGCACGTGCTGGCATATCAAGTGAGAGTTGCCAACACCAATAGCTATGGCTTGTAAGGGACTTGCCGCAGATACCGCCATCGCGAGCTGCAAAACCCGACGCGAAACTCGTGTGGAATCAGGCACAAACAATATATACTCAGTAAATATTTGCGTCAACGGATTGAAATCTTGCGGCAAAGCAGTCAGTTTCAGTTCTAAGGATAGTACTTTAACATTTCGTAATGTCTCGTTCGTTACTGAAAACGGGAACGGTGGATATGGTGTATTCTCACATAATACCACCACAGGCATATTAGGAAACGCTGATACAAAAGACTGCACGCTATCAGCGATGTCATTTTCGAAATCCTCAAACTGGCGGAACACTGCAGTCATTAGCTTAGACAAATGGCGTGAAGAACGAGGATGCAGAGGATTTGGAGGCACAGTCACTGGGGCAATAGGATAAATCGGCGGAAAAAAGTAACAACATATCGAAGCGATTACTATTATTGTGAACACTATGTAGAATTTGAATGTTAAACGACCGCGGAAAAGTCGATAGAGCATTATTTCCATTTACAAACTTGCACATTTCAGTCATTACATTACATTACATCAATTATTTATTTTGATCGAAAATCGAATTAATTAAATTTTACAATTTCACTTGACAGTTGACAGATGATGAACGAATTGTTTTGACGTCTAGCGTAGACAGATGTCTAGGCTAGGAAGGAATTATTGCACAGAGCATTACTATTACGAAATAATGTTGCTAGGAAACTAGGAAAAGAAAGATCTAACACCTCGGTGAAGTTAGCCGCACGATTTCATTATTATGACCTTTTGTTAGTGCTAATCGTTAGAGAATCGTTAGAGAGGGTTAGAGAGAAAAGAAAAATCGTTAGAGAGTAATTAGTTTTTATGTAAAAACAATTTTAATTTTTCGTGTGAAGTAGGCCCCCCTTCCCGCAAAAATGGACTTAGACGTAATTTTATTTTTTTAATCGTTTGCGAATCGTTAGAGAGAGATTGAGAGTTACACAAAATCGTTAGAGAGTTAATATTTTATTTGATATTAAATAATTTCTAAGAGCGTGACGTTAGCCCACCTCTGTGAATTTTGCCCCCGATATAATTATTCTCAACTTTTGTTAATGCTAATCGTTAGAAAATCGTTAGAGAGAGTTAGAGAGAAAATAAAAATCGATAGAGAGTAATTAGTTTTATTTATCAACGATTTTAATTACTTTTTTGACATTGGCCCCCATTCCCGCAAAAATGGATGAAGACGTAATTTTTTTTTATAGATTGAGAATCGTTAGAGAGAGATAGAGAGTTAAAAAAAATCATTAGAGAGTTAATATTTTAATTGTTATTAAATTATTGCTGAGAACGCGTTTTACCCTAGGACCTGAGCAGGTTAAAATTTATAGGGATAGGGGGGGGAGGGTTAGTAGATCCGATTTTCTAACGATTAGCATTAACAAAAGTTGAGAATAATTATATCGGGGGCAAAATTC
This sequence comes from Lithophane semibrunnea, assembly GCA_947363905.1. Taxonomy (NCBI): domain Eukaryota; kingdom Metazoa; phylum Arthropoda; class Insecta; order Lepidoptera; family Noctuidae; genus Lithophane; species Lithophane semibrunnea. Next base: position 11,065,456 of record OX376205.1, read on the forward strand.
ACAGAGGTGGGCTAACGTCACGCTCTTAGAAATTATTTAATATCAAATAAAATATTAACTCTCTAACGATTTTGTGTAACTCTCAATCTCTAACGATTCGCAAACGATTAAAAAAATAAAATTACGTCTAAGTCCATTTTAGCGTGAAGGGGGGCCAACTTCACACGAAAAATTAAAATTGTTTTTACATAAAAACTAATTACTCTCTAACGATTTTTCTTTTCTCTCTAACCCTCTCTAACGATTCTCTAACGATTAGCACTAACAAAAGTTCATAATAATGAAATCGTGCGGCTAAATTCACGGAGGTAGATCTAACAGTGCGTTTGCACTGGCGAAACATTTACGACAAAACATGTTGAAATCTCAATTTTCCATAAGATTTTTGACAGGAACCTAGCCTAACGATAAAACATGTTAAAGTCTCTAGACTTTAACATGTTTTATCGTTAGGCCGGCCGCAGACGTTCGGTTTCAGTATTAGGTTTTCAGATCAGGAATTTAGATTCGGAAACCTGAATGCTCTGCTTACATACAAAATGTTCAACAAGGCGCACATTATTCTTATTTTTTCCGAACGGAAAAAAAACATAACGTTCGGTTCGATGCGTTCGGATCGTCAGAACGGAAAAAACCTAATGACGTCATTCCGAACGCAGCGCTCGCGTACAATTTCCGCACGAATCTAAATATAGACTCATGCTGGAGAGAGTACAAAACAAATTTGTGAGGTACTTGTACACACGGCTACACATCAAGCTATACATTTCCAGTATAAGCTGACCTCGCATTGTACGGAAATCCTATGCAATGCGAGACCAGCATAAACTGGAAATGTATAGCTTGATGTGTAGCCGTGTGTACTTGCGCTTGTATGGTGTATACCCATTTTATCCGCTTATGTACCCAACTTTATTTATTTTGGGTATGGTTGGATATAACGAACTGAGGGTCAGGAGGGATCTCGCACTCATATCGTACATATTCAAGGTACTTAGAGGGAAAGTACATAATGCGAGCATTTTAGGGCACATAGGTTTGTGTGTTCCGGACAGGTACGTGTGGCGACGCCGACAGCCACGGCTGCTGGCGGAACCGCGCGCTCGGACCAATCTATTAAGTGAGGCGCCACTGACGCGTGCGCTCCGCACTCTCAACCTCATAGCTAATGACTCGGACCTATTCTGTTGTTCTCTGAGTGAGTTCACAAAGAATGCTTTATTTGTAATAAGTTACAAAATTTTATAGGATAAGAGTTAGACAAGTACACTATCGCAATAGGTTACCCTGTAATGATAGATGTAAGTTGGAAATAAATAAATAAATAAATAAATAAATTTTGGCTCGTCCGCCGTACACGCACGGAAATTTCCATTCGGATTATTTCAGATTCGCGCGAGTTTTGTAATGAGTGGACGTCTATCGACCCGTCGCACGGTGGATCGAAAATCAGCTGTAGAAGACATAGGATCTCGATTTCTTAAATGTTATTTTTTTTGCTGGAAATGACTTCTGCTGATCATTACTGTTCTATAAAATGTCATATGAAGTAAATGTGTGCACAAATGGAAGAGTTATAATTTTTATAAGAAAAAAATGTATGGAGCTAGTATGAAAAATCGAATTATCTCCTAAACGGCATGTTTAACCGTAATATCCTTGGAGGTGGTCATAGTGCTAATTATTTATAATTTTTTGGTTGCGGATTTGACGAAAAATTTCATGCCGTTTTTTTTTTAAAATCGTCAAAATATTTTTATTTGTTTTTTCATATGAAACGATTCCTTTTAGTGTTTATGTTGAAGAAAACGGACTTTTAACTACACGTAACATAAAATAGCATCACTCCTATATTTCCGAAGGAGTTGGCAGAGGTTTATAGTACACCCACACGTAGACAACTATGTTTGAGCTAGATATTTATCAACACATCATGAGTTTTAAAACTTTTCATACAACCAAATTACCAATTGTTTACTCTTCTAATGAGTCCGAAAAGAAGTGATTAAGTAACTACACTGATTAGCTCTTCTAATGAGTCTTTATAGGTGATTTAATGATTTTCAATATCTCACGACAATGCCAACTATGGATTACATTCAACTTTTCCTGATAAGTAAACTAATTTGTTAATTAGCAGTGCTATGAGTTCTAAGAATAGTTAGTGACAATTATAAATTTTCATTAGCTAATGAGAAGATAACTAATGAGGGTAGTTACCTAATTATTGGCGTTTTGCAATAAAAGGGCTAAAGTTTTGTTTTATAATTTAGTTTGTTCACAACTGTGTAACTGCTAACACTAAATCTGCGACTATAAAATCTTAGAATGGAAAGTTTAATCACGAATTTAGACTTGTTTGTTCTTCTACGAAGTGAGAATACTTCATTTGATCATGGAGTATTGTTCAGTGCAGTTGTATCCCGCATAGGCGATTGCCTGTCTGACGAAGATCGTGTTGTTCTCAAAGAATTTTGTCGGAGATTTACGCGAGCCGCTTTACAAAGGTGGCAGAAATCCAACCGATTCCTTGATAATTTCAGGAGAAAGTACGAGAATTGGTTGGGAGCAAATATTGATTGGCCGAGTTTTGTGCAAAGTTTAGTTAATCAAGAACCAAGTGTTGATGAGATACCAAGAGCGCCCTCAGTCTCTCCAGAACCGTTGACATCAACGTCCATTGGATCAATGACGAAAACATCCCGTAAACCATTCGAAGATCTGGGAAGTAAACAAAAAAAGAGAAGATCTGATGAACACACAGGCGAAGATTCCAGTGAATTGGCATATGCAGCTGCAGCACGTTTAAAAGAAGAAGGGCATGGAGATATCGCCTCTGTCATCGAATACATGATGAAAAATCCTGAAGCAGCCGCTAAATTAAATGAAACGCTTAAGAAACCAGCGAAAACAATCATATTTACGTCAGAAAAGGCGCTTGGATTGCTTCTTTCGCTAAAACTCTCAAAGTGGCAATATTTACGTTGCGAGAGGCTGCCATTCGGGAAGGTGCTAAGTATATTTATCCATCTTACTATAAAGTGCAACAAACTAAGCTTGATTGCTACCCTCCGAAGCAATCAGTGACAGTTACTGATTCATCGGCTAGGATTACACTTCAAGCTTTACTTGATATCACAGTTACAAGAATCCTTCAAAGCCTTTCTAAGGAAGAGCATAACAAGCAGTTGAAGCTGATATCCAAGTGGGGATTTGATGGTGCTTCTAACCAAAGCCGATACAAGCAGAAAATGGAGGGTGAGGAAGATGACTCGAGCATTTTCATGACCTCCTTGGTGCCACTTAAACTGACAGATGGAGACAACATCTTATGGACGAACCCAAAACCATGCTCAGTTTTGTATTGTCGTCCAGTTCAGTTTACTTTTGTAAAGGAGAGTGAAGCAGTTGTCCTTGAGCTGAAAAAACAAATGGATGAAGAAATTGAGGCCCTTATCCCCACAGAGTGCAATAATAATAATAGGGTGACTTATGAACTAATGATGACGATGATCGACGCTAAAGTTTGCACTTACCTTTCTGAAGCTAGATCAAATGCATCGTGCTACCTGTGCTTAGCAAAGCCTACAGAAATGAACCGCTTAGATGCTGTAACATCAAAAATTGTGTGTTCTGACCTGAATGAATTTGGCTTGTCATCCGTACACGCCCGTATAAATTGTATGGAATGTCTGTTACACATTGCATACAGACTCGACTTCAAACGGTGGGCAGCGAGAAGTGATGAGCACAAAGAAATGCTACAGACAAGGAAGAAAGTAATTCAAAATAAATTCAAAGATGAGCTCAATCTGTTGATTGATATAGTAATACAAGGCTCGGGAACAACCAATGACGGGAATACTGCAAGAAAATTCTTTGAGTTTCCTAATAAAACCGCAGCTATAACCGGTTTGGATGAAGACCTCATCAAAAGATTTGCTGTAATTTTACAAGCAATTACATCTGGAGAGCAGGTCGATATAATAAAATTTAGAGATTATGCCCGCAAAACAGCAGAAAAGTACGTATTATTATACGACTGGTACTACATGTCGTCAACCGTTCATAAATTATTAATCCATGGGGCTGACATAATCGAGAAAAATAATATTGTGCCGATTGGGACTCTCGGAAGAAGCCTCAGAGTCTCGAAACAAAGATTTTAGGAGGTTTCGAGAACATCATTCGCGGAAAAGAAGGAGGCAGGATTCCAATCAAGACATTTTAAATATGCTTGTTGTTTCTTCGGATCCTTTGCTAAGTGCACAAAGGCCTAAGTTAGATGCCAAGAAAAAGCAGAGCTTTTTTGCTGAAACTCTCGACTTAATTCAATTTCAGGAAACTGAGTTCGAGTTTTTGGATATATCCAATCTGGATGCTGACTCAGAATTGGAGTCTGACAACGAGAGTGACAAGGAAAATTTGTAAAAAAATTATATATGTACATATTTGTAAATTTGTATTTGAGTCTGTTTGGTTTTTTTTTTGTAATATTTAATGATATTTTGTCTTTTTTTTTAATTTATTTTACTTTATTTTACAAATGCTTAGTATTAATTCCTTAAATTAAATTATTTTGTATATAATATAACTTTATATGTTACTTAAATAAGAGTTTGATAATCTTTTTTTATTTAAATTAATAAAAATGTGTCAAAAAACAGCAATTATTTTATTTAATTTTTCTTGTTTTGTGTGTTCTTAATATTTGGGTTAATAACATATCGAACTTTTTAACTTGGACACTAAAAGGGATCGTTTTACATGTAAAAATAAATAAAAATATTTAGACGATTTTTTTTAAAAAACGGCATTAAATTTTTCGTCAAATCGGCAACCAAAAAATCATAAATAATTAGCACTATGACCACCTCCAAGGATATTACGGTTAAACATGCCGTTTAGGAGATAATTCGATTTTTCATACTAGCTTCATACAAATTTTTCGTAAAAAAATTATATTTCCTTCGTTTTTGGGCAGAATTAACTCGGGTGTCATTTTTGTACATAGTAAAGATCAGCAGAAGTCATTTCCAGCAAAAAAAATAACATTTAAGAAATCGAGATCCTATGTCTTCTACAGTCGATTTTCGATCCACCGTGCGTCGCGACGGGTCGTCGTCGTAGGTACCAAAGTAAAAGAGGCCGAAAATTTAATTATGGCGGTGGAACAATATCCATGCGTCGCGTGAAGCTCCAAGTATTCAACGGGTGTACCCAGTAACGACGATTCCATCTTCTTCTTTCGATTCCTCTTCTCTCTTCTTCGTTTAGCGCCAGTTAAAGTGCAATAGCAATCAATTCGTCTTCGTCTTCCATGATTACGTGTGTATAATGTGCTTCCACAAGCGTCTCAATACGTACTGGTCATATAAAATTCCGAATAAAAAAACCGGACCGTGTGCGCTAGTCTCATGGAATTCAGAATCTGAAAACCTAATTCAGAAACCGAACTTCTGCGGCCGGCCTTAATGTTTCTTGTGCAAAAGCACGGTAATAAAAATCAAGGCAGTTTTTGCGGTTTTTCATAGAGTTGATAGTATCGTTCACGGTTCATTAATTTTGACAGTGACATAGGACTTACGTTCATTTTGCGCATGTCACGTCACGTTACGTCAAAAAAATTTACGTTTACGATTTTCGTGTTGAGCTGTTTTGGCTAATTTCGTTAAATTAATTATTCTGTAAAAATGGAAGAAACCAAAGATTTGGACACCTTAGAACCTTCCTTGAAAAATGTGGTTGACCAGAAATCCCTGAGGTGGATCTTCGTTGGGGGGAAAGGCGGAGTTGGAAAAACTACGTGCAGGTATGCAATTTATCACCAAAAATTGTAATATCACCGTGATCCAAGTATATCTAATAGCGCTATTTGTTTTTAGCTGCAGCTTGGCCATCCAACTAGCCAAGGTTCGCGAGTCGGTCCTCATTATTTCGACTGATCCAGCTCATAACATTTCTGATGCATTTGATCAAAAGTTCTCCAAGGTAGGTTATGTTTTCTCTAAGTTTATAATAATTACACTGAAAACGATCACGTCAATGGCAGAAATACTAAATAAGTGGCTGATGAAATAATTATCTTTGTTAAAATCTGCTCTTTGTGAGTTCACATGAATCACATTGTTTACAATCTATTAACATTTTCGACCAAGTATTTAGGCCCTACTAATAAACTAGGTCACATGCAATGTTTGGTGCTATGAAACACATTAATACAATCAAAATGCACTGAAGAAAAAGGGATAAACTCGATTAGTATTTTGTATTCTATTTTGAATCACTTTGAAAATAATATTTCTATTAACAGTACTGGAATAATTTATGTTTTTATTCACATTTCAGGTGCCAACCAAAGTAAAAGGCTTCAATAATCTATTTGCAATGGAAATTGATCCTAATGTGGGGCTCACAGAGTTGCCAGAGGAATATTTTGAGGGGGAAACAGAGGCTATGAGGCTGGGCAAGGGAGTGATGCAGGAAATAGTGGGAGCCTTCCCTGGCATTGATGAGGCTATGAGTTATGCAGAGGTGAGATAAATTTAATAAATGAACCCAACGCTTAAAGACATCCTTTAGTCTTTATGTTGTTTCAATACCAAGTGACTGAGCTGCTCAGCTATTCATTCTTTTACCATATAAGTTAAAACTGAACACTCAAATAAAACTGGACTCTTCAAGTTGTCAATGGGACTTTCAGTGTTAAGGTTGTAAAAAGATATTATTATAACAAATTTAAGCCTGCAGCTTCGCCCGCATGGAGGTAACCCGCACGCCAGTAGAGCTCCCAGTTGGCATTGTCATATTTCATCCAATTTACATAAAACTAATAAAGAACTCACTTTAGCATTTATAATATCGACTTGTTCCATTCAAATTATCCATGTTTTCTCCTAACTTGTTTGGATTAAGCTTCAACGGGTCAATCATAAAGATCCCCAAATACCATTTAATTTATTTGATTATATAACTATTCATATTGGGTTCTTAATTATGTTTTATGAATTAAAATCCTACACAGACTTAATAGTGAAATGCTAGTAGCCAATTTGCTGTAGTAAACCTGCTGTTTTGTATGGATCAGAATGTTGGGCCACAAAAGGTATAAATGGAAGGCAACTGACACAGAGATGAGAATGCTAAGGTGGATGTATTATGTTACACGAAGGAATAGAATGTCATGTTCTACGTGCCCTGTTTGCTGCACGTTACAGGAACTGATGGACACTAGTGATGGCGCCAAACACCTGGCCGAACTCTGGGCAGAGTCTAAATAGAATGCGCGTGCGTGCTGTGACAGAACAATGAATAGAATAAGAAATGAGTACATAAGAGAAAGACAGTCTGAAAGTGGCACCGGTGACTGAAAAGTGGTTGTCATGGTATGGGCATGTGATGCGAAGTCGGAGGAATGAGGAGAATGTGAGGAAAGTTTTGAGTATGAACGTCGATATATTATGGCTCTAAGAGTAGGGGAAGACTAAAGAAACGATAGATGGAGTATGTGAATGATAATATGGCTAGAAAGGGGCTAACTACCGAGATGACGATTAATAGAGAAGTATGGAAGAAAAAGACGTGTTGCGCCGACCAAATAAATAAGGATAAGGGTAGAAGAATGACGATGATGCTAGTAGACAATTTGCCTCCCAGCCCTAATTAGACAACAATAGACCTTTGTGTGACCTTCTAATAAAATAAAGGATGGTGGGCAAGGATATATGGGAGCTGGTCCCACGACGCCCACGGATAAAACCACTGTAGTTTTGAAGACATTACTTCTCCCTTTACTCAGGCCAAGGCACATCAAAATCTGTCCCAGGGTTATTCAGTTCTGACAATGTTAGGTCAGGTTAGGTTAGGTTTGGTCAGGTTAGGTTAGGTTAGGTTTTTAGCGGAAAGGTGTGTCACCTACAGGGGACGCGACGGCGGAGGCCGGCGCGACATTTCGTGCGGTTTTCCACAGGGTTCGGTCGTTGGCCCACCCCTGTGGAACATCGGGTACGACTGGGTGCTGAGAGGCGAGCTCCAGCCGGGTGTGGCCCTGGTGTGTTACGCGGACGACACGCAGGTCACGGCCCGGGGAAGCTCGTACAGGGAGGCAGCGTTGCTGGCGACCTCTGCTATTAAGCTTTTAAGTGCTATCTGAGTGGGCGAGAGTGGTCCCAGCACGGCCAGCCACCACGTGTGAATTACATAAAAGAGCAGATAACACTGAACATTTTTTACTATGACACCTTCAAAATCTGTCCTGGAGGAACCGAGCTACGTGCATCTAAAGTATTTTTCTCTGTCCGCGGCTTACCTCAAACACTGTTAGTACTAGACAGCTGTTATCTGGCATGGATATACATATTAATCACACCGACAAAGCAGTAATATAAAATCGAGAAATTCATATTTTTTTAGGGTACCTCCCCTACAAGTAAAGTGGGGATGGTGTTTTTTTTTCTTCTCTATCCCATGGTGTGGGGTGTGGTTGGAAAGGCCGTTTGAAAATATTGGGAGTCTGTGAAAACCATTTTTGCATTGAGGGATCCGTTTAAGAAATATTAAGCTTTTAAGTGCTATCTGAGTGGGCGAGAGTGGTCCCAGCACGGCCAGCCACCACGTGTGAATTACATTAAAGGGCAGATAACACTGAACATTTTGTACGATGACACCATTAAAATCTGTCCCGGAGGAACCGAGCTACGTGCATCTGAACTATTTTTCATATAATTAATATCTCACCTAACCTAACCTAACTTATTCAGAACGGCCAGCCAGTACGTGTGCATTACTTAAAAGAGCAGATAAAACTGAACATTTTTTATTACGACACCATCAAAATCTGTCCCGGAGGAACCGAGCTACGTGCATCTAAAGTATGTTTCTCTCTCCGCGGCTAAGCTCAAACACTGTTAGTACTAGACAGCTGTTATCTGGCATGGATAGACATATTAATCACGCCGACAAAGCGTTAATATTAAATTGAGAAAATCATCTTTTTCAGGGTACCTCCCCTACAAGTAAAGTGGGGATGGTGATTTTTTTTCTCCTATATCCCATGGTATGCGTTGTCGTTGAAAAGGTTGTTTGAAAATATTGTGAGTCTATGAAAACCATTTTTGGACCCAGGGATCCGTTTACGAAATATTAAGCTTTTAAGTGCTATCTGAGTAGGCGAGAGTGGTCCCAGCACGGCCAGCCACCACGTGTGAATTATATAAAAGGGCAGATAACACTGAACATTTTTTACTGTGACACTATTAAAATCTGTCCCGGAGGAACCGAGCTACGTGCATCTGAAGTATTTTTCATATCATTAATATCTCCCCTAACCTAACCTGCGTGGTGGCTGGCCGTGCTGGGACCACTCTAGCCCACTCAGATAGCACTTAAAAGCTTAATATTTCGTAAACGGATTCCTCAATCTAAAAATGGTTTTTACAGACTCACAATATTTTCAAATGGCCTTTCTAACGACACCCCACACCATGGGATAGAGAAGAAAAAAAACACTATCCCCACTTTACTGGTAGGGGAGGTACCCTTAAAAAAGATGATTTTCTTGATTTTATATTACCGCTTTGTCGGCGTGATTAATACGCCTATCCATGCCAGATAACAGCTGTCTAGTACTAACAGTGTTTGAGCTAAGCCGCGGACAGAGAAAAATACTTTAGATGCACGTAGCTCGGTTCCTCCGGGACAGATTTTGATGGTGTCATAATAAAAAATGTTCAGTTTTATCTGCTCTTTTAAGTAATTCACACGTAGTGGCTGGCCGTGCTGGGACCACTCTCGCCCACCATCCTTTACTGGTTTGTTATTCCTAGGTGATGAAGCTAGTGAAGGGCATGAACTTCAGTGCAGTCGTGTTTGACACTGCGCCCACGGGACATACTCTGCGTCTGCTGTCTTTCCCACAGGTCGTCGAGCGAGGCCTTGGAAAACTGATGCGACTGAAGTCTAAGGTATAAATCTTTTTCAGTTCAAAAACATAGTCCATTTCAATCATAGATTTATGATCTCACCTGACACAAACCTGTGAGGTGTAGAATAGTTCGTATTTAGTACTTGTGTCATTTGTTTTGTAGCGTTCATAACCTCGCCAGCCATGAATGTTGGTTTTTGGTACAGCGTGAGTTTGCTTTCATAACTTTGAAATAATGTTATTTATTTTGACAAAACACAAGATACTATTATTTCAGACTAATTAGCAATTTAAAATAACTGACACAATTAAAAGTCAATTGGGTTAAGGACAGTTGTTACTTCTCTTATTTGTTTTTCAGGTGGCCCCATTCATAAACCAAGTAGCAACACTGTTTGGCCTGGCCGAGTTCAACTCAGACATGTTCAGCAACAAAATGGACGAAATGCTTTCAGTTATCAGACAAGTCAACACCCAGTTCAAGGACCCCAACCAGACCACGTTCGTTTGCGTCTGCATTGCAGAGTTTCTGTCACTCTATGAGACTGAGCGTCTAGTTCAGGAGCTGACGCGATGCGGCATCGACACACACAACATTATCGTCAACCAGCTGTTACTGAGGACATCAGCACCGTGTGACCTGTGCGCGGCGAGACACAAAGTTCAGGAGAAGTATCTCGAACAAATCGCAGACTTGTATGAAGACTTCCATGTTACCAAATTACCTCTTCTGGATAAGGAAGTCCGCGGCGCGTCGGCAGTCAACTCGTTCTCCGAGTATCTCCTGAATCCGTACGACCCGCCCGCGCCCGCCACGTGACTTGCCCGCTTCCACACCTAACAACACTGCGTGAGTGTATTTCAGAGTGCAATGAATTTTATATCCAGTTTCAATAATTCTTTTCTAAATTAGTTATATTGGTGAGTGAAGGTGCTATACGTCACAAGCTTAAGTTTTACAGAGTGCTAGCTTTGTGACCACGATTCTACATTATTGGGGTTCCAACATTTGATTATATTTTATTTTAAACAATATTCTCCTCACATTGACATTAAAGTCACATAGTATTCTAGAAAATAAATGTTATAATATATACGTTTCAATTTATTTTTTATTAATACTCAATAGTGTGCTAAAAATCTTTATTGTTATTAAAAAAAAAAAACATATTGATTGTAAACCAAAATCATAATGCCAATGGAATATGTAATAAATATCTATTCTACTTTTCGTATTATGGCGATTTATAATTAATAATTTGATACTTATTATTGCTAAAACTATAATTTAATGATGTCAACTAGAACAAAATACTGATTTTTTTGAATATACAACAATAAGTTAATTTAAATTCCAATCAAAGAAATAACAACATTTCTAAATATTATTTCGAATAACAACTATGTAAACAGCCTATGGCAGTTTTTGTTCAGACACAATAAATTATATTTAAAATACATCTTTATTATCTATATTTAAAATGCTTTGGGTAGACATCACGTCATATTATAAAAACAATTAAATTAATACAACCATTAAGCACAAAAAGAACCCGTAACTTCGTAAAAGAACTTCGCAACTCACGCATCAAAACATTCCAATAAGAGTAAGTTTATAATAATGTCTTTCACATTCGCATGCAATATAATATCTTCATAATCTCGTCCGAAACAGTACAATAAGATTATTTTAGTTATAATAGTCTGTCCAAGCATAATATATTGATATAAGATAATATATAATAATTTGACCGAAACCGCTGTACCGCGCATCAGGCATGTGTGCGGTTCACGGTATGCCAGTGCAGGCAGCGCATTCGTCAACGCTCATGGCGGCCCGACCCCCCCTCGCCGCGCACTTAAGAGTGCGATTTTGGTCAAACTATAGACAATTAATCTCAGAATAAATCGTTTTGGCCTCTTAATAATCTAGGAAAAATACTTGGTCGTAGCCAGAAAGTACAAAGCTTCTAAAGGCTGATCACACTTAAATTAAAAAAAAATATACACAAACATATATTGTGTATCTATCATCGTCATCTATCATATCCCTTTCAAGAATTTTGTACAGACTAAATGTCAAGAACATAAAACAACAAGAAAGAGTCATTGTGCCTCCTCCTCCTGAGGTTCCTATTATCTATCATCCATTTATGATATCTTATCATGTTGACCTGTCTGTTGAAGGATAGATGAATGTTCGATCCATTCCAATATTGATTGATATACTTTCTCCATAGCATGGGCCCTCGAATTATTCTTCAAAGATCGAATGTGGTCTGGGTGCTTGGGATATTTCTGGAAGTCCTTAAAAACAAATCTCAACAACACCATAAATCCCTCCATGGGAAGAGAAGTATGCCATATGATGATGTCTCAGATCAACCATCTTGGTTTCTCCGAGGGATCATGCATTGACTCCAGATCCCCTTTAAACAAATTGGAAGGATCACGTTCATGGGAGCTGATGAGTAGGGATGAACATCTGATAGTCATTACAGTCAAATTCTCTATCACCTTGAAGACATTTACTCATGAAAAAAAACTTTTTACAAAAAAAAAACAACCGACTTCCAAAAAAAAAGTGAAAAATAACTTTAATTTCGGAAGTCGGTGTCTTTGCTTTTCAATTTTCGTTTTTTGTCACCGACTTCCGAAATTAAAGTTATTTTTCACTTTTTTTTTGGAAGTCGGTTGTTTTTTTTTTGTAAAAAGTTTTTATTTTTCACTTTTTAGTTGTGGTAACTACCCCACACAAATTCGTATAGCGTTGTCTGCTATGTGACGGAGTCAATTAACATGTCATCAACATCGCAAAGTGGGATAACTACGTAATTATTGAAGCTAACTCAAAAACTACGCAAGCAAAATTAATAAAATTTATATGGGACCACCTCTGAAGCATAACCTACCAAACAAAAAAAGAATCATCAAAATCGATTCATAATTGGCGGAGTAAACGGGTAACATACACACAAAAAAAAAAAAAAAAAAAAAAAAACATACAGACGAATTGAGAACCTCCTCCTTTTTGAAGAAAATCGGTTAAAAAGGAGGGCTCTCCGGAATCATGGATTCCAATTATTAGAGATGCTAACCAAGGGGGAAAGAAAGACATTATCATACATGGGATTAAAACAACTGAAACCTCAATATACTCATGAGAAGAGTTTTGAAAAACTCATTCTACGGAATAAAGGGCCAAAATACACAAGAGTCAGAGCCATTATTCATTCTCATGAAGAGGACAAGATAATACCCACCGCACCTCCTCCCTATGAATGTGAGGACACCTCTTCCTCTGAGGAATGGGATGATTAGATATCAGGATAATTAAAAAAAAAAAAAAAAGTCACTGTTTCATAGAATGAATTAAAGAATTTCATGTGGACCAGCCCTATTACAAATATAAGGAAACGTAACTCTTAACACTAAAGCAGGTGGCAGTACTTACAAACAACAGCATTTCGGCGAGAACTGAGCTTGCTTTAGTGACTCAGTTTGTGCCAAGATAGAAAATAAGTAAGAGGTTCTTGAACACAATTTTGTGGTGCCACAAACTTATCTAATCTGGTAATGGATGTAGCTTGCATTTAACTTGCCTTGTAAATAAGACGGTATTTATATTGAAAGTGGAATACTCCATCGATAAGTTTATGACCATATAATAATAAACCTCTATTCACACATTTGCAGGTTCGGACATTCAGAACTCTTAGCTGTAAATGTTCTGTGCATACGGCCAGGTGTCCCAGTTTACCCAGATCCTGATGTGTGGATGGACCTTTAGATGTTTATAACAAGTAATATTTAACCATCAAAAAGCATTGTTCTATTTGCTGTTCTTAGTTGTCACTCCATTCACTTAAAATCCGAGGCCCCCACTAGTCCAGTCCATATAAAATTACGATCTAATTCGTCCGCTTGTGTCAACTGGAGCGGTGTTGCGTGGGCAAGTGCCACGCGACGAGTGTGGCGCCGAGCACTGTGCCGAACAGAGCGGCCGCGCATGCACCTGCTTCGAACAACAGCTTCGGTGTGAACACGCCCCAAATCATCAGGTGGCGGCAGTGGATTGTAGCCGAGAGCGCGCACGCGAATACCTGATGAGCAATAGGTAGGGTTTACAACTAAACAATGCCTGGAAAATATGCAATAAGGCGAGACAGTTGGTATAACGAAAACAAGGTCATATCTGGCTTTATAAAACAGACAGGACCTTGTTTTCATAATTACCATTTGATAAAACGTAATTTTTCCATCCAAATTGATGTATCATGCGGTTTTGTCAGGATCAAGTATGGCTTACATCTGACAAAACCGCATGGCGTCCTTGACGGCGGCCTCAATAATAAATGAAGTGTGAACCGTTTTATATGTCATCTCCACAGAGCACGGAGACACTACAGCGACCACTTCTAGAGGTGGCATTGTCTGTCAACACTTTCCATACAAACAAAGCATGTCGCCGTTTACTCTCACTACGGCATGACGTATTGAAACTGACGGCTTTAAATGGCGGTCCGTGACAGAAATTGTGCGTACACTTTCGGCGCCAAATTTTTTATTAGTACTGCCGTCTCTAGTGGCTTCCGGCGTCGCGGCGATTCTGTGCTCTGTAGTCATCTCATACATACCCTAATAGCGAAGCAGAGCATAAACTTGAGGCACAGTGAGAAGACGGCTGCTAGCTGCGTGCGAGGACCAACTCGACCCGCTCCATTCTCGCCCCATAGCGCTAATAGGGGCACCGCCGCGCCGAATGCCAAAAGGGATCCTGACAAACAAAATCACATAATTATGAAGGTAAACAAAATGTACATAAGTAATCAGAGTTTATAAAATCAAATTTCCTGCTGGGCGAAATTCGGGAGAACAGATTTGAACAATGCGGAAAAAATTAATGCTTTCATAATATTGCAATCGATACAACAGTGCATTTCATAATAGCCTAGACAAGTGTCAATGGCTTCGAAAGCGTTTCATATTTCTACAACGACTTTCTACAGGATTGACATAAACTTTTCGATAGCTTATAATTTTCGTCAGTCATAGACATTTTTACCCTTTCCATCATCGTTATCGCTGATAGAATGTCACTTTATCTAGGGCCTCTCAACGTAAGTAAAATACATTCGATTCTATAAGTAATCAGAACACTACACAATTTGTGGATCCCGGAATCGCGGGATTTATTCGATACAAAACTTCATTCAATAATAGCCAACACCTCAACTTTAGGTAAACATGCATTCGATGATTGGATCTCTAAAACATGATAAATATAGGCTACAATTAAATTTATTACCGAATAATTCCAGTGAGACCAAAGAGGCAGAGATGGTCGGTCCGATATCTATATAATTAGGGTCTCCAGCGTGGAAAGCAGGCGCCCATCGAACGTGGCCCAGCGTGGCGTGGTGGCCCGTGGCGTAGAACGCGTAAGATGCCAACAACGCCCACATACAAGCCACGCTTGAGTTGCATCGGGTTACCAGGGCTGAAAAAAAGGGCGGGTTGAAAATAAAACGAAAGGAGTTACAGTTTCAACCAAAAAAGAAAAAAAACTTACAAAACTTCGTAGAACCATCACTCTTCAAATTTGCAACAATATTCAGGGCTAAACATCCCAGTATAAAAGCTAACACTGCGCCCGGAGCGTACGACACACCAAGTACTAGAGTGTTAGCGACGAAGAACATCAGACCAGTCGCCATCAGCGGCAGAGTGGCGCCGCGACCTTCACGCTTCCATATCAGACACATCATCACTGCAAGGACTAGCCAAGCGGCCCGCGCTAACAATTTAGCACGGCTCGGAGATCCTAACGACCCATAACCCGTAGCCCAGTGTGAACAAGCCAATAATCCCGCTACTACGGTGCAATAACCCCGCCAGCCCACATGTCGCCTGCAAATAGCAACCACAGCAGCCACACTCCCCATGCCTAGAACTAATGCAGGTCGCGACGACTGCCCCGAGGGCACCCCCGCCCCCGCAGTCCAACAATCCCCCTGTTCCTCCCTACAACCGCGATACAACCTCGTCCCTGCAAATATTACTCCACAGCCGATCCAATAAAATAACGTGTTTATATTCGATGCATTCCAAGCCATCAGTCCCAACACAGTCATACACAAGAACGCGAGGGTAGACCCCTCCTCTATGATATAGCTATTCGATACTAAAATGGCTGCAGAAGCTGCTAAGGCCGCGCGTGCGAAACGTTCGTAAAATTGCGAACGTCCTTCATACCACTTTTGAGCAATCCCATCCCAGTGCATGATTATTAAAACACACATTATACTGGCGGATATTAAACCAGTACTCAAGATAATTGCATGTTCAAGATCTTCTAAAAGTTTGAAGCAGAAAGCTGTATAGCATACGGCGATACAAACAGCCATTGCAATAAGTCCAGTCGGGACAAAGCTGCTGGCGAAAACAGCCGGAAGCCTTTCCATGGGAAGACCTTCAGTTATCAACCAATTGAAAAATATCGCCAAAAGAAGAAGTAGGAGAGCTCTGAGCATAGACAGCGAATCAAACTCGACCCAGACCTCGCGGAAAACATTACGTATATCGTCTACCAGAGCCCTGAAACAAAATTAAACTTTATTACATTAGGCCAACAATCAAATTCGTTTCTTTACATAATTTCCGCATTACCTGACATCCGCGACGTAATTTTCGAGTTCGTCATCAGTTTCAATGGAGGCGGCTTTATGTAACTGCTCCCTCGTCGCGTTGATAAGATCAGCGAGTCGGTCGAGAGACACTTGTTGGGATTCCTCTCCGTAACGAATCATGTATTGTGTTATCTGTCGCAGGTATTATGTTGTTTAAATATGCTGAATATTTTATGCAGATAATGAGCATTACTTTGACTATGCAGAATGTAAGTCACACAAGATAAAATTCTAAAAATTAATAAGATGCTGCGTTAGATTTCAAAGAGAGATAACGAAGAAATACTTTTGGTTCATCTCACCTGTTTCAAATTATTAGTAATATGCAGCAAAGTTTGACTCTTGCTAGCCTTAGGCAGTACGGGCAACAGTAGGTGCCCTAGAGAGGGCGCGGGCGGCGGTCTTCCTAACGCCGCACTTATGGTAGGCGCTAGATCCGTCTGCTGTACTTCCTTGCCGGTCATTATGTCCTCCTCAGTTCCGGCCAGGCCTGCACCCCGGTACGCGAAGAATGCCGCTGTGCGTTCGGCTTTACTTTCGCCGCCATGATCGCCTGATTAAGGGACGAGAGAATATTTTTATGATTGTAGATTGTAAGTAAATGTTGAAAAAATCAACATAAGATATTTATGCTTTATATTTTAATTCAAGGTATTTTAAATAACACGGATTCTCGTAATTGTTAGTTAGCAATGAAATATTTTAGTGTTTGCTTTAAAAAAAACAACACAAGTTTAGAGAGCTTTTTTACATAAAACGCAAATGAAAAAATCACATGACTATTCACGAAAATAACGGAACTAACTACAATCTATTACCATAGACACAAATTCTAACAAAAATGCTTTAGAATCACACATATAGCAGCAAATTTAGCCTAAACAAAACAGCATTATTAAAACACACAAAAATTTTCTACATTGCAAGCAATACTATTGAATACCTACCATCAGAGTTGGTCCATTCATGTGAGTCTAAAACAATGTGAAAAATTTGCACCTTTACTTAATATTACAAGTACAATAATACTTGCTGAATTTATCTGTAGACATACCTTATTCCATACTTATTTTGTCATATGCACCCTATTTGCGTAACACCCCTAATTGCTTTCATTTTGCAACAAAACAAAATCTGTTGCTTCAAAGTACAGCTTGGCAAATAGAGTATGATGCGGTGACAGATGAAACTAAATATTTTACTTTGGTAATGCGGACCTATGATGCTGGCACTAGTAGGTTGCTGAGTCAGTACAAGCAGCGTTTTTAACTATTTGTTTAAATTCTACTCATTTCCCATTTGAAGTGACCTATATGCGGTAGTGGCGTCCTCATTTTTTCCAAACTCTTTTTTGCCAAGCTGTATGTTTTTTTAAAATTGGTTAGTTTGAAAACTAGATCAACACACTGTAAATCGTTGGTGGGACGCGCAATTAGCGTGCTGCTCAAAATTGCTAATTGGCTGAAGTAGACGACTTGTCCTCAGATAATTTCACAAGATCATACTTATAATTAAATTACATTACAATACAATGATTTCAGTTTATTGGATGACAGTTAAAATACATGTCTGGCTGACTTTTACATTTATGAACAACAACTGATTACTTCCGCAGTAGTTAAATTAATGATCTTTGAATGGCAAGATATACATAAAATATGATGACAGAAATTAGTTAAAATATCTTGCCAATATTAAGTAATCAATTAATTTATTATTTTCCACAACAATAATAATTCAATCCATTCAGACTATCACATACCTGTTTCAGTCATTCCATGGTCTCCAACCACAAAAAGCAGTACATCTGGAGGCAGCATAGATATTACTTTCTTCAGTCTTACATTGGTTTCGTCTAGTTTCCTTGTCATCTCGGCGTGGTTTGGCCCATACCTGTGTCCAGCATGGTCTACTCCTAAGTAATGGGCGACCAGCAGGTTCCAATCATCTCTTCTTAGTTCGTCGTAAATTTTCGAATCAACTTCTGCAAGTAAGGATTGGAAGGTGGTGAGGTACATAGGTACACATAATCCATACTAATATTATAAATTCGAAAGTGACTCTGTCTGTCTGTATTTTACCTTTTCACGCCTAAACCACTAATGCCGGGGCTACATTGTCGCGTTATCGCGAACTTTACTTCGCACGATCTCTCTCGTACACCGTTCGACGTCTCGCTGAGCAACAGAGAGCGCACGAAGTACAGTTCGCGATAACGCGACAATGTATACCGGATTTCGACAAAATTTAGACAAGGAATTTCGGCAAGGAGATAGATGGCATCCTAGGGAAGGACATAGGCTACGGGTGAAGCCGCGGGCGGAAGCTAGTAATATACATAAATCACATTGGGGAATGCCCGGATTTTAACCCCAAACCTCGATGTTATCATTAGTCTGTGCGAAATACCCACAATACGTTGCAGGCGGATTAATACTATGATACGAATGTAACCAACTTTTGTTTCTACCGGCGATCTAATTAAATTTTAGAACACAAAAGCTGCTATTGTGACTTAACTATGATAGTTGGATATATTCCCTCTTGTGGACTTTTTTGTAGGTAATGAGTATTTTAATCATGTAGCATATATTTTATATGTATCATCAATAGTTTTCTCAGCACATGCCAAATAATGAATTTTATAGGCAAAATTTTGCTACTTTGGCTTACGTTATTGCAATTTTCTTAAAGATCCCTTTTTTTATAAGTTATAGCCTATTTTACTTCCTTATAATTTAGCTTTCTATTGGTGAAAAAATGGTTAAAATCGGTCTAGTATTTTTAGAGCCTATTCGGTACAAACAAAAAAATATTTCCTCTTTATAATATTATATATAGAAGGCTAGTTGCCACCAGCGGCTTCGCCTGCGTGTAATCTTTATAAATTATAGCCTATGTTACTCAGGCTGAATGTAGCTTTTTAATGGTGAAAGAATTTTTTAAATCGGCGCAGTGGGTTTTGAGTTTATTCATTACAAACATACAAATCATACACACAAAATATAATATTATAGTGTAGATGAAGACTAGGTGTGAAAAGTTAAAGATATTGTAAAACCCTTACCTGTATCAACAGTATCCAAGTCCCAGGTATGGAATGAGTACATAGCATGAGATCGTAGCCAGCGTTTTGGTAGCAGACGAGACCATGTATCATCTCCAAGGAGAACCGCATGCCCGTTGTTCCTAGTCACCTAATTTTAAATAATCTTATCAATTTGATAGTAATACTATTAGTGAAGATAATAATTGAGGCCATGGATAGGATTAAAATTCATCATTACATCAGAGAAAAATATAGTATGAAATTGTAAAACAAGCACCATAATAAATTACCTGATCAATGATATTGTCCTCCTGCAACTCTATAGCAGCGAAGTTAGCGCTCGCGTCAATGAAGGTCGGCAGCGAGCCAGTAGCGAGGGCCTTCACACGCTGGAGAGTAGTAGTCGGTGGATCAGCCATGAAGCGATAAAGCCGCGCGCTATCCGGCCAGCGGTCCAAAATCTCACGCATTATCGGCAACCGGTTCTGATACGGCAACGGCTTCTCAATACTCTCATCATACTCCGTAAAATCATACCGTAACGCATCCACTAACAAAAACACCACTCGAGATCGATCCGGGACACACGCCAGCGGCCCGCCAGGTACAGACAAAATTCGACGAATCTTCTCATCCTCAGTACAATGGCCCTCCACTATAGAATTTTCACGTCCGTCACATCCAAATGTATCGAGCGGCACACATTCAGTAACATCACTCAGAGTTTTACGGGATAACAGGAATCCATGCCCGAACATGAGAACCGCCGACAAAACCAAATACGCGAACCAAACTAAATACAAAACAAAATTCCACTTTTCTTTCATGGTTGTAATGTAACTGTTTAAAGTAAATAACTATTTTTATATTCCATCTAAATTATATTATGAAATAAAATTGGTGTACGATCCATTGCATTTACAAAATTTTGCATTGATTGACAATTTGTGTAAGTGACATGACAGGTGAGTGAGTGAGTAAGTGACACTGACAGCTCAGTCAGATTCACAGATTATACTTTTAACGTTTCAGTCAGAAGTGCCATTGCCAGGAAAAAATCTTTGTTCATGGTTTTATTTTGAATGTTTTTTTTATTTTTATTTTACAGGTAAGGCAAATAGGCACAATACTAACAGACTATGAATACTGCAAATCAAAAAATACTACAAGGCTCCATTATTTTCATGCTGTCCGCCTTTACAAGCTCATTTATTTATTTAATTTTCCACCAACGACAATATAGACGAAGAGAATTAATTTTAACTTGACTTTGACATTTCTCAATTCTCTTTACTTCTCCTCTAGTTGCAGTTGATATTATTCAGCGTAGTTTTTAACGAATCTAAAGCAATATTAATACATATCTTTGAATTAGCTTTACTTCTGCTATTTCCATAGTTATCCTAGTTATTATTCATAACCTTTTAGTTGTGGTAAGCTTTTGTATGTTCAGTACTTTCAAACTTTTATAACCTTGAAGAGAATTTATGATTAGTACAAGTAAATAAATACACATTGTGATTATCTGTCTGATGTATATCGCACATGAAAGTAACTAATAGCATGTGGTGTATGAGCCGAAATCTAAAATGTCTGCACCGTCTAAAGTCAACAAGGAAAACTTCCGTCTTTTGGACTTGTCTAGCGACGAAGAGTCAGAAGACTTGCAGCTAGAAATAATTCCCAGCAGAAAGAAGAAAATTACAAGGTTCGTAGTAGCTTATATGTCAGCATAAATACTACCTCTATTGATATATAACAAGAGACTTGTATTAAAAATAGGTTCTGAAACTGAATCTAGATAATTATAAGTACATATATTATAGAAAAAAAAAACAGATGAGTTTTCATACAGATAAAGTCGTCCATTTAATTCCTGTAGTATAAAAAACTTGGTACAGTTTGATTCAAACTTAATCGTGCCTCGGAAGTTAGCTACTCGCTGCGCGGTAACCCACCCCTCACCCCCGCTGACACATGAAATTGTTACTGCACAGCGACTCGCCTCATGTTGCGAGCCGCCATTAAGTTTGAATCAAACTGTATGTGTATAACCCCAATAGTTTAGCATATTTTCCTGTTAGTGAATCACATGTTTAGTAGGTAATTATTTTTCGTGATTAGATTAGTACAATCAAACCAATTATTGTGTACTACAAGGGTTTGTTAGAATTAAGATAAATTCAGAACAGTGTATTAGTACTATACTAACATATATCTCAATTTGTATCTTTGAGTAAGTCATTAATGACAATGCATTATAAGAAATTCTTATATTAAACAATTATGTAGAAAAATTCATATGTATAAAACTTTTTACAATTTTCCAGGCGTGAACGCAGCCGCAACGCGGCCCCTGTACCTCTAGAGCACAACATTGGTGCTGAAGTGCAATGTGCTCTCCGCTGGGCCGTGAGAGGTACTCTCATACTATGGCTGCTGATGCTGACATGGATTTGTGCTGCCCTCTATGACCAAGTCTCGACTATGCGGTTGGACATCATTGGACAGGGTATGTAACCATTTTTATACAATCAACTCACTCGCACACTCTTATGTACATAATATTAATAAATTACAGATGTGTTGAAAGACATAGGGTGACACAATAGTCAGTCTTACTGCTAAAAGCGATCTTTTAAAGACAACCTTGCATTTATTTGCATTTGTCTGTAATTCTTCTTGTGAATCAAGTTGTACAAAATGAGCATATCAAGTCAAGTGAGGCTAGTCGCAGTTAAAGAAAAGATCAGCCAGGCAGCAAGGTTTAAAGTTGAGCATACAGGTTGTGTCAAACATGTATTATAATCGATGGCATGTGAAGGCAAGAGCTTTATAATATAAGAGTAAAGAATACCATTATTTAACTTGTACTTCAAAACTATGTAACAACTCTATGTAACAATATTCTCACAAATAAATGGACTATTACTATTACTATTATAACTTATTTGCAATGTAAAATTGTGCATGTTCATGGACTGGCCATTTATCATGATCATCAACTATGTTGGGGTTGGCTTCCAGTCTAACCAGATGCAGCTGAATACCAGTATTTTACATGGAGCAACTGTCTATCTGACCTCCACTACCCTGTTACCGGGTAATACTATACCCCTTGGTAAGCCTGGTTCTCATAGATCCACGAATGACAGGCCATTTATATCACAAGTAATTATTATATTATTTATGTCTCAAACCAGGCAAGGATGTGAACATGTGTTATGCAAAATCTTTTATGCAACTATGGGATATTTCAAAGATAATTGACTTATGCCTGATTACTATATTACTACAAAAAAATAACTTGTTTATGATATTATTAGAGGTATTTTTCCTATAACCGAGACCGTAACCGTATATAGGCTCCAAGAACTATAAGCTTCAAAAAAGGCTATCAACAGAAAACGAAGAAAAAAATTTGAAGAAATTGTTATAATAAAATAATTTTCATTATTTCACTCAATACTCGATAGACTGCACAGAAAAACATTTGACTTCAACAACAATAATAGGTACTATAAAATAATAAAAACTCTTTATCAAACAAGCATTCATTATACTACATATTTTTAATTAGGACCGCATGTTTTATATACACGCCTATGTAACACATGATAGTCAACTCGTAAACTGACGTGTAACGCGATACAGATATCTTTGTTTACTTTTTTTTACTTTAATACTGTACAAGACTGAAGACATGACGGAATTCTATCCGGAAGTGATACAGAATTTTTCAATAATCATCTGTCTACCTACCGTTTTCCCAACTATGTTGGAGTCAATATTATTAAAATTTATTTACTAATTCCAAAAATAAGTTATTACTAGACAAACAAAATAAAACCGCATAACTAAGTAAGACGCAAAGTCCATGCTTATTTGGACAAAATAATGCGTATATGTAGGTATTTCATTTTCATGCGCGTGCCTTCGGCACAGATAGGCAGTCGCTCCATGTCAAATACTGGTATTCAGCTGCATCCGGTTAGACTGGAAGCCGACCCCAATATAGTTGGGAAAAGGCTAGGCAGATTGATTGCTCGTACCTTCGGCAACATCACAGTATATTACATTAACAGTATTATGTATTGGCAGTGACCTTGAAATAATGACCTACAGCCGCTCAGTAGATAAACCTTCCGCGGCCGTGCGTAATGGCCGCGCACTCGAAACTGTTGCGTACTGATATACTTACACTGAGATTTCGAAACTCGTTGTTTCGGCCGTTTCTAAGAAGATATAATACTGTTATTTATTTATACTGTGGCAATACAAAACGCCAGGTCTCGCGGCAGGCGTTAAAAAAACGTGCGAGTAGGACAGTGAACATTAAGAAATCTAAAATCTATAATAATGAGTCAGTCCAGACTGACCCATTATTATAGATTTTAAATTTCAACACCATTGTTGTCCCGCTCCTTCGTTTTATGACCGCGCCTACCGCGAACGTTAATTATGGTTTACTTTTCATAAATTACATAAGTAGGAAATAAATATCCAGCATCCATTCAGACAAAACCCTTTTATTTGATAATCGGGAAACAATGCATTCCGTGTGCGATTTATGATTATGCGTTACATCCTTACATCGTACCTATATCCGTATATTAAGCTAAGAAGCAACTCGGCTTATCTAAATCCACTTTTTGACTTGTCATCTCCTAAGTTTAAACACTAAACACCTGTGCTGCTCTAATCAGTTTAAACTATGCCAGTGGCACTCTGCGTGACTGTTGTAACTATTATACTACAATCTAGATTCTATGACGGCTCTTACGCACGTAAAACTCAGTCCATTCAGCTAATTTGATCCAAAGTAACCCTTTATGAACGTAACGCCGCCTTTTGAGAGATATTTTTGTATTTTTGCCCGAAATATGCAAGGTTAACTACGTTTTGGCTCTACTGTACGATAGGTCTTTAAGGCTACCTCGAAAATGTTGTATAAGGACCAAGGAGCGAGACCATTTCATGAAGAAGTATCTCCCAGTACGTCATTACCAGAATAGGAATTGCTATCAACTAACCGTTCGTTAAATATGAAGAATACGGCAAAATTCGCCCACTAGTATTTATTTTTACTACAAAAACATTGCCAATTTTCAAGCGTCGACTGTGAGACACAGAAAAAATAAGAGAGATAAAAATACAGTTCTAACGATAAATGGAACATGGCTTCCATAATTCCAGACCAGTTCACCGAAGTAATTAAATATTGTTCAATTTACGGCTACTGTGCTCTTGAGTAATTAATGTAGAACAAATTAGGACAGCAGTTACGCTACCGTAGTAAACACGGATGTATAATAGTGTCTGAAAATGATATCTAGAATCTTCTTTCTGTCCAGTAAATTGTTTTGAAAACTTGAAACCTGATTTAATATGTGGTAATTGTTATTGAAATCGCAGCTGGCTACCGAATAACACAGAAAACATCTCGCTCTTACTTTTTGTATCCTAAGTCGTTGCATAAAGGAACTTAAATGAGTGGAGTGACTTGAGAAGTGCATCGACAAACATGCAATGATCGTTAAAGAAGTAAAAGATAAAGATGAATTATTCCGACATCAAGCATAGTCTGGAATGGAAGAGATGCGATGACAGACTTTCAGACGTTTCAATATCCATTTACTTTCATTAATGGACACGATATACTTGGTTATGTCCGAATTACAGCCTGAGGATCTGTTTGGCAGTGGTGGTGGATTGCTAGAGTAATAAAAGATGCGATGGTATCGGATATGACATTCGTGAATTTGGAAATTTATCGTAAACCATCAACTTTGTTGCTAAAATATCGCTAAAAACTAGCTTCTTAGTATAAAGTAATCGCGGATCATCTGTTGAATTTTGAGTGCCCAAAAATTTTCATACTAACTCAAAACTGCAAAGCAATTCATTTTGCGATGCCGGAGTTGGTTTTTTCTTTAACTACACCTTTCTCGAAACCATCCAGTATCTCTCTATATCTGATGCGGTGTTTTCTGTACGCATGCGTCGCCGCGCCTGGATGACGTCACGGACAGTTCTAGCCCCACCGTCGCCCTGGACCCTTGCTCCGTTACACACAGTTTGGATTTGGGAAAACCCCCCATTGGGATTTGTGAAAATTTTCCATTTCCCCCGCGTACAGTGTCTTATGAGAATATTCGTGTATTTCTTTTAAATTCTGTGTTGATCTGCACATTTATTGATCAGTGTACAGTGAGTTTGTGTAGCAGTTGTCTTTTTATTTTATTGTCTGTTTGTCTGTGCGTTTCGGTGCTAAATTTTCTAACTTTATAATATTTTCTTATCCTTCTCTATAGGTATATTATTATAACTGGTGTGGTCTCTCCTGCTAGTTTAATATTATTATTTGAGTATTGTTTCGAATACAATGGTGTCGCAAGTAGCGGGTTGTTCTGCGCATGCTCGGCTTTCATTCACCGCGTCCGGCTGGCCCGTAGGTCGATAATGCCACGGTACTGTCTTGTAAATAATGTTATCACACCTCTATGCTTTCGTCTTATCCTGACTCCTAATGTCAGTGGTCAGTGCACGAAAGAAAGGGGCTTTGTTGGCCTTTAGACAGCCTAATTAATTACGAGTCTTATAAGCGATTAGGTACTTTAAGGTCATTAACATTCAATCATTTATGATGTGGTTTTAAAAAACATGCTCCAGTTATTCGTGTCTTTAGACAGTAGACCAATTTATTTAAATCGAAGAGGAATTTGAAGCTGCTGATTGGTTAATCTTAATGGCTTTTTAATTTATATCTACAAACGGTAGCAATGATCAGTTCCACACAAAAGTTATGATGATAAATATTTAACAGGAAAAACTATACATTTGATAGTACGTACACGATTATTTATTTACATTTATCATTGATTGAATATGTAGATAATAATTTCAGAAAATCCCAATACCAATAGATAATTCATATAATTATGAATTTCTTATTATTTTTCCTAATCCTCGATTGCCTCGTTCCTGGTCCTGGGTTCGATTGCCAAGTCGGGCAGTGTTATTGGGTTTCCCTATAAGGAATTTCTGCCCGGAATCTGGATTTGTGCCCGTTTGATGGCAATAGGCTTTGGCTTGCCCCGTATTACACGAGACTTAATCTTATTTATTTATTTAAAATAGGTATACCAACAGCATAATAATATACATTGTAAGTACATTAAATATTAAGTACCCGGTTACCAGGTATGGGTTCATAGGTATATACAAATTACGTACACGACATTCACATACAACAAAGCAACCTTCGTAAATTATATAAAATTAAAATGAAAAACAAAATTATAAACAAAACAGTTTACACTTAAGTCTAAAAAAAAACAAATGTTTACAAATCTGCATAAGATTGTCATTATGCAAAGTGATTTCCAATAATCAGACTCCATCCACAAGAGCAAGGTCACCAGCATAAGACTTGTTACCAGTCGATTCCAATGTCAACGTGATGCGACCTTTACGTGCGAGTTGCTGACCGTACTTCACACGTATCACATCTTAGTCTAGACTAAGACACGTCCCTAGATCATTGTTTCTCAAACAGAAATGTCGCGGTCCGGAAGATCGAAAAAAGTTTGAAAATGGTTTTTTAATCATAATTAGTCTTTCTTTATGCAAAACACCTTCAAGTAGCCTTGGTCCAAAGTTTAAATTAGGTCCGGTTTGGATAATGGGAATATTATTATGTAGGGGCATTATTATGCAGGCAGCAGAAGCAGGCGACATAGAAATTCAATTCGATTTCAACTCAACTCAACTCAAACTCAAAGCATTTATTTCAAATAAACCAATTACAGGCACTTTTGAATTGTCAAAGGGTCGGTCAGTCAGAAAATATGAAGCTAGTTGCCCATTCCAAAGCGTAGTAGGTTCCTATGGAGAAGAACGGGCAAGAAACTCCACGGACACTCTTTTAAATCAGAATATTGTTACAATATGTTGTTTACATCATTCAATGGAATGGATTTATGGAATCATACATGTGAGTACAATGTAGAAAAACGTGCAGGTTAAAAGAGTCCGTAAATAAAAGATAAAACGATACAAAACAATTCAAAAATTAAAATAAATCAAAATAAGCCGTGGCAGCTAATAGATGACCAGTCCCTACTGATGGCGCCCGTTCACGAACATGACGCATGGATCAGCACCATTCAGCTCAATCATTTTGAAGGGAACTTAATGATCCAACACACACGCCACCACCAGCGAGACATTAAAGTGAGCATGACATGCTTTCAGCCGCCAGGGCACATTCAAGTCAATGAAAGACGTACCTAGTAAATGGTAGGTTTAATGTACTTAGGTAAGTACATAGTGCTCACACACATGTGCTATGCAGTTATACAACAGTATATTTCATAGAAATACATAGAAACCAGAATGTCGCGGCGACACGTCGTCATCTGCTGCTGCTGCCTACAATCAGCTACGGACTTGTACCTTCGAATCTTTTGTTTATAACAAAAGATTGGGAATTGGGAATATATGTATAGCACTTGCCGCCCGTTGTAAAGCCATAAAGCAGCCAATAAATAAGGGACTTGTGGCTAAGCAATAACAGCCGCACGGGTCGATCAAGCAGTTTAAGATACGCTTGCCGCGATTAGTCCGTGGATGGGTAACCATCTTTACATACCAAGACCCCTCCGTGCCTCGGAAAGCACGTTCATGCGTGAGGTATCCTGCCTTTTCGCCGAAAATTGTTTGGCAGATTATCACTTGCCAACCAACGTTTCGCCGATGTTTCACTTTGACAACGAACGATTAGCAAGTTTTTGTATGACGTTTCATTTGGTAGAATTATGTTAGGTTAGAGTATGACAAACAACGCACGAGCGAGCCCCGGCAGCGGCCGGCGAAGTGCCAGAAGCGAATCGCTTTTGTAAAAAGAAACAGTTAAGTTAGGTCACATTAAAGATAAAGTAAAAAACACTCACTCACTGAGCACTCTTCAATACACTCACTCATTTTAATTGAACTCTACTTGAAAGTTGGCATTATAAAAAGTGTCATTATGAAAAGCAGACCAAACTTACAGTTGGTAACTGTGAGGTTGGGAAATAAAACAAAATTATATGATAAGTTGGCAAATGATTATTCGGCCAAATAAAATTCTGCGAAACGTTAGTTGCCAAGTGAAAATCTGGTAAACAATTTTCGGCGAAAATGCAGAGATCCCATGCGTGGATCTTTGACAGTCGTTACGGGTCGTCAGAAGCCCGAAAGACTGACAAACAGTCTTACCAAGGGTATCTTATTATTCAGTAACTGGATTGTGGAGGTCAGATAGGCAGTCGCTGCATCCGGTTAGACTGGAAGCCGACCCCAACATAGTTGGGAAAAGGCTAGGCAGATGAGGGGCCAATAAATATTAACACGAGGTTGAGTGTCAAGTGTCAATGCCTTTGGAAACTTCCTCTCGTCTATTCTAGAAGGAAACAGACTTGTCCTAGACGTCTAGGTTCCATCGTGATTATACTCTTAGAATGAATAGCTCTAATGTACTTGAATGTGATCAAACTGTTCAAACACATTATTAACGAGATCACGTTTTCTCCGCCGTCTAATCAAATACAATAGTGTCTATAAATACTGCTCTTACGTCGTTCTGTTAATTTATTGTGTAAATCTAGAGTTTTTTTTTGGCAAAGTTATCAGCTTGTTTATGAATAGCATTGTCAAATTTTTCAAAACATTCTCAAGGCCGTGCCCCAGCTTTTAAAGTATAAATATGTTTTTCATTTCTTTAATCAACATACAATGTTATTAACCTATGCATGAATTAGCAACATAAAACATTTGGCTGTTATCGGTCGTTATGAATGAATCGTCACTGAAAAGCGATAAAATTAAGCCAAGACTCGATTTGCAAGCATATATCTGCATACTATCAGGTTTCAGACTATCACCTAACTTGAAATTATACAAACGTAGGCACCTTTTAAACACACAGACAAACAGTAGTCGCAATTTCCACAACATTGCACCTCGGACATACTCTTACTAGCCGCGTGTAAGAAATAAGTAGACTACAAATCGTAATTTCATATGCTGAGTGTCATTTACGGTCATTCGGCAAGTCGCCGCAGTGCGGATCACACGTGTCGGACCTTTCAGAGTTTTCGATCGTCTGTGGCGTGAAAGTGAGTGCTTGGTGCGGGTGTGTGCGGATGCGTTTGCGGTAGCGTTGTGGTGCGTTATGGAGAGTGCGGTGCACGCGGCAGTGCCGCTGCGGGTGGGAAAGAAGATGAGGAAGAGGCGGGAGCTAGATGCTCTAGTAGGAGGCGGGGGCTCCCGTGGAGGTCGACTGCTATCTGCCTCCAGTGATGAAGGGGAACCCTGGGGCCGCCGCACATCCCGCCGCCGTCGTTCCAGACCCTTCGTGCGTCTGGCTGCAGCCCTTGCCTTCTGTGTCTGCGTTGTCTCAGCTGCAACCGTCCTCTGGCTGTTCGTTGATGTCAGGCGACAGATTGCTTCACTACGCATTGAAATGGACAGAGGTTCGGGTTAATAAATGTATTTCTACTAAAAATTTAACCACCTAATAAATGTGAGCACCAAAAATATTTGTTCATAATGTCTTTACATGCATCTGAATGGAGTCTCCATCTTGACAGTGCAACGATCAACGCGGTGCAGAATTATTTTTTTCATTTAGATAATAGGTATTATCTGCTTAACCTGAAGTGTCGTAAAACTCTTTATATGCCAGTAGTATACATTATCAGACTCGATACCATTAGTTGTTACATTCGTTCAACTTGAACATATAGACAATCAGCATAATTGAGTTTGAAGGTCTAACCTTTCTTAGAAAAAGCTTTCGAATTGCGTCAGACCCTGTAATAGGCCATTAGCTTGAACAGGCTATAAGCACGTACAAGAAGGGCACGCTAAAAGATTAATTTTTAATAGACATTAAATCTTATGAGTATCTAATGTTTGTTCTGTGACTTCTGTGGATATAATTGGATTAAGGCTAGATCAATTTTTTTTATTATTTTTGTTTCATTGACATCATCTTTCTCCTGCCCATATTTGCCCTTATGTGGGGTCGGCCAAAGTACGTCTTCTATACATCTGTATCAGCTGTCATCGCAGTATTAATTCTTTTTTAGCCATTCCATCTTTCATTTCATTTTACACAGTTGTTTTTCCATTGGCATTTTAATCAAATTAAACTTGAAGTGGTTCGCGTGAATAATAACAACGGTGAACGTCAAAACGTGGGTGGAAACTCATCTCGTTATGTAAAGTCAACTTCGCGTGTTGTTACTCGGATTCTCATACAATGCTAATATTTAACAATGGAGTCACACCTACGCAGTACGTATATTCCTTTCATAGCGAGACGATACTATTTACTTACTTCAATTATAAGTATATGTCTTTCAAAAAAGGTTTTGTAATATCTTGATAGAGGCATTGTATGTAACATATGTCATGAATCATGTTGTCGGAATAGTGACAGTGTCAGACTCTGAAATGTCTATGTAATGGATGTTGTAGTTCGAAGCAACGACATTAGCTAATGTGTAATGTTGGATAGATTACTATGTCGATTCAGATCCAATGTGTGATTCCAAAATCGTGCCACTATCATTTTGTTTTGCCACTATCTCAATGTCTGCGGCACCTTGCATTACAGTACTGATTGCAGTTTTTATTAAGTACACCGATGGTGTCCTAATTCTAGTTTTCAAGCAATTGACCTATGTGTCATAGTCAAATTGGGCACAAAATTTACGCAGAGTGTCTGAAAGCTGCTTATTAGCAATATTCAGATTCGCACACGGCGTTTGACACATTTGAACTGAAACTATAGAATCTTGCGATGAAAAATACTGTTTGTACCATTTAGGTACTTTTTCATCAATTAGTCTGCCCTACAACAGTTCCGTATAATCTCTAGGTCTCATACACTACGTAGAACTATTCAGTTTATTGCAGTTCATGTCCTGTATGTTTATGGTGTCCATATCCATGTATGACTATAAATGACGTCCATTTTATAATGATCGCCTGACAAGAAATTATAGCAATCTATGTGCCTGCCACACCAATCATCTTGCCTTGACATTGAATCGAGTTAAATAGACAAACAAATAAGGAACTAACAGTACCTTTATGGCCACTAATAAGTAATTATTTCGTTACGGCTTTGTGCGACTTCCTGGTCAAAGGTACGGTTTTTTTGTTTAATAAAGCCTGTTTACTATGTTTATCCCTTAAAACACTTAAACGTTTTGAATAACAGGAAACTATGAAACTACCTACGCTACGTCTAATAAAATTAAGGTCAGATTGGTACCTAATATAGGGCCTTGTGGTATGCCGGTTATATTTTATCATAGTTATTAATTTAGGTCAGGGTGGTATTACCATTATTCTAGTTTATAGCAAAAAAGTGCTATCTATGTAGAGCTAGCCCGCGAAAACCCATTGCTGGGTCAGGCTGGGTGATTTTTTCCCATGAGCACCTCATCAAACGATCTTGAAAAGTCAAACTTAGTCTGACTATAGTAAAATGATTAAAAGAAAGTTCACAGTGTATAATAAAATCTTTGCAAATCGTATTATGCTGCAAATAATACATTTGAAGGCAGAAACGAATTGTATAGATGAAATAAAATAACATACAAGTCTTACATTAAAATGTTCTTTGTTGTAATATTATTATTCATTGTTATAACAACAAAGCTAAAGGCCATTGGAAAGCGTTCACGGGCATGAGGCCATTAGATCTATGACTTACTTTGCGCGTGACTGGCGTCAAAGTAAACAACTGTAATATACACCTTACTATAGTCCCTATTACAAACCATCATAAAGAATTCCATGGAAACATTGCTAAAGGCGTCCCCGCACTGCAAAGAATTACCGCACAATTTCCACGACTTGGCGCTTCAAAAGCATTATCACGTGTTTCCATCTTTTGCGAAACATAGTCGCGTCAAAATTATTCGCCAAAGGGGTAGGACGCAAGTTTCCTTCAATTTAATTAAAACTACCTGAGAAAGTATTCTAGATTCGATAAGATATATAGGCTCTTCGTTCTTAATACTAAGTCTGGCACTATTTTTATGGTTCCGTAGTCAACAAGGAACCCTTATAGTTTCGCCATGTCCGTCTGTCTGTCTGTCCGTCCATCTGTTAAAGTTGAATTACAAAATTACTGATAGACTGATAAAATTTTCGTTTTTCCTGAATTAAGCTAATATTAGTGTTGAGGTCGGTTTCCCCTAATATATTTAACATGATGTACCCTATTAGATTTAATTGATTCAGGCGTGCCTTGGGGAATTCAATCGTCATCCTGAGGATGCCTCGTTGAGTGGTGAAACACGTGTCGATTTCTTACAGGGCTTTTTAATACTCTTGAAGAATAGTTAAGCGGAATAGGTTACTAAATATATCGACGTCTATTGTATTTTATGATTTATTCGTTCATTATTCGTCAGTTGTGTCCGCTATCGTTTCTTTACTACTAGGAAACAAATCAATGGATGTTAAAATGTCTGCAGTTCAGCCTGTCTGTCTGTGTGTGTGTGTATTTTCGTAATGAAATGATTATTCCGGTTCCGTTAAAAAACATTGAGTGATTCGCTGAAGTTGTATCGTTCTACTTAGTACTTACTGTATGTTTCTACTTACTGAATCGAGTTATCATACCATTGATACATACCGTAAACCGTTCTTTCCTTTCTTCTGTTTATTTCCTGCTCGAATTTTGTTTTGGATTCATTTTGATGCGGGTTCCAAGTCTGTTCAATAATTTCGCTGGGACTAGTTGAGTTACTTTATCTCGGCGCTTTTTTAGTTGGGCGCCACTGTAAATTCTGGCTTGCAAGATTCACTTACAGGGGTGGTGATAGCCGCTTGTCTAAACCATATATTTCTTAAAGAGAGGACATATAGGAGGAGGCTTTAAGATTTCAAAAGCAAACTGGCCTGAACTCTCCATGATCAGTTTTAAAATGAAATGGAATCGATGGCTAAAACTGCAATAGTCTTAAAGACGTAACAATCCCATAAAATCCGACGCATGTTGCCAATCTCACACAATATGTGAGTTGTATTAAGAAACTCGCTTCCTTTGGACGCATATGTTTCCGTCAGCCGACTGTAGTCGTGTAAAACGATAAACAGCTGGGACACATTGTTTTTATTATTCCTTAGTTACCAAGGAACTGATAAAAATAACTGTTGGATCATTATTGGCTGTATGAATTATAACTGGTCGTTATGTATTATCATAAATCTCTGCGCTTTTTAAACTACTAAAAGAGGTTACTATAGTTTTTGTCCTTACTTTAAAATTAAATTCTTTAAAATAAAAATAAATAATTAAACATATTAAGACTGCCCTGCCAAAAAAATAACTAAAATGTTAAAAACAAGTTGTATTAGGTAGTTAATCTGTTCATACAAAGCAAAAGGTCACATTTACTCGCTGCCCGACACCAATGACAATTTTATTTATCCGTTTAGGTAGCGAGCAAATGAGTGATTATGGTTGCGTTTTTGACACTAAATAATATAATCTATCTACTCTTCCGACTACCGACTATTTCCGTTGTGTACTCGTGATTATAATGTTAGATCTACAATCGATCTTGTGGTTTAATTTTCTGCTTATACTCCAGTTAATTATCTTTTTCAGATTTGCTAGTGTATATAAGTAGGTACTGTAACCTATTTTCAACCCATTTTCATCATTATTTATCACCCTTTTTGTTAGAACTTCTAGCTCCTTACACAAGTCTTTGATCTATACTGGAACAATAATGACTAACTATATATTCCTTCAACAGTATCAAGAAGCAACAATGGTGTCGACGACGCCCTACAAGTATGCCACACGACTGCCAAAGAATTGCGAGCGAACGCCAGCGATCTAAGCGCGAAATTCGCAGCATTAGATCAAGAACACAAGGAGTTGACGCAGAGGGTGGCGCAGGCGGCCCAAGAGCTGGCAGCCGTGTCAGAACAGCTGTCTGCAGCGCCCAAGTTAGCTGACACACCGAGAAGACTCGGCGAGCTACAGAGAACTGTCGCTACGTTTGGTTCACAGGTATAATTCAACTTCCTTGATACAATGATAACATCCGTTTCGTCCAAGCTGTGAACACTCATTTGGGCACCTACGTGTGTGTTGGCATTACACAGTTTTATGCTTCCAAAACCACACATACATACACAGTACATATTAACAGATAAAGG
Organism: Lithophane semibrunnea; assembly: GCA_947363905.1. Classification (NCBI taxonomy): domain Eukaryota; kingdom Metazoa; phylum Arthropoda; class Insecta; order Lepidoptera; family Noctuidae; genus Lithophane; species Lithophane semibrunnea. Next base: position 11,100,356 of record OX376205.1, read on the forward strand.
TATCATCGTCATTGTCAATTAAGTCGAAAGACGTCCACTGCTGGACATAAGCCTCCCCCAAGACGGAGCTTGGGGGAGGCTCGGAACATCGACCGGTCCTGTGTTTACATTACACCGCAATAAAGTAGTTACATTTTGTTATTTTTTGTTTGCAAAATGTGCATCATTTTTGTCTTCACTATGACATTGACCTCTATGTCAAACAAAAGCCTATCGAATATTAATGAATGAGAGATTCAATAAAATGAGAGTTTATTACGCCTGCATTCTATGCTTAAAGGTATGTATAAGCGCTTTCGTAACCAGCCCTTCGAGAGTTCTATTCTATTATTAGTGGCAGGCAGGGATTAAAGATCGATATTCTCCAAAGCTCAACTATACTTAGATGTAAAACGGCGGGCCTTGATAAAACTGGAGACTATTGTTCTTCTCTCGTCCCGCCTCGACCCGTAAGAATATATAATGCTGTTGTAAAAATAATGACCAGTCAGCCAGGCGATACCCGTGCCCAGGGTACGCCGGACGTAAAGCCAGGGTAATTTATTGTTTGGCAATAAAATTGACTAGAGCTCGTCTAAGCTGAAATAACGCACCTCACTACCTAATTAGCATATGTACAGTACGGTAAATAACGCACCCCACTACCTAATTATCTTTTATCTATGCTGTGCCCGACAGGGTCCATAATTGAGACTGATGTAACTGTTTTTCCCACCAACTGTATACATTATGGTACGCAATAAAGAATTGAGAATTGAGAATTAATTAGTATACGTAAAGCACGGTAAATAACGCACCCCACTGCCTAATTAGTATACGTAGAGTACGGTAAATGCGGTAGTGGGGCGCGTCCTTTCAGCTTAGACAAGCTCTACAAACTTTAGTTGCCCGAATTTTCAAATCACAACTCTCATTCTTTAACAGTTGTAAGAAATGACTATAATAATTGACGTGGGGTGTCAATTTGCTTAACAATGAATTTCCTTGACTCTATATTTAAGTATCGCTATTCGTAGAGGTTATTTTAATGCACCCCAAACTGAAGTATATTATTATATAAACACAGCGAGACTAAGGGCGGAAATAGACTTAAAACACGCATACCCAGGTGACGTCAATCTAGCGTGCTCATTGGCTACATTTTTCATGTCATGAAGCCGTTTTTCGTAATTTCACCAGTAAACAATGACGTGGCGTCGGGAATAACATAATATGTGGCTGCGGGCTGTGCGGCCCTTATTCCTCTGTCTGAATCTGTCAAACAAAAATATATAATCACAAAAATAAAAGGTAGGTAGTCTATATTCCAGGGTTGCGGGAAAGTCCGAAAGGGATACCGGCAACAGGCAACTGAAGGAACATGGGTGGGTTTCATTTAGTAAAAGTCTGACACGCCCTCGCGCTCCGCCCAGAGCGGGAGAAGTAATTTGATGATTTCCCATCCTCAAAAAAAAAGAAAAAAAGATAGTCTATATTCTTTGTCATTTATGTGACACGCATATACACGCGCAGAAAATAACAGATATGTATGCCAATAACGGTCACCGACTTGGGTTACAAGCGAGGGTTAATAGTTATCAGCTCATAATAAAGTCTCCAGACCACACTTATCTTAGAAAACGACTAAATGAGTTATCACTCAATGTGTCACTTTATTTACAGCCTTGAACCTCAGAATTGTTTTGATGTAAATTGATCAGATTGAGTATTTTATTTAAAAAAATATACACCCGAATTTGAACTCTAATAATATGATGTCTTAGTGCATAAATAGCTTTAAAACTTCGTATTAATAATTTGATCTAAACGTAACCTGGAGCTCGTAGAGAAGTAATAACAGCCGCACGGATCGATTCGTCAGGTTAAGCTACGCTTGCCTGGGTTGGTCAATGGATGGGTGACCATCTTTACATATCGAGACTCCTCAGTGCCTCGGACAGCACGTTAAGCCGTTGGTCCCGGCTGTCATTTGTGGATCTTTGACAGTCGTTACGGGTCGTCAGAAGCCCGAAAGTCTGACAACCAGTCTTACCAAGGGGTATCGTAATACCCAGTTACTGGGTTGTGAAGGTCCGATAGGCAGTCGCTCCATGTAAAATACTGGTATTCAGCTGCATCCGGTTAGACTGGAAGCCGACCCCAACATAGTTGGGAAAAGGCTAGGCAGATGATGATCTAAACGTAACCTGAAAAAAGTAAACATCAGTATTTTACCAATTTTAAAATGATTTCTTTTTTGAGGGGTCAAAATGATACTTCTATACTCTTTTTGAAATAAGATTAGAAATTTAAACAAACCTTTTTACAGTCCGTTCAACTGATTTTGATTTCTATACCGTAGGCATAAGGATGGCATTAAAAGCAAAAAACGATACACAATACCAACTGTTTACTGCAGCTGCCATTTGTCATGACACCAACGCAATAGAAGTCAAAATCGGTTGAACGGACAGTAAAAAAAGTCTTATTTAAATGTCTAATCTTATTTCAAATGGAGTTTTATAATAGCAATAAGATCATCCAAAGCATGTATAATGTTGTTATAGGTATGTAGGTCAATATTTATAATCTAATCGCTATCTCGCATCGAACGATGACAGCCCTAGTGTCTTAAACCGGCTAATCTACAGTTATCGGTCACAACATTATAAATAGCGGTTTTCTAGATTCTTTGAGACTTGGATTAGGAATGATTTGGAACTTTGTTGTCTCTGCAAATAAAACACGTCTTAGCGATAGCACTTTATCGCACAGAACAGAATCGTTAAGAGATAACACTTCGTCTGATAGCAGCGTCATGAGGACATAAAATAAAAATGTGTACTGGAACTACAATTTAGCAAATATTTATTCTAGACTAAATTATATTTCTAATACAAGTATAATATTACCATAGCTCGTTACTATAATATTTTGGTTCATCATTATGCAGCTAATGTCGTGGCTTAATAAAGTGCAATATTATTAACAACTCCTATATATAATACTCCTAGTCCTGGGTTCGATTCCCGGGTCGGGCAAAGTGTTATTGGGTTTTCCATCTGGAATTTCTCAGTAGCAGCCCGGAGTCTGGATTTGTGCCCGGTTGATGGCAATAGGCTTGCCCCCTATTACATGGGACTTAAACATACCTGGCGAAATATGGGTGTACTATAGGTACACCTCTGCCTAACCCTTCGGGGAAATACAGGCGTGATGGTATGTTGTCCTATAATACTTTTTGTTTTGTAGTTTTAACTTTTTTTGTGTGTTTATTGACCCTCAGTAAATAAAAACATCCGACTTAAAAAAAAAAATACTAAAAAAGTGAAAAATAACTTTAATTTTGGAAGTCGGTGTCTTTGCTTTTCAATTTTCGTTTTTTGCCACCGACTTCCGAAATTAAAGTTATTTTTCACTTTTTTAGTATTATTTTTTAAAGTCGGTTGTTTTTTTTTTGTAAAAACTTTTTATTTTCCTTTTGCTATGTAGATAACAGTGAAAGAGTAAAATAATTATATCGTCTACATACGCAAAGTGGGAAAAATACGTAATTATTGAAGCTTACTCAAAAAATACGCAAGCAAAATTAATAAAATTTATATGGGACCACCTCTGAAGCATGACCTACCAAACAAAAAAAGAATCATCAAAATCGATTCATAATTGGCGGAGTAATCGCGTAACATAGATAAAAAAAAAAAAAAAACGTACAGACGAATTGACAACCTCCTCCTTTTTGAAGAAGTAGGTAAAAAATAGAAATTGCTTCTCTGTGCTCAAATTTACCCCTCTTCCCTCTCTTCTTCCAGATCAACGGTTTCGACAGTTCGATAAGTTCGACGCACAAGCAGGCCTTAGCAGCAGTGGCAGGGGTCGAGGAAGTACGAACTCTTTTACACCAACTCGATGCCAAGGCCAACGAGACGATCGCAAACGTCTCGGCAAACACGAAGAGAGACGAAGAAATCCGAGCAGATATCGGAACACTTAACACGACGCTGACGAGCAAAGTCGAAGCCTTGCAGAACAGGATACAGGAAATCACTGTAAGTATAATGCTGCGCTGTTGGATTTTCAACACTCGCCTCAGCGCCGAAAGTTTAAAATACAATAGCACGCTTTTATTTAGGCATTCATATGCCTAGGTTCTGAATTTAAGGATAATCAGTACTTAAGTTATCAATTCAGGTATTTCTGAGACATTTTGGTACCTTGAATTTCAATGTGCGGTAAAAATTTACATTCAATAAAGGTGAATAGGTGAGTAGAATAATTGCCGAAAATGAAAACAGGTTGGCATTTTATTGCTAGTCATTTGAAATTTGGAATTTCAACCTTGTAGCATTCGAATACAGTATGAATTATTTTGATTAAGGACTCAATTGCTATCAATATGAACTCATAATAGAATAATTGCCGAAAATGAAAACAGGTTTGACATTTCATTGATGACAGGTCACTTGGAAGTTGTGAATTTCAACCTTAAGGCATTCTAATACAGCATATATTATTTAGATTTACGACTCAGTTAAGCTATCAATATGAAGTGCTGAGCAGTGAATTCTGTTGCAATCTTCCAGAAATAAGACTGATTTTTTTAGCAGGAATAGTGGTAATTTAAATGAGGCGACTTTTACCAAATACTAGTTAAAAAAAAAAAAAAAAATGTATGTTTTATATGTTTTTGAATTTTCGACCTTGTAGTCAATACGATAAGTTTTAGAATTAGGAACTTTTTCATATGTTTTTAAAAACATGAATGGCTGAGAACAATTCAGTACATAGTCTACACCTGTGCTCATTTAGAGCCAATGTAAACTATAATTGAGTGTGACGCATTTGATCGTTATCAACGCGCACCCATTATCAGCCTTCAGATTCATTAGAAAATCACATGAGTAAATATCAAACAGAGACTATGCTTTTGGCTCAGCGGGTTCACTGCGCAAAATCATTTAAATAAAAAGCAACTCTTGCTACGATACAATACAGTGGAATTCAGGTCGCACAGTCCTAATTACCTACAGTTATATTCACCCAGAAGTTGCCTCTCTTTCTATCGCGTAACTCATATCTTCTGACTACTACTCACCGAATTGGCCTGACAAGACGAACCCGCCGCGTACTTGCAGCTAAAATGCGGAGTGCGCTTTCTTTACTATTTTGTGCTTTTGGTGTTAAAAATCGCTGTTTCCGGCAGCGCGCAATGTAACGCACTGAAAACATGGTACTTTTAGGTGCATGTAACAGGACAGGAGTTCGGGGGGGTATTTAATGTTAAGTTATAACATTTAAAAACTAGTTTTCGTGAAAAAATTTGGAACTTTGTCCTTCAATATCTCCGTATCCAGAAGGTAACCAGACATGGTCCAGTACTAAAAAATATCACAATGACGGAGAGTACAAGTGAGTCTCGGCTTCGTTAAATGTCTTGTTACACCCGTAAGGGCCGGCGCACATCAGGCGAGGCACAATGCAGCGCGTTCGTCACTGCCAATCAAATATTGACCCTGCATCAGTTGAAATAAAGTTGAAAATAAATAAACTTCCATTAGCTCGAGAGTGTGTCTAAGCAGAAAGAGGCGCGCGTCTCAGGATATTTATTCTCAACTTTATTTTTAGGCATGCAACGTTGATATTTGTTTGACATTGAAAAATGGTCTGCGCTGCGCTCCGCCATATGTGCGCCGGCCCTAGGGGTAGCATCCTAGATTTATTTGGAATTTCCACACAGAGAATGATCGACGCGAACTAGTTCTAAAATACATAATTTCAATTCCAGGCCACAGCCGTCGTACTAAGTTGGGTCTCTGCTAGGTATCTAATTATAACACAAAGCGATGTAGTGATATTATAATTACAGTCGTTTTAAATCAATTCATACTGATAACACTGATTGGATATACGTAGTAAATTGGATAGATATTTCAATGATTGTGGAGGTTTACGCAGCTTTTATAATGTTATTTCAATTATGTGTTAGCGCACTGCATGCAACCAAAATTTGAAAAATTACGAGTCGAAGTGCCTCTATCTCTAGTACTATTTAATTTTGTGTGACGGGTAAACGGGTAGCGCACTGGATTCGAATTTAGAACGTTTCCAATTCGAATGAAATTCGAATCATATGCAGTGCGCATACGCTCCAAGGGCACTCTCGCGCACTAGACGGCCACGACCAGGTAAACTATAGACACCGTTACGAATCGCGCACTTGATCGCAACGGCCACCTAGCCGCAGATCGGGTCATGGACCACGACTGGCCGGAGTCGTGGCCGTCTAGTGCGCGAGACCCCTTAGATTAGACCTCAGACCAAGTAAAAAACCAAGACAGAGCGCTGGCAACAGTGACGTGAGGCCGGTTTCGTAAATATGTGTGCTCATATTTTGGTGAAGTTTGATTGTAAATGGTTGTAAATGTGTGCGTGTGAGCGTGTATGCATAAAGCGGTGTTGTAGTTTTGGCATGCTTCACTGTATTGTTCGCAGCGGTCTGTCTTGGTTTTTTATTTGGCCTGACTTATAATTTTTCTAGACTATAACCTAGTCGTATGTACAGTTGGGCTATCTGGCCAGACGCAACTGATTACTGTATTAATTATATTACCTGCCTCTGACTTGTTTAGCCCCAGTTATAGGACAGTATCATACCATCCCTGGTTTGGTCCCTGGTTTGGTGAACCGACTGACTGTTGAATTATAACTTTCAAATGAATGTAATTCTCTGAAGTGTCGTCTAATCTTGTTAAGACTCTAGTTCGTTGCCTCTTATTCTACAGCCGTAAAACGGCTACTGGGCAGAGGCCTCCAAGAATCGCTGTGGCTCTGTCTCGCAGTGTTACAAGTATATACGAGCTATGGCCGTTTTGCGAGGATGTGACGCATATTTGCCCCAAGTTGTTCTTTTATGTGCTTTATTTTTATCTAACGTCTCGTTTAGTGCAAATGAATGTTTTGAGATTTACTTATAGATATTTTGTACGTATTTTCAGAAGCCTGTAGGTACAGCATCGCCGACGCTGGTGCCGGTGCCGACCGCGGCGAGCTCGCCGGCCGCAGGCAACGCCACCTCAACCTCCACGACCACGTTACCGCCAGGTAAGCAGACAAACCAAGAATTAGTTACTTTTATACGTATTCAGGGAACATGACGCAAAAAAGAACCCCCCTACTGCAGAGTTCAAATCAGGATCATTTTTTGAGCCATTTAGTGGGGCTATAAACGCTCGCTGTAAGTTTATTGTGACGCTGCAGGCAATTAAGAACCTAAAATATTTACCAATAGCTGAGCCCCGCGGTTTCACCCGCATAAGTCTCGATCCCGTGGGAATATCGGGATAAAAAGTATCCTATGTCCTAACCCAGGTCATGCTGTGACAAATGTCATTCAAATCCGTTAACCACTCACTTGATTACTAGTTAGGATGCTGAGGTGGTTATTATATTAATTCAGACAATAGAGGCTTTTGGCCAAGTGTTGGGATGTTTTAAATCTCGGGATATCGGAATCTATAGAAATTTAATACCGTCGTTGCTAGTTCCCTGATTTTCTTACACAATGCTAATTTAAAATCTTCGTTACAGGGAAGCCCGCTGTGCTACAATGAGGGACACATACATCCATTATTCCTCCAAACTCGTGAACCGAACTCGGATGACGAGAGAAACGCTCAGTCTTGATCTCAATACGTCCATACGACAAATATACACACGTAGACGTAACCGAGAGACATAGGGAACGGATACCCTCCAAATATAATAAGGATTTAAATGTCGCATTTGACAACAAACCTTCGGGCGGGACGGACGCGGGTTTGACTCGGCCATACATTTCAGTCAGTATTTTTAATAATTTTTTCTTTGACTCAGCCTCAATGTATATAAATTCCCTCAACCCAATTTGTGACATTCTAATTATTCAATAATTATTATACTATATTTAGTATTTGTACTTATATAACGTGTTTTTATTGAACTTGACATATTTTAATTTTATTTATGGACAGTTATTTTTATGTTTTAATTTTAATTGTGTGCGTCTTGCATGAGATGTGTCAACGAAGGGTGAGATACACCAATGCAATATCGTCGAGTGAGAATTCAGTACGATACAATGTAAATAATTAATTGTAATGAATAGTTTAAATGAGCGTAGTTTATACACGCGACCGCACTGTGTGTCATGTTGTCAGTACGAGTGTGAGTTTTATTACTTGTAATAAATTATTGTTAATAGATCAGTTATTATTACACTGTATTGTTTCATTTACTACCTTTCTTGTCATTTTCATCTGAATCGTAATGAGGACTCTTGAATTCGCCGCTAGAGGCGCTAGTGTAGAGTGAAGTCTCTAGAAATGTCAAATATCACTGAACGTTCACTGTTTGTGGGATTTTCCATCGGGAATTTTTATATTCATATTTTTTGTAAATAATATGCCATTCCTGATTAATTATGGCTTAAGATTACTCAGGATCTAATTTGGTAGCACTTGGAGGAAGAATAATATTTGTCTGCTTCATGTTTGCCAATTTTAGGAACATTATAATTAAATATTCAGGTGTTTTAAAATGTAATAATGTATTTTTTTTATAAAGTAATGGGTACATAAACATAAAATAAAAGTACTGGCAATACCTTACTCAACAGTGGCGCCAACTGGTGAGCACAAAAACGATAGCCTCCATTACAAAAAGAATTGATAGGGAGTGAAGACTTGCAGAGTAAAAAAATACGCTTAAAATGCAATAACAGTAAAAACATTTATTGATTCAGTCCCATAGTTCCATGCATACACAAACATAAGCAATCGGTTTGATAATATTTACAAATATTACATACATAAGAAGTACATAGTGAGCTAGACAAAATGCGAAGAGATCTCAAGAACACTGGCATTCAAAGTTTGCTATGTTTCAAAAAGTTTCATACTTGAATCGTTACTTTCTCTAATCTGCTTTTCGATTTAATCATATCGGTATCAGACGTGCCTTTTGTTAAATTTTTCGTGTATTGGGTACGCGAGTGAAAGATGCTGAGAGCCGAACGGACGAATTCATATTGTGTTCAGACTTCATATTTCAGAATTCATATTGTTTCACTTCGATTGAAATATTCCGAAAGAAAGGCAATAATGAACGAAGAGTAAAGTGTCTGATATTGACATTACTAAAGTTAAGATTTAAATGGACTGATTTTTTAAGTCACTAGTCTTTTTGCGTACTTATGTCGACCGGCACTTACATCAATTGATTTTCTATCTAGAAAACCAGGTCTCGAGATCAACCTACTCAAGTCTAGTTCTTAACAATGCCGATCTCCCTAGCCACTTCTCCGAAGGCGTGCACTGCGCGCTGCACGTCGTCGGCCGTGTGCGCCGCGCTGAGCTGCACGCGCACGCGCGCTCCGCCCTTCGGCACCACCGGGTAACTGAACGCTACCACGTAGATACCGCGCTCTGGAAAAGAAAAATTAGGAAACATTTAAAAAGCTACCAAAGTCACTTAATTTTACAAAGAAGCTTGTTTGGACTTTATGGAACTAAGATAAAGTTTATTATTCAATATCTTTAAATAAATCTTTTGCTTCGGGCTCCTTTAGTTTTGTCAACGTAGAACAAAGGATTGCAGAGACACTATTATTGTAAAAACACAATTTTTTACTTTATATTTTGTTATTTAGGTATATTGTGTGTTTCACGAAATGTGTCGAAATAAACGTTATTCTTCTTCAGAGAATTTTCCCGCCACACTCATTCTGGCGGACTTCAGTCCACTGCAAACTGGCACCGTAACGTTGTTCACACTATATTACTTACTAAGCATGTTAGAAGCAAGTTCCACAGCTAGCGGCGCCTCGCCCACCATGACAGGGCAGATGGGATGCTCGTCGCCCGCCACATTCAGTCCGGCTGACTTCATACCTTCGCGGAAGGATTTGGTGTTGTCTCGAAGACGTTGGCGAAGCTCCCCACTTTCTTCTACGAGGTCTAGAGACTGAAAAAACAGCAGGTAAGGTGTTGTTTCATTTGAAATGTTTTCATACATTATTCGAGACGCTTTATGAATATTATTGTGATAAAATTATTTTCGCGATCAGAACACTGAACTTCGTGTTTCTGCGTCATCGTGTCAGTCCGTCTAGAAAAGTCAAACAATGTAGAAATGACAGAGTTTCTTCATTATTTAGCTATCGACTTCACTTAGCGTCTAAAAGAAAACTCTTCACAAAGCTGCAGCTGAATTTAAACATTTTGAAGAGACGGGTTGTTAGTGCGTTATACCAACCATAAAACAAAAATTGCAATGTCTTCCTACCTTTATCGAAGCACAGACCACAGGCGGCGGCGGTGCGTTCGAGAACAAGTATGGTCTGGACACGTTCCTCAGCAAAGTGATGAGTTCTTTGGGCCCCGTGATGTACCCGCCGGCTGCCCCGCTCAACGCCTTGCCCAGGGTCGAACAGATAATGTCTGCCGCGCCCAAGACGCCGCAGTATTCCTCTGTACCCCTGGAATAAGGAAAATGAGAGTTCAGAGCAATTTGCCACGGTTTCTGATGGCTTTGTATGCGGAGCGGATTTTTTGTGAAGATTGCGAGATGATATCGAAGATTAAGGATCACAGTGTCCGGAAAGGCTTCTTAAAAGTTTGCCTCAAAAATAAAAGAGATGGCTGAAGTGGTGGATGGAACTTTCTAAAGTTTTATGTTAATAAAAGTTAAAAGTTCTCAGTCCAATACTGTTTGTATTGGACTGAGATATGGGTCACGGCAGTGCCCCCGCCAAGTCGAGCCAAAACAAACAAACAAAGGCACAGCCGTACCATCTTTTCTCGATTGCATTTACTATAAGGTCTTTGTTATCTACCATCATAATTAGCAGTGGTATGTACCTATGGTGTACAAAAAAGTGAAGGTCCAACAACTATTTGACCAGACTTTATTGCAATTATAATAAATAAGTACAGTTCGATTCAAACTTAATGGCGGCTCGGAACATGAGGCGAGTAGCTGCGCAGTAACAATTTCGTTTGTCAGATGGTGTGAGGGGTGGGGTACTGCGTAGCGAAAAGCTAACTTCCGAGCCGCCATTAAGTTTGAATCGAACTGTACACGTGTTCATAGCTATTCACAACCAACCATGCGACAAGTAACCATTCGACAGATTGTCGAATTGAAAATGACACATTTTCAATTAGGTACTAATTTACCTTGCCCCCGACTGTAAATATCTGTCGGAAGAATGTCGGTCGTCTATTTTATTTATATATTATATTTAAACTTACAAAATTTTCAGGATTTGGCGGAAGCGTATCGAACGGTTGTGAATAGACGTTTGAACACGTGTACCTAGTTAAGATTACAATAAGGAAAATGTGTACATTTTTAATTACAAGAGCAAACTCCTTACTCAGAAAATGCCACGGTCTCAAACGGACCTTGAATTATTATGTACAAAATGAATACAAACAGCAATTTTGTATAAACGGTCTGTAAAGTTATGATTGGTCAACCGCACGTCAATGGTAGCAGATTGACCTTGGAAGCGTCTTTATGTCGTAGCAGTAAGGGCTGTTTTCGTGATTCAAGTGTTACTACTGACGTGCGATTGACCTCCTTTTGTTAGCGAACTACTCACAAACTATGTTATTACAAAAGCATTTGCATTAAACCGTAACAATTTACCGGTTTTGGCCGTTCAAGTCAATACAGGCTGTAAGGGTAAACAGTCTTGTCATTCAAACCATGGGTAGTTGACTTAAATATAAACATAAATGACCGAAAACAACAAAAAAAAAACGTTATTTTCATTAAAAGATTTTAAAAAGTTTGTATCCGACACCGTGCTCGCTAGCGAAGCAGCTGACTAACTGGGGGAGGGGTCGCGCTCGCGGCCGGTCAGGTCTCGTCCCGCCCCCCCGCCAGTGTTGAGACGGAAGTTTGTTGCCCTAGCGCATAGAGCAACGAACTTGCGTCTTTTGTGGAAAAATGTAGTTTTAAAAAAAAGAAAAAAAAGTTGTAATTTTCCATTGATTTTACCTTTTTCAAATGAAACCAAACCACTGGTTGCAAGGATAACGGTGTTTACCCTAACACCCTGTATAAGGAATAAGGAAAATCGTTGAGTGCTCCGATTCCTTGTGTGCGATATTATTGAACTTATTATTGAACTCGAACTTAGGATAAGAATTCAAAACGATAAGTCAACCTTGATGCAATATGCAGCATCGATTTATAATTATTAAGTATGCAATTCCTGCGATATGAACGCATCGATCAAGATATTCAGAAATTCTGCAGAACTGAGATCGTCATTCATACAATAAAATAGTAAAAAACAACATGAACTGCATTAATTTATTTATTTTATTAAGAAACCTTACAGCTGTTAAGCTGTTATTTAAAAGCGTTATTCAAGTTAAAAATTTGTGTTGATTTAACCTTCGTTACAGTGGATCGTTGTTTGGGACTACGGAATAAAAAGTTCCGAGATTGGGACCTCCGAATCGTTGCTTCTGAAATGCGGAGTCATGCAAGAGCTACAGAGCAAGAGCGACGATCCAAACCACATCTTATGTGAAGAATCTACAGCTACGAACTAACCGGCCAGTCTCTCCAAAGAATCCAGTAGCATGGCTGTCATCCACAGCCAGTAAGGTGCGGTATTTGTCAGCCAAGTCCCGTAGTCCCTGTATCGGTGCCACAGTGCCGTCCATTGAGAACACGCCGTCGGTGACGATCAGCTTGATACGAGCCTCGCTGTGAGCTAGGAGGTGCTCCAGTTCTGTATAAATGATTTTACTTCTATAAGTAGGTTTGTAAAAACACTTTTCAATCCAATTTTAAAACTAGATGAAGTCGGCGTTTCCGACTACTCTGAGAAGAAAGGCTGAAGCAAACTCAGAGGTCACAGTCTCTTTTTAACGGGCGGAACAGAAAGGAGGAGGCGTATATTTTAAAGTCCAGACATAATCTTGACTTGAGGATCATGTAGATTGGTATTTCAAATGGTCTTTTGAGAAAAGAACTACACAGATTTCAGTGAACTTGTCCAACCACACGTTGTCAGTAATATAACAAAGATATTGGAATATTAGCAGTTTGTGATAATCACAAGAATAACATTTATGTAGTTCGTAGTCGAATCCCATTTTGGAATGGTTGTCGTTACTTTGGTCAATAAAACTCTACTTTACTTTTATGCTTTGACTGCTGATCAAAGACCATAGGATCTATAATCACTATAATCAGTCGGCGAAATCTGAGGAAAATCTTGAGACATGGAACACACCTTCCTACTGCATGTGGCTTTGAAGAAAGTGAAAATACTGAAATTGAGACCTATATAAAAATGCACTCTGTGATGCAGACAGACAGAATGTCAAGAGACTAGCATTCATTGAAGTCATGCGGCAAGTTTAGCCTAAACACCTTTTAAACACGATATTTCTCTACGGAGTTTGCAGTAGCATAGAATTGACAGTAGGACACGCGTTTAACAAGAGTGTCTAAGGTCCGTATTACAGAACGTTCCTCAAGTCCAGTTTGATCTGCAATCAGTTGATCACTGTTTGAGTATAGAATTAGTACTCGAGCATCGGTCTTATTCCAGAACGGCAATCAATCTATACTCAGCTGAATCGAGACTCAAATCGAGCCTCAAGCAGAGATGTGTATTGTCTATGCATCAGCCTGTTTTCGTTTACGATTTATTATAATAACCGACTTTGATCCGATCTTCATTGGATTATAAATATTAAAATACACCATAGAACCCCATTTATTTAGGAAATCAGCGTTATTATTTCATTCCTGAATAGTAAAAGGCCCCATTTATTGAAGAAGTAAAGGTCTTTGAATTGAAGTATAGTTATTTTGTAAGCAAAATTGACAAGCTTAAAAGACTTGTATTTGTGGCCTTAACTAAGTAAATTATGCTATTTAAAATGTCAGTATGTCAAAACATCAGTGTGAAAAACACTCGTTTGTTGTTTTCATTTTAATTATTTGTTTAGCTGATTTTATTCACGGATCATCCCCACATTCATCCACATCTCATCACATTGGGAATCGATCGGTTAAACACTTTTAAAATACAAGGACGGAAGAAAAAATTTAGTACTTTGGAAAAAGTTCAACCTTATTATAGAATTATCGTTAAATAAGTTATTATAATTATCTACCTCTTCAAATATATCGATTATGATTTTGATAGTAGGTACCTAATTTAAAAAAATATCAACAGAACTCGACATTGCACTATTGGAACAGAAGAAATATTGTCAATTTGACATGACAATCTATGCTCAAGCGCGGTCTCGACCACACTTGGGTGATTACAGATTTGATTACTGCTTGGGTTCGATTGAGTAACTGAGTAGCGATTTAAAATAAAGCCAAACTCAGTTGAACTAAGATCAATGAAACTATGCTTGAGCAACGTTCTAAAATTAAAAGCGGACTTAAAACTAGTTTTAAACAGAGATCAATACTTGAGTTTCCTTCTGTAATACGGACCTAAGTTTTTGTGGTAAGGCCCTTAATTTTTTGAGATTTTTGTCACAATTAATGAAGTAACCCACCATTCAGATCCCTATGAGGATACCGGAACTTCTGCGCCTTGCACAGTCTGATGCCGTCAATGATGGAGGCATGGTTCAAGGAGTCGGAGAACACGGCGTCTTCGGGCGTCAGCAAGGACTCGAAGAGACCGGCGTTGGCGTCGAAGCAAGACCCGTACAAGATCGCATCCTCGCGATCGTGGAACTTGGCCAGACGGTTCTCTAGCTCCTATTATGGAAATAAACGGTAAGTGGAAATATTTCTGGAACTATTTTTTTTTCCATTGCTACCATATGTAATGATTTTCACAAGATTTCAATGAGTTCCTTTATAAAAAGACGTTTTAATTTTGAACATTGGCATTAGGTTGCATTTTTTGTGCAACAAAATAAGTACTTGAAAGGTTTTTGTAATTAATTTCGCAAGGACTTTACAAGTTACCTCGTTAAAACCAACAACAAGACGACTTTATTCGCATGCAAATTGCAAAACGAAGGCAAGGACAAGGATATTCTTAGCTCATTCTCATACGTGGTGACGGCAACTCGACTAAACTGGTTGGCAACTGGCGTTGCCGACGGGGATGCAACTGGTACTCTCACATGACGCAACTCAACTTACAACAATTTTAATAAAAAAATTTTGCTTCGACGAAATGTTACTGTGCCAGTTTTATGGAAAATTGCGTTGGCAATGACCGAGTGACCAGCACTGCCAGTCGCGCATGACTCGCTAGGTAGGTTCTATTAGGAATTTAGATGCCCTAAGACCAAAGAAGTCATTGCCTAAGACAGAGGTCGAACCAAAATAAAAATCCTTACTTTGTGTATTGTTTGCGTGCCGCAAATGAACCGAACAGAACTGAGTCCAGCGCCATATTTCTTCAAGCCTTCTCTAGCAGCTTCTACCACCTCCGGATGGTTCTGTATTAAAAACAAAACATTACAAATAGGTAGGTACCTAAACGTCTCGAGTAAATAGTAATTCTTCAATCTTATAACGAGAAAAAGCAAAAAGGTACAATACTTACAGAAAGTCCTAAGTAGTTGTTAGCGCAGAAATTCAGGAACTCTCCATCGATGCCTTGAACTGTCACCTGAAAATATTAAGTCAATTAGTGGACAGGAAGGATAAGTTGCATGACATAAACATAATATACAAGCTTGAAGCAAAACTCTCTTGAAATAAGATTGTTTCATAAAAGATTGTGGTAGGCCCCTGGCCTGTGTAGAAGCAGGGGCCTACCACCACCGCTTACAGCAGTATTATTTTAATATTACTTCAGTGTAGGAAAGAGATGAAACTCTACAGGAGGAGGTCCATCTCTTTCTCTCACTAAGTAAGATTATAATAATACTGCTGTAAGCGGTGATGGTAGGCCCCCAGGTGTTGGTCAAGTATAATTCGTTTTGGTGAAATATGTATACCTACATTATATTGTAGGTAGCTTTAAATGGATATACAATTATGGAACAATGGGTGTAGACAATAAAATGGTTAGATGGCGACTGGTCAGAATATAGACGCAAGCGCATAACAACAAGCTCAAAAGAACTGTGGCACCTGGATTTAATAGAATACCTACTAGGTACATACTATTCATTTCCAGTTTAAGCTGACCTCGCGTTCTACGGGAATCCTATACAATGCGAGATCGGCATAAACTGTAAATGTATAGCTTGATGTGTAGCCGTGTGTACCTACGCATGATACAAAGAGGGGACTATTTTCGTTTGTTTATTGCGGAGTCTAATCTTATGGGCCTTGTATAAAGTGACCCATCTTCTTTACATTTAGTCATTAAAGTCGCTTTTCGTGTTTGTCTGTATGTCCGTCCGCGTTGTTCTTCTAAACCATGCAACAGATTTTGATGAAGTTTAGATAATTCATTCCGGAAGGTGTATGATACGTTAGTATTAAAGCTACATATAACTAAGAAATCTCGATGTTTTGTCAAGTCGTAAAAACCGTGCGAAGTAGGAGCGGGTCGTTTCACCAATAAGGTACGTCGCCCGAAATCTCTCGGGTACCCTGATAGAAACTCGACTTCAGTCAAGTACTTACTCAGACTCACCCATGTCTCCGATATCGTCGTCTAGTTTGTCGGAAATCTTGTCTTTTAGTAACTTAGTCAAAATTAAAGTTGTGGATAATAGCAAAAACTGTTAGATAACTTGTTTTTGTAACGTGTCAGTACCAGTCTTCTTGTTACCAACTCCTCTAGCTCCTGAATGGCGTGAGAAAATCTTTGTTTACATGTCCGGGCGCCCGCAGTTCGACAAAACACTATAACAAACCATAAACTTACTTACACGATACAGTATAGGTTATACCCATTCCGTCTACGGTACACTCAAATGTACACATCCGTCCGAGGACGTGATAAGTGAATCGCTTTATTTCGCAATCGGCGCATATGTGTGCAAAAATAACCAATTGCACATGTTTTCCCTGAACTTTATTCAAATTTATATAAAATCGAGGCTGCTCTTGAATATTTTGATAGTGAAACGGATCTTTTGCAAATTTTAACTACGGTTAAATACTCATTCACAATACTTGCCCTTATTTCAATTTATTTGGGGCATGTTTTGTCTTGCAGCATATACAGGTTGTCAGGGTAAACACCGTTGTCACTTAAACCATGGGTAGTTGACTTAAATATAAAACCAACTGGGTAGTTGACTTAAATATAATGACCAAGTAACAACAAAAAAAAACGTTAATTTCCTTAAAAGATTTTAAAAAGTTTCTATCCGACACCGTGCTCGCTAGCGAAACAGCTGACTAACTGAGGGAAGGGTCGCGCTCGCGACCGGTCAGGTCACGTCCGCACCCCTCGCCCGTGTTGAGACGCAAGTTCGCTGCCCTAGCGCATAGGGCAACGAACTTGCGTCTTCTTTAGTAAAATGTAGTTTCAAAAAAAAGAAAAGAAGATGTTGTAATTTTCCATTGATTTTACGATCTATAAATGACACCAAACTACTGGTTTCAAGGATAACGGTGTTTACCCTAACACCCTGTATTCTAACCATATCATATTTCTCCCTATTCCCATTATTTTATAGGGCCATCATATCTACGAAACACCTAAATGATAAACTCATTATTATATTTACCTGGAGGCATATCTACGACGCGTATCAACATAATAAACGTCGTACTCTCGTCGACTCGTAGACTCGTAGATATGCCTCAGTATATACGTGATACGTATGTTTACGTGCTAGCATTGAAATCTTTTCAAGTAAGATGAAAATCTATTCGCCTCGATCGCGAAAGTGAAAAACATTTTCAACACAAATTTTGTCTCTACATAACACGGTCAAGGGTCGGATACTTGGAGACGCGACATCTAATTAAATTAGCATAATGGTGTGCTGTGTGCCAAATGTATTCAAACAATCGTGTTTGGAATTTTTTCCTGGTTATTGAAGTCAACAGCCAATAAATAGTATTTTACGGTTTTATTTATCGCTCGAACCCAACTTTTTATAACGTAATCATGAACTTCTCAGATAATTCAGAAGCACTACCTAGAGGTAGGTCTCGTACCTATCAATTATTTACAAACGTCAAATGTAAGTCGCAACTCGCACGGCTAAGAAGAGAATTCGCACTTGAATTTTCTAATTCAAAATATTTTATTTCCTGGGCACATAATATAATACATCAAAAGCTAGGTGCACGGTTTCAAGTGGTCTTTCTTAGGGACAAGAGCCGGCACGAAACTCCACGGTTACTCTTTTGAAAATAATTTAATTTAACAACAGGATGTATTCTCACCTTAGTACCTTGCGGAGAAGTGAGGACCCTCTCATGTTTCCAGGTCTTGGCTCGCTTGATGTCCCTCAAGCGATCTTCTAGCACATCTCTCAATGTAGCCACTCCTGCACGCTCCTTGTGTAGCTCGTGCAGCTGACGAGACTGGGTGGCATTGATACCTGGAAGAAGTAGGGTGGTTACTGTGGGCCATCGAGTAGGGCCTGCATCAACTTTACCGCGCGACTAGTAACCCAACCTATGAGATATTTTCGTATCGACAAGTTCCCTTGTCTCTACAGTTCCCATGGTTGTCGAGTTTCCTTGTACGACTCCCGTCAATCGGGGAATCTACGACTAATGGGATGATTTTATCGCGTAATACGTACCTACTTTAAATGGTAGGACACGCCTGCCAGAATGCAGTGCAAGTAGTCATTTAGTTACGATCTGTCGTACTTATCTGACTATAATCATATCGTGCTCATCACTCAGACATAAGTGTAGGTTTCCGACGATTGTCATTTTAATATCACACACAGGTACACACGGCTCCACATCAAGTAATACATTTCCAGTTTATGCTGATCTCGCATTGTATAGGATTTCCGTACATTGCGAGGACAGCTTATACTGGAAATGTAAAGCTTGATGTGTACTGTGTAGCCGTGTGTACACAAGAGCATTTTAATGTCACACATAGGTAGGTACGCAAGAGCAAATAACTGTTATCTATATTCATACGGCTCAGCCAATTATAATGCAATTTCTTTGTACAAGGTCTGCTTAGATAAACAGCCTATTATGGCATGTACTGACAAATACAGATGGTAGCTGTAGAACATCGAACTAAACAGAGCTAAATAATATAAAAACAATCCATTATTTGTATAGAAAAACATCGGGCCTCAGTATCGAGTGAACAAACAGTCTGTTTCAGTCATAAGTTTTTTATTAAACATTTAATTTATCAGCTCTACAGTACTCAATGCTGCGAACCAGTCATTAATTTCGCACGCTAACACTCATTAAAAAGACCTTTCAATTTTTATTGGTATTTGAAAATGTCAAATCAAAGACTTGCGTCTCAACTCAAGCTTCGAAAAACAAATGTTCTGTGTATCAAAAACCTGTAATCCTTAGCTCCAAAAAAAGACGCTACAAGGTCGTCGAAAAAATCCTTTGTTGACATTTTCGATCACCAAATTTTTGCTACATTGCACACTCACTGAGATACACTTTTGCTGGAAAAAATAGAAGGGAAAAGCCTAAAAATATACCTAATTAAAATTATTTTATCGTGAAAATACTCACAGTTGCGCAGGAGTTGCGAGCGTAGCGCCATCGCGTCGAATGGGGGCGCGGCCGCCGGCCGGTGCGGCGCGGGCGACGCTCAACTCTTTAGCAGACCAGTCACGCAGGTTGTTCTGTTTCGTGTGTTCGAACATTATTTTGTTTTCATTGCACTGTGGTTATACCTGACTGGAGTGTCTGGCGGTTTGATATACAGTTATTTAGAATTTGTTTGTTCTTGCGCTGGTGTGGCGTTTTTTAAACACGAATGGATTCACCTGTTTTATATTACGTTTTGGCTAATTAGCATTTCATGGGTGTTACCAGAAAGAAGTAGTCGCAATTAGTGAAAGTATATAATGCGATTTCGTGTACGCGGTTTTCGGTTCGAAGTTTTTACACAAACACTGCGCAAACGCAACGCGACGGTAGATTTATATTTCGACTGCTCAGACCAACAAAAAAGGTTTGACTGTAAAATCACGTCTTCGCGAGGACGCTATGCTAGCAGCGGCGATACTGCGTCGACGCAATGTCAACCAGCACCGGTGACCTGGGGACGCGACTCGAAGATCATTTTCTCGTTTTCGCTTTCCTCATCTAGGCAAAGCCAATAAAACCCAGACAACAAATTCGTCAGTCTAGTATAAGCTTCAAAGAGGACGTTTTATCTGTATGGGATATATAATGAGTACTATCTACATACATAAATACATAATATTATACCCAAGCCACCGAACGCGTTACGTCATCTTCGTAAAATAACACGATTCGATCATATCGAATCCTTCAAATCGGTAGATTTATGTCCATGTTATGATTATGACTTTGTTGGCCACATTGGCATATTTTGTAGCGATTCGCACGGTTTTTACAAGTAGACAAAACATCGAGGTTTCTTTATTCTTACTCTTTTTCGTTCCGCTCCTGCCTGACAGAGCTGTCGTGGTCACAATGAACTGTATCTAATCGCAGGTGTAGTCGTTCTCTCTCCATCTGGTTCTGTTAGATGACAGTCTGGCACATTCATTAACAGGGATTAAATATAAATATAAGCTTATTCGATTAGATATATATTATTATTTGATCGGTCCACCTCATCGCTGACTTTCCACCACTAAACATATATTTCTTTATTATACTTATGTAAGTTAAATTGGTTGGTCCCGGCTGTCATTTGTGGATCTTTGACAGTCGTTACGAGTCGTCAGAAGCACGAATGTCTGACAACCAGTCTAACCAAGGGGTATCGTATTACCCAGTTACTGGGTTGTGGAGGTCAGATAGGCAGTCGCTCCATGTAAAATACTGGTACTCAGCTGCATCCGGTTAGACTGGAAGCCGACCCCAACATAGTTGGGAAAAGGCTAGGCAGATGATGACTTATGTAAGTTAAATATTAATGTAATATACACATAGTTTCTGGAATAAATTCTCTAAATGGTAGTGAAAATCGGTAACATCTTTTCTCTCGCTTTCCTGCAATCTGTGGGAGTGATTTCGTAAAAAGGGACGGAAGTGTATTACAGGAAGCCGGGGAAGCGCGCGCTATTTGATTTGACCAACGAGCGCGTGCGGTGCTAGAGTTGACCGTCAGAAACGACCTTGACGATGCCCCGCCCCTTAAATGTTGCTTATTATTACCAAGGTAAGTGGTGTTGGTGTCAGATGTTACACATGCGACTACTTTAAGCCTCCCTCGTTTTTATTTTAAATATATTCAGGACCTACCTAGTACCTATAGATAGATAAACAATCAGAATATGTGACATTGGTTTCGTCCATTGATCCTTTACATACTTGGTCACCCCAAATTGCGTAACATACGATCGCAATGGGTTTCATTTTAAGTTCAGCCACGTTAATTGCGATAATTACGTTGTTAAAATTTGAGGTTGGATCACCCAACCTCAAATTTTATATCGCTTGCACCATACTACTCGCGGCAGTTGCGGCCTGAGTGAGGGCGAGATGGAGTGGGGTGCTGGCGGCTCCAAGCCTCGAATAGTTTAGGTCAAATAGTTTCAGTTTCAAAATTATTACTGCAATATTATTTCCGGCAATACGGAGCACAGTGTGTTAAGAACCCGATTTTTGTTTCATTCTGTTTTTATTCAAGTAATCGATAGTTTCTATCATTTCTGGCGCGAGAATTCAACTCCGGCTTCGCTACGATAGGTAACTTTTTTTTTAAAAAATATCAAAGTTTCGTAATATACGCATCATGAAAAACGAATAAAAAATCTTATTTAAAAAACAGAACTATGTATTCCAGTTTCTATTTATTCCATTAATAGTATGTACAGTAACCTACCTTTCCACCAATTTCTGTTGCTCTAGTATGAATGGGACGCGAGATATGATTTTTTTTCTCATTTTTCGTTTTTATTTTTTTATTCACCTATAACACCGTATTAGTATTTTTACATCAAAATATTGCTTATACTTTCTATTATGTGTAGTAAAAAAACCACAACATAATTCCGTGTTATCCACAAGTTATTACAAATTTTAGTAATATCCGAAATATCTGCAGTTAGGGCTGTCACTTCAATCAAAATGTAGATACTTTTTTATGTTATAATATTTTAGTTTATTTATCATGTCGATGACTAGTATCGTTATTTTGTCGCTTAGTTGGCTAAAATTGTCTGACTGTTAAACGAAAATTTAAAAAAACAACAAACTGTTAAGAGAATCTTCAAACTACAATAACATGACTATGGTATAAAACTACGGTCTAATTATTGGTCGAGTCCCTCCACTGCTACTCAACGGCTACTGGCCCTTTCTGGATACAAGTGGAGGAAATGCTATCATGTTGGGCTGGTACACCTTCCTAACAGTCAATAAATTCTCATCCGAAGGACTTAACGAGTACCTAGCTAATTTTGCCGATTCTTTTGTACACCGAACTAAATTAAAATTCCTTACTTTTGGCTATGAGAATGTTAACGCTATTCTGACAAAAAAAAGATCTAAATTTAAAAATTATTTTATACAACTTAAATCGAATTTGACAATCGCGCCTCCACTTGGTACTATTGTTTTCCCTACCCTGTGATTTTTTTTTAGAGCCGGAGGCGCTCATAAACGCACCTTCGACGTGATTTTTTATGGAATTTTTCACATTTTGTATGGAAAATATGCAAAAAAAAAAAAAAATACCAACATGCTGAGCCTCAGGGGTTTAAGGGTTTTCTAAAGGGGGTCGAAATTTTCATTATTTTTGCGATAGGACACACCATTTTCGAGATATAAGCAAAAGAAAATAAAAAAAGATACAGTACTGTTTTGCAACTGAAGTCGAGGTGTTGGTTTGAATTTTAGTTCATGACATCTAATTTTATTCCACACATTTTTAATCGCGATTAAAAATAGTCAGATTTAGTTAGAGGATTTTAGATATAAGACAAAATTTTAGGTTAAATCGTGAAATTCAGAATAGCATTTTCACTAAACTATTATCTAACTTATCTCAGTACCGTCTTAGTGCTGTCAAACTAAATTATAGTTATGTTGTGTCAGCTAGAGTCTATTTCAGAATAAATTTGGATGATGTTATATGGGTAAATCCTGCACCGTCATCTTTTCGCTACTGTAGACCGTTACACTTACAATATAAAAAAGAAACGAAAGAATTAATAATTTCTGAGAAACAGTTTATTGATGAGCAGATACAAAATCTTACCCCCATAATAACTGAAACCTCGCGAGGGCATAAAATAAAAGTTGAATGCAAATTCTACTGTGCGGCTTTGATGGGAAAGTCCTGAATGCAATTCATTCTACACCATCCCAGTTAGGTACGTTATCCATATTGCAATTTGACCTCGTCGCAATTTAATGATTTATACATAGCATTCTCCAAACCTGTCATAGAAGAACGTCTGGTATGGTATAAGTCCACTTCATTCATGGATTAGGGCCTTAGAATTTGTATTAAATCTTGGATACAAAGTTGAGGTAAAGAAAAGGAGGATCACTGAAAGATCAGAAGAGCGCCGACTGGTCGAGGATTGTAAAAAAAGAATCCAAGGTCTAATCAGAGAAAAAATGGGCCTTTTGGTAATGAAATGAAATGAAATTGTTTATTCTATAAATAGGATATTGGAATCACTTTTACACGTCATATTAAAAAGTTGTAATAAGCTAGATGAGGGCGGCGTTTCCTATCTGACTATTCTGAGAAGAAAGGCCGAAACAAACTCCGAGGTCACCGTCTCCTTTAAAGTCCAGACATAATCTTGGTCAGGCCATATGAGGACCATGTAGATTAGAGTCTGAAATGGTCTTTTGAGGAAAGAACCACACAGATTTGAGTGGGCCTGTCCAGTCAGTGCAAGCATTTGTCAGTAATAGTGGAGCTCAACTCAGAACTTAAGGTAGATGTGGTGCGTCCAACTTCAGGGACTACTAACGATGGAAAGTTGGAAACACTGCCGGCACTGCTTTTTCTGACAAAAACCGAGGAACTTTTGCAGAAATTCTGAACATCGAACGGTGGCTATTAGATGAGTTATACGTAATTTAAATCGTTTTGTCCAGTAACTTGCCAATTGATTCAGAAAAATTCGCGAATTTTTGCAAAGAGCTGGCATACAAATATGTTGCAAAGTATGAATGGCATTCTAAAATTTTATTCCATGGTGCGAAAATAATAGATTCATCAAGTTTACCTGTTGGCATGCTCCCTGAACAGGCGGCTGAGTCTCGAAATAAATTTTGGAGGTTTGACAGAGAGCACCATACTATAAAGATTTCTAGTGAAGCAACCATGTCTGACCTTTTTCACGGAGTCTTAGTCTCATCTGATCCAATAATATCTGATTTCAACCCATTAGAGAGAAAAAAAAAAGCAAAGAGAATTACATTACCAGTAGTCGCATTGTCTTTGTTGAGACCTGTTAACGAAAAAAATCTAGAAATCGATGATTATTCTCGCGTTGAATTTGTTGTTATTAGTAATGAGGAAGAGTAACCATTTATGATAAATTCAAAACAAATTGGTTTTTTGTCGGATAAAATATATTTTAGTTAATATTTTTTCGGATCCACAAAAGTGACAGCCCTGAAGAAAAATTATAATTTGCAATAACTTTTGAATAACACGGAATTAGGTTGTGGTTTTATTACTACACATAATAGAAAGTATAAGCAATATTTTGATGTAAAAATCACGACCTAATACGGTGTTATAGGTGAATAAAAAAATAAAAACGAAAAATGAGAAAAAAAATCATATCTCGCGTCCCATTCATACTAGAGCAACAGAAATTGGTGGAAAGGTAGGTTGCTGTACATACTATTAATGGAATAAATAGTTCTGTTTTTAAAATAAGATTTTTTATTCGTTTTTCATGATTCGGATATTACGAAACTTTGATATTTAAAAAAAAAAAAGTTACCTGTCGTAGCGAAGCCGGAGTTGAACTCTCGCACCAGAAATGATAGAAACTATCGATTACTTGAATAAAAACAGAATGAAACAAAAATCGGGTTCTTAACACACTGTGCGGAGGATCATGCTAAGCAGTTTGAGGTAGGATAGACCCTTAAGCATACGAATTTTTCAAAACTATGAAGCAATAGATTAGCAGTATCCTTCAAAACCGTCATGATTGTGATCAAGGTGTACCAAAATTAAAAACTTTGGTAAGTTAGGTAGTCTTTTAATTTAAAGTCTTAAAGAAATATATATAATGGAATATATATAATATAATGGAAGCCTATCATGAAGTCATAGAGAGCGTTCTTCTCTCGTTCTTTTCACGCCATTTACAGTCGACTCTGAAACAAATAAGGCACTTTAAATTAATTATGTAGATAAAAGTTTTATTTAGGTACGGTATTTCGCCAAAAAAACACAAAAAAACTATTAAAAAAAAAATTAAACTTGAAATAATAAAATGTTTTAGTTAGATTTTTGAAATCATAACCGTGGTCGCCGATGCATTCATTTCGTACCTAATTTCTAATTGTAAAATGGAGAATATTCTACGTGAGTTGGTTCGTGTTGGCGTAATTATGACCAGTTTGAATGACAATCCTACTAGCCTACTAATAAATAAACGCGAAAGTTTGTGAAGATGGATGGACGGATGTTTGTTACTCTTTCACGTAAAAACTACTGAACGGATGGCACACAGATAGTTTATAACCCTCTGGATTAATAATAGGATAAGTACTTTTTATCTCGATATTCCCACGAGATAGGGACTTATGCGGGTGAAACCGCGGGGCGCTGCTAGTATTAAATAATTTCATTACGGTTACCTCAGACCCCACATGTATCGCCAACATCATATCATAGTCATTGGCCCCAACAGTTATATGCGCTCGTCCGTCATTGCCCACAGTCACTGTCTTGCCCTGACATGACGAGCCCACTTTGTTGCCCGATATCACGTCGCAGTATCTGCCCGCGGGCAAACAAGTCTGTAAGAAAAAAATCAAATCACATAGACACAGTAGACACAAAATTTCCTTCTAACAAGGAGGACTGTTTCAGACGTGACTTTGCGGAAATCCATTAAAGAATACAGTAGACGATGTTCAGGTTCGCGACTGGTCAATCGTCCTCCTGAGGATGCCTCGTTGAGAGGTGAAACACGATTTCTTACAGGATTTTTTATGACTATTGAGAAATAGTTAAGCGGCACAGGTTACAAAATATATCGGCATCTATTGTATGTTGACTACTAACTTTAAAGAAATAAATAACTATTTCAAACCTGAAGAGTCTGGTTAAGATCCCAATAGTCATTATTGATAGCGATGAAAGCGTTGCCTCCCCTGCAGAAGGCGATCTGGTTGGAGCCGTTGTCCCACCAGTCGTTGAGGCCAGTGTTGCCAGCCACGTTTCTGAAGGCTACCATCGCGAAGATCTGGCGCCAGCGGTGTTGGCACACCCAGCCGTTGCCGCAGGTGCCGTCCTGTTAAGAAAAATGAAAAATGTTATTGTGGCGAGTTGAGATTAATTTATGCGTTAGAAGAAGTCAAACCAGACAAGCAGTCAAAAATTGTGGTAAGTCAATAATTTAGGATACGCATACAAATAGGGAATTTCAAGAAAAGAGCTCTGAATGATCTCCTCGTAAAAATAAAAAAATCTGTCTAGCCTTTTCCCAACTATGTTGGGGTCGACTTCCAGTCTAACAGGATGCAGCTGAATACCAGTATTTTCAGGGAGCGACTGCCTATCTGACCTCCACAACCCTGTAACTGGGTAATACAATACCCCTTGACAAGACTGGTTGTCAGACTTTCGGGTTTCTGACGACCCGTAACGACTGTCAAAGATTCCCGAATGACAGCCGGGACTAACGGCTAAACGTACTTTCCGAGACACGAAGGAGATACTCCTTCGTGTCTCGGAAAGTACGTCTCGATATGTAAAGATGGTCACGTAACGGGTATCGTATTACCCAGTTATTGGGTTGTGGAGGTCAGATAGGCAGTCGCTCCATGTAAAATACTGGTATTCAGCTGCATCCGGTTAGACTGGAAGCCGACCCCAACATAGTTGGGAAAAGGCTAGGGAGATTGATTGATGTAAAGATGGTCACCCTTCCACGGACCAACCCCGGTAGCGTAGCTTAACCTGATGGATCGACCCGTGCGGCTGTTATTACTTAGCCATGAGCTCCTCCTCGTAAAAATACAAAGTTTAAAAATAGGACTGTGATGAGTAACTTACGGAGTTTATGGATGGCGAAATAATATTTCCATTATTATCCATAGGTGGTCCAATTTCAGAGTCCCAGAAATCAAAGCTGCTCATAATCTGAGGCTCTCCATACGGATGAGCAAGCAAGAACGCAATAGCTCCCTTGTACAGGCGAGGCTGTTTATACGTCAGGATGCCACCTCCTCCGCCGTGACCTCTTTCATTGTCGTGGTTGTCTATGAAAGTTAGAGAGTCTTCGTGGGCCAGCAAGCCCCATTGTGGGCCCCAGCTTGAAAGCCATCGGAGTTGGTTATTTCCTCTGAATGCGTTACTCAGTTCCAAACCAACTTTGAACTCTGTGACAGCTCCTATAGGAGTGTATTCGTCTCGACTGATAGCTTCAGTGCCGTAGTCTATGACTTCTTGGTAGATGTATGGTCTGGCGTTTGCGGGGAAGCCGTGCTGTGTGTTCAGGTTGTTGAGACGGTCGTAGATCACGCGGAGGTCTTCAGGCCACATGTGTTTGGCCGCGTCAATTCTGAGGATATTAGAGAAAGGATTAGAAAACAATGTTCTTACAGGAGGTATGGTTTGATGCAATGTTTAAAAAAGGAAGAAGGATGTCACGGGAATTAGCTGAATGTGGAATGCTCTCATAGTTCCAGCAGTGGACGAATGAATTAAGATGAAGTATTTAGCCAACACCTCACCTGAATCCAGCGACGCCCAAATCAATGAGTTCATTCATGAAGTTGACAATCATGTTCCTGACATGCTCATCAGCTTGGTTCAGGTCTTTCAGTCCGACGAGCTCGCAGTTACGCACCTGAAGACAGACTTTAGTGTTTTTATAACGCACAAAATAAAGTGATTCTTACGTCGAGTTGCCGTTAGAAGTGTGGTTGATTACAGCGTCTACGTAGATCCTGGAGTATTAAACAGAAAACAAATTGACTCTGCATCCAGCCCTCGGCGTGGCAACACGCCGTGTTCGGATTCGTGACTGGTTAATCGTCATCCTGTTGATGCCTCGTTGAGAGGTGAAACACGTGTCGATTTCTTACAGGACTTTTTATGACTCTTGAGGAGATTTAAGCGGAATAGGAAACAATATAAATAAATCTACTTCTATTGTATTTGAGAGTTAAACTTCAACTTTAAGAATGTTTTGGGAAAAAATCGTTTTAGATTTTACGCGTTTGATGGAATTGCACTTCAGCTTTTTTTATATCTATCTTGCTTTTCAAGTCGATTTTCGTTTCTGTCAATGTGATCGCGTTGTTCTTTACTACGGAGCGGGTTTGGTTTTCTCATCATTTACAGCATTTTTTCGGAAGAGTTATGTGTTTAGATATATACCTAATAAATAAATCACGATGTTTTGTCGAGTCTTAAAAGTCGTGCGAAGCAGGGGCGAGTCGCTAGTTTTCTATTAAGTACCTGACGCCTACAGCATTGCATCTTCGCAACATGTCGGCGAACTGCCGCTCGTCGCCGGAGCGCGTCACCAGTTTGTATGACATCGGCTGGTATCGCTCCCACCACGGACGATTGTATGTCCATAGCACCACATTCTCGTTGGGTGGTGAAATCTGTGAGAAAGCATAACTTTCAGGTTTAAATCAATGCAAAATGTACTGGAAATATTTTGAAAGAAAGAAATCAGTTTTTTGGATGATCGATCAGCAATCTAAGCAGCCTTTGTTGGTTCAGCAATGAAAGGTTTAGTGACGAAGTCGGCACAACTTTCGTGAAAATGAAAATTACTTTAGGGGAAATATATAGGTCTAGGAGGCAGGCCGCAGGCGTTGCGCCGCACTTTCTTACAAAATGTCACAGGCGACGGGCCGCGTGGGCGCGTCTCAGGCGGGGTGCGTATCGACGCTCCTATACATTTTGTATGAAATATGAAAAGTGCGTCGCAACGCCCGCGCCACCCGTCGCCGCGCCCGCGCACCTCACCTCTTGTGTACCTATGTCCCGCGAGATGTCAGCATCTAAAGTAATTTTTCAGTCAGTGGTGTTACGCGTGTTTCACTCGAAGACTACTGGAAATCATATTTGGTGTGTTTTTTGTGCGGTTTTCACCATGATTGAGAGAATTTATTCCGGAAGATTTTGTCAAATTGTAAAAACCGTGCAATTCAGGGACGGGTCGTAGTTTCACAATATAAGTACCTAGTGTTTTAACAATTAGGTATTTTGTTTAGTTTTACAAATACTAGCTTACCTGAATGCCTCCATATCCCCTAGGCGCAAGGAACCTCTCGCACTCATCGGCGATGTCGTCCCACTTCCACTCAAAGAGGTGCACGTTCACAGACCTTCCAGGCGCGTAATACGGGTTCTTGTACGCGTTGGCGACCGTAGCTACCACCACCAGGCTGCAGAGTAGTGACTGCCACCCCTGGAAAATAAACAAGATTTCAGATGTTACAGAGATATTTCAGATGTTACAGAGATACTTGTTTATTTTGACCAACTAGCAACAGTTAACGATATTCTATTCACTGACAGTCCTGACGTCAGACGCCCGAAAATCTGACGACCAGACTAACCAAGGGATGTCGTACAGTGCCGTAATTAGCCTTTTATGCGCCCGGTGCGAGCTGCTATAAAAATAAATAGTAGGTATTGTTAGTGGCCCTGGTCTGGTCATTTCTGCGCCCCTCCAGGGTCTGCGCCCTGTGCCTGGGCACCGCTGGCACCGCCCTAGTTACGGCACTGGTCGTTCAACCCAGTTACTGGGTTGTGGAGGTCTATGCAATGTAAAATACTGGTATTTAGCTGTATCCGGTTAGACTGGAAGCTGATCCGAACATGGTAGGAATATGACTAGGCAAATGATGAATAATGATGATGAACTTATAATTTGAGGTAACAACAGGTTTTTAAGGTCAAAGGTCGATGAAGAAGGCGACGACGGCCAAGTTGATAGAAAATGATAATAGCCATCCTGGATAACTGCAACACTAGGGGTTTTACCGGAACAAAATGCTGGTACAGTAGAATAGCACCTTCTTCCATGGTTGAGCCTTTTTACAAGAGGTCTACTAACTTCGCTTAGGGTAAAGGCTCGAGCAGAGAGCCGCGCGACGCGACACTGCTGGTGGAACAAATTCTGTGTTTCACGGAAATTATTTTACTCGTGTCGCGTCGCGCCTGTCTGCGGGAGCCTTAAAACTTATAATAAGTTTATAATGTAGGTAGAGGTAAACAGGGCTACACATCAAGCTATACATTTCCAGTTTATGCTAATATAGCATTGTATAGGATTTCTATACATTGCGAGGTCAGCTTACTGGTTTATCGTGTGTGAGAGGTGAGATATTTTTACAAGTGTAAAAATATCTCACCTCAAATAACCTTAACCAAAATATTTATTTACTAACAACAACTGATAAATTATACTTAATAAGTATTTTTAATAATATTTATAAACAAATGTGATGTAAGAGCGGACTTACCATCTTGCGACCTTATCAAATTAGTTACAACCGAGGACTAACTAATATGCTTCGCATGAAAATAAACCTATTGTATGTAATTATTATTAATCGATAAACAAGGCAAAGTAATTATCCTATTCCATATCATAATTCTTTCCACAACCAGAGAATTATCGCGATAAGCCCGAAAAATGAAATAATTGGTATTTCGTTTGCCCATCAATCATAAATTTTCTAGATTGTAAGTACGAATTAATCGATAATTCGATACCCTGCTGACCGGGCAGGGTTTTTTATCAGCTTAAAATTGGCAGCTTTTGTTATATTAGGTACCAATTTAATTATGTATAGTATTCTTACTCGACCTCGTAATTGCTTTATCACTTTCGACAACAATTCCCAGTAAGTATACCTGATCAACTGATTTGGGATGATTATATCGCGTAATACGTTCCTGAGGAGATTCAAAAATTTAGTACAACTAGTGAAAATATGACTCAAATGTTTTTTGTCACCATAGTTTTTTTTAATATCTGAAATAACATACCTATATTCTCTAGTTTTTCAAAAATAATATATTTTTTACGTAGAAATAGTATTTATTTGTTAAAATGTAATAATGTGAGAGCTAAGTATGAATTTATGTCAGTTTTGTTACTAAACCCAGAGTTGAATAATAAATAAAACTATGGGGATTCTACTACTTTAATATATTTATTTGAAAAAATCAGTCTTTCTTTAATAATTGACGATTCAACAAGTTACAAAAACATTTTAAAAATCACTTAAAAATACAATTATCAGTCGGGTTTGTTACCACGGTCTCCAAATCAACAATTGTCTATCATGCCTATGATGTAAAATGAACAATATCATATTATGAACATGTTCAAAAAGTGGTTAAATAACTAATATTTATAACCAAAATCAAGTATATTCTTAAAAGTAACAAATTTTACATTAAAATCATAAAATCTTTGAGAACAAAACAGGGACAGTAACAAAACCGACGGTAACAAAATTCTTAGGCTGGGTTTACATTGCCTCAACGCAACACTTAATAAAAACTGAAAACATTAGGCATTCATTACAATATTTAGATTAAATCTTACTTTTCTAATGAGATCCATAAGTAGGAACACGGTAAGTAGGTATTTATGTATTACTCTATTTATTACAAATTATTCAACGTTTTAGCCTATTTTTATAGGTACATATTAGACCTTCTTGCACGAAAAACTTAACTCAGAATTAATTGCTAGCACAAAGTTAAATTGATAATATATATTCAATTTAACCTAGTGTTAGCAACTTACTGTGAGTTTTTAAATTCAGGTGGTTAGGTAAATATATAAAAAATACTTATTAGCATGCTATGCTTCTTACACAATAATCAACTTAAATGATCTATAAGTCTTTTTTACATTATAATTATGTAGTTTTATAAATAATCAACATTTCCAAGTAATATAATTATATAATATAGTTCCTTTTCACGTACGATTTAAAACAAAACAAAATTTTCCCAGCCGCCATCCCGGATTTACATTTTAATGTCACTATCGGCATAGACACCATAAACAATTTTTTTTTTCATTTTGGTTTACCATTTTGTCGGCGTGATTTATTTGTATACCCATACCAAATTACAGCTTTCCAGTACTAAGAGTCTCTGAGCTTAGCCGCGGAGAGACAGACGCACCGATATGGCGAAACTATAAGGGTTCCTTGTTGACTACGGAACCCTAAAAACTGAGAAGTAAAAAGCACCATTGCGAAAAAGTGGCTCTTTCCGCACAATTTGGCTGCCTGGAAAACGCTCTTTTCGAGCACATGCATTGTAAATAATTATATTTTTAACCGACTTCTTCAAAAAGGAGGAGGTTCTCAATTCGACTTTTTTTATATGTATGTTACGCGATTACTCGATCAATTATGAAAATACACCAGCAAAGAACCCGACCGACATCCGAAACTAAAGTTATTTTCCACTTTTTTATTGTTTTTTGTGAAGTCGGTTGTTTTTTTTTTTTTTTTAATTTTTTTGAACATATATGCTAAAAATAATGTCCTGTTCAAAACATAAAATATACGTATACGCACAAACATAAGTATCGATCTATACAAATATCAGCCTTGCATCTACCATTAATGAGGCACAAGAATCGTAGGCAAAAAAGGCGACCTACGTGCGCATGCAGGGGCGCAGCCTGCATATTCTTTGATCAACATTTTAGTGTAGCGCGC